>OX621205.1:15974620-16574620 GCA_951640565.1 Petrophora chlorosata | reverse complement strand
TTATGGCCCAGCCTCTCTCTATGAGAGAAGGCCCGTGTCCCAGCAGTGGGAACGTGATGGGCTGATGATGATGATGAACCAAATATGCCACCAAAGCATAATATTGTTTTAAATCGTCAGCGTAACAGTTTTCTTCATCAGGCAGGCAGTACATGCGCTAAAGTTCGCAGGGCCTATGTTCAGACTGGCCAGGTTACGTCGGCCGGCGGCCGTATGTGTGTGTACATAGAGTTAAAAGAATATTAATTTCTATCATGGTTACTCTAATCAAATCATCATTTATTTGCCAGAATGTAGTACAAAGCAGATGGTAATAATTACAATTAGAATCAGTACATCCTACCATAACAATGGTGTGCAAACATAATATTTTCAAATTCAATAGCAAAAACGTATTTTTAAGAAAATATAATAAATATCATATATAATAAATATAAGTTTTATAATTAGTTACTGCAAAGCTTCAAAAAAAATATTAGTTTAAATGTCACTTAGAAATTATTATTAAACAAAAATCGGAGTCAAATTTATTTAGTATTAATGATCAAATTGAAATTTTAAATTATAATTAGTTAAGCAATGTTACATTTCATAATAGTTATTACATACAATGAAAGAGTCAAGCAAATATTAATGTAAGTGTCAATACGAAACAATTAAAGCAAAGATCGTTCAGAGTCAAATTGATATTATACTAATTAATTGATCATTCATATGTATTTGTTCTATTATATTATTCTTCTAAAATTATAAATCCAAGAGTGTGTGTTTGTTACCACTTAGCTCCATAACAAGAAAATGGATTTTGATGACACGTAGATACTTAAAATCCTAGAAAGGGACTTAGGTGACTTGACTGATACTTTCACCCTGGAAAAACGAACAGTTATTTTATGGAATTCAATTCAATTCAAAAGTTCTTTATTTCAATTTTGTCGTCACAGACGCACTTATGAATGTCAATTATTACAATGACTCTACCACCGTATTGGAAAAAGAACCACTACTCAGAAGATACGGCAAGAAACTGAGGGGCATATTTTTTAGAACTTTTATTACAATATTTAATGTTTGTTTTTGACAATATTATTTTTCTTATGTGCCAGTTGGCTACTTGGCAGAAGCGGAATGTTCCATGTATCTTTGTCTTCTATGTAATTACTAACTGTATATTATGCTTTTTTCATTAAAATATTTTTCACACTCAATTTGAATCTACTTTCTGTGAGCTCTGTTATACATTTTGGAATTTTATTGTTATAACGTACACAATTACCCATGAAGGACTTATTCGTTTTACTCAGTCTAAACCTAGGTACTGCAATTCTATCCTTATTTCTAGTGTTTATGTTGTGGTGGTCACTATTCACCTTGAATTTGGGCAGATTTTTATGAACATACATTATATTTTCATAACAATTATAAACCACTATATACTATACGGAAAGAGTCACACGGTATCAGCTAGCATGTGAATGAAACAAAGAACCAGTACAAGTTATCAGATGCAAAAGATAAGTAAACATACAATAATCAGATAATGATACCTACTTAACTTCTGACCAACTGACTACTCAGTAGGTGCTGTTTGTCACCATTGAACAACAATGAGATATCTGAACGATCATGGATTAATCTTTCGAGCGCTTGCTTACTTGAGAACAATGGATTTATGAATGAAAGTGGGCCCAATGAGCATCAACAAGTTTTTGGTAAAGTGCCATTTTTAACATCAACTCACACTGACAGATGTGTGGTAACTGATGGCATTGATGGAAACAACTAATTACTTGGTACATTGATCATGTTCATTCTGACAATTGACACTATAGGTACAAACTAAGGAGATACATTTTGACATAATATTAAGGTAACATTTTTGGAAAGTAGGTTATTAGTGTTTTGCATAGAGTATATACTCTAATGTGTTTGTGATTACATTCTGTTCGTCCAAAAGTACAAGAAAGAAACATTGAAATAGAAAAAAACAGCGCAATTAGTAACAATAATTACATCACTACTAAATGTTTACAGGAGTAATATATTATTTATTATATAAAGTAATTTTCTGATTTTTCCACAACATATGTATATTGTTGTGAAGATATATCAGGAAGAAAGCATCGCAAGCATGCAATCAATTATATTATGATAAAGCCGCTGTTAATGTCCATCAGGTTGATAGCTCTGTCTTGCACTTCATACTGTGAGTTTGTGACCTTAGGCATGTCTATAAATATGTATGTCAGTGGAGCTACATTGTGTGTTCCCTTGGTTGAAGGCCGTTCGCTCATTTTGTATACCTAATGTTTGTGTTCAAGCACATATACACCTCACATTGTTATGTAACTAAAACAACAGTTATGTAAAATGCTTTTAAGTTTTAGTATTAATAGCATGCCATTACACTAATGCCACGAAGCCCATGAATAATGCAACAAAATAATAGTGTTTACATTTGGGAGATCAATAATTGTTTACATGTTTAGAAAGCAAACAGAATGACAATACAGGTTTTGTTATCACAAAACAACAGAACTGTCTTTTAGAATTTATATCAAGGTTGACAATAACAGAGTTGAGAAATAGTATGAGTTAATAAAGTTTTCATTATAGAGGACATGAGCTGGCATTGACCTGTTTACACCCGCGGCGTCGCGCCCGTGGCTGATACCGCCGGGAATCAGGTTAAGAAGTGGCCACATACTGATGCTCATGTAACTTTCATTTCGGACACGCGTCGCGGTATCGCATAGCAAGTAGCCGTTTCGAGGGAATGTAGGGAAACCAGTTTCAATCGTGTGTAGTAATCGCTTATTTTATTCGCACTGTTTGTCGTACACAAAGCCCGCTCTTTGTTGTGCATTTCTGACTGCACTGCGAGCGGGTGAGACATGAGGCGCGTTCGGGGATACGTACCGATGATGATCTTGCTGAAAAGACCTACGACTGCGACCGTGATGGAGCTGGCGCACGACCAGAGCCTTCCGGGGCTCCGCAGCCGAGGGATGATCCACCCGATGTCGTAGCCCATGCTCGCGGTCTCGCGCACGACACTGCACTACAGCTTACTACGACGACATTCTTGCTGTGATCACTTTTAGTAAAAAATCAATTTATTCACTTGGAATTTGATACTCGTGCGTGCCACCTTTGTGCGTGCGTAATGAAATGAATGAAAATGGCAAGCAAATGGGATAGTGACAAATGACATTGACATCAACACCCACGGTTGACGTACTTGACATTGACGGTTATGTTTGAACTTTGACGTTTATAACTTTTTTCTATGCAGCTTCGCACTTGTGCACTATGCCAGAATAATAACAACTTTCAAATAGTGTTGATGCATGTTTGAAAGTTGTCGGCGACGGCCGGCATCGGACGTATGGCAGATCCTACAAACATTCCCTAACCACTCAGTAAATTGGTAGATTTTTACATGAAACTTCTATTGGTGGGAATCTGCTGCAAAGTTTAGCGCAGATGTCGCTACTAGCATATGATGCAAACACACAAATGCAAAAATGTTGTGAAAAACCATTGTTGACTGGAATTGTTGGTGAAAAAAAATAATATTATAGTCATTTAAATAAAGATTCGTCTTTGCATTTAAAGATCAGTGAATCAAATAGAATGCATAGCTAACGACGTAAAAGTCGTTTCTCGTTATTCGGCTCTCTGCTTCGAGTAGGCTGGATACTTTATCTGAGGCTCTCTGGCTCTAATTTCAAAATTCTTAATATGTTTATACGACGAAAATAACAACTTTTACATTTACGAGCATCAGCGCCCCTAGCGGGATACAGTTGCAGTATTCTTCCTTACCTAGGCCGCGTTCAGAAATCACCCAGTTAATGTAATTATTACCCTAACGCCGTTCAGAAATTACTCAGGTGAACTTTGACATTTACCCTGAGCCGTTCAGAAAACCAATTGAGGAGAGTAAAAGTTCACCTGACAAGTGAAAATATTCACCGATATAAAAGCGGGTTACGATTCTCACCTGTCAGGTAATAGTTGTCAGTTGTCATTTTACTTTACATTTTGCAATATTTTTGCATTGATTTTTTGTACATACAAATAAAATAAGCGATTCGTGTATTTGAAGCAAAATATAAGGTAAAATTCCGATATTAGCCAAAATAACGCAGTTAAATCTGATAAACAAAAGCGCGGGAAATCTCGGTCTTGAAAATGATTGGTTTTGATTGGCTGGCTTAATGTATTACTCGATGCCCGTACAGAAAGGCGTTAGTTAATTTTTAACTTGGCATATCACTGAGATTAACTGACAAGTATTCACTCGTGAACATTTACCCATTTCTGAACGCGGCCCTATTGTGTAGTTGTCTTTTTAAGTAGCTTTCGCGTGTAACGATATCAATTTCAGTAAAATATGTTTCTACAATTTTTATTTCCAGCAGCAGATAATAATCATGACAGCAAAATTTGTGTTTGGACTTATTGTAACCACTTACCTAGTAGCATAGTCCTACTCCTACTAATATTATAAACGCGAAAGATTTTGAGGATAGATGGATGGATGTTTCTTACTTAATTACGCAAAAACTACTGATGGTATTTTAATGAAATGTGTAAAGTAGGTACTTTAGGATGTCGAAAAAGACTTAGGCTACTTTTTATCCCAGGAAACAGCAGGTGAAACCGCAGGGCGCAGCTACTCTAGTATATGATTACTAGATTGTGCTAGTAGGGGAGGTGCCTATCTGCCTAAAGTCTAGATTGCCAAGATGTAGATAGGTAGGTACTTAAAAGAAATTTGCTGAGTACTGAAGAGCTCTGTATTAAATAATGCAGAGTTGTAGACTACCGGCCTTTGCTTGGAAGATAATTTGCAGATAATATCATAGTATACCTAGGCGAGATGTAAAGGAGATGAATTAATAAAAAATGCGAGGTCAATTAATATTAGTCTTTATAAATTGTTTCTTACACGTAGCCAAGTACTTACACAAAAAGTTGCCAAAGGTTGCCTGGAAGAGATCGCTTTTAGCGATAAGGCCGCCCATTGTAACACTTTCTTTAATTGTTTTTATGTAATGTCTTTAATTTAATGTTTGCAATAAAGCGTTCACCTATCTATCTATCTATCTATCTACACAAGCTCGAATAACATTGCTCGATACTAAACTATACCTAACAATTTCTTTTTACAAATTTGTCTACTGTCTACGTAGTTACATACTAACCTACCTACTAAATTATAATAATGCCATTTTTATTAAAATAACATTTTAAATACTTAGAAAAGTACCTACAATAAATTATATAAATAGTTCGTCAATATTTTTGGCAAGCTTAACTTACAAAGCAGCAGTTGACGTACTACACGTTATACGCATACATTTCCCTTAGCTGCCTTCGTAGGAACATTTACTAATATACCACTCTCTATGAATTAAAAACCCAATAGAGCACAGCACTTCTGTATGTCATCTTCACAATCACGACATTAATATAAAAATCACTAAGTAGAATCGCATCGGCATGTTAATTAACAAATTTAAAAACTTTGGTGGGCGAGGTATTGGTACATCCATTGGAAATTGTACATTTTCACTTATTAAAAACACACTGATCTCAGAACCTCGCGCCCCTGTAGTTAGGGCCTAAGTCGATGAGATCGAACTCGTACTCCAGTTCGCCGAGGCAGGGGCGATGCGGGCATGGCGCGGGTGCTTTCTTCATGTATAGGTTCCGTTCGTACTCGGGGCTGGAGGGACGCGCAGCCGGCGCACTGTTAGCCGGCAGCGCAGCGCCCGGGGCCGGCGCGGCCAGGGTCGCGGCGCAGCTGGCGATCAGCAGGATCAGTGTGAGGCGCATCATCGCTGTGTCAGGTCAGGGCGACAACTGACGTCTGCGCCGCCGGCCCACTTCATTTATATGTAGTATGACGCGGGTGAACTCTTCGTTTCGTTCCATACACTCGCATGCATTTTGATTTACTGATTTCTATTTTGATTTGCAATTAATTAACTAATCTGGGAAAATTCTTTAGTTCGATTTATATTAAGCTATAACAATCAGCAATGCCATGCATACTGTAGTTTGCTGTTCGCTTTTTTCTGTTTTTGAGTAACTCTATTGCAATCGTATTTCTGTCAGGCGTTATATGAACTCTACTTTCGTCTAAAAAGTGGTTATTACAGTTTTCTAAAAGAAACTTATAAATTTATTGTGTATCGCAGACGATCGTTGCAGTTATTTGATGCACGCCCTAAAATTTTCCTTATAAACCTAACAACTCTGTAATTGCAGTAGATAGGTATTTAGATGAGTTCGAACTGGCGCGCGGCCTGTGTACTACCTGTTTAGTTCGAACTGGCGCGCGGCTTGTGAACTACCTGTATAGTTCGAACTGGCGCGCGGCCTGTGAACTACCTGTATAGTTCGAACTGGCGCGCGGCCTGTGAACTACCTGCATAGTTCGAACTGGCGCGCGGCCTGTGAACTACCTGTATAGTTATGACGTCAAGAGATATTTTTTTTGCAGTGTCTTACAATGTTTGGAATTTCCTAAGAGTGGCGGTTACATCTGTGATTACTTACCTCGTACAGCCGGTTTATCCTCTTAGTTACTAAACCAGAAACCTTTGGCACAGCATATACACTCGTAGGTACTGGCGCACCATTCCGCTTTTGCGTAACCAAAAACCCAAAGCCGTAAGGCAATACGGCATAAGTTTTGTTGGCCAACCTCTAGAATATATGAGATGGGAAGGCTAAACAGACATATAGTTTGATAACACTATTTTTGGATCAAGTCTCGTAAATTGGGCTACTTCAAGTCTATTGCAAAAGCCTGCCCGAATATAATCTAAGCTCTAGCAGAAGTAGTCTGAAGGTCCGAAGTAAAAACACTTTGTGGGTAGTGTCCTCCATTAGTACTACTTTCTATTTCGTCAGATACTTTGTGAAGTATATATACCTATAGGCACATTATTGTAAGAGCATGGAACGAATTAGCGCGACCGCTTTCATTTCCTCAGATTTCAAAGGCTTTATGGCATTGCGACCGCCTTTAGTTCGTCTTTATTATCATTCTTTCAGCGTTCCAAGGGTAATTTTTTACCAATGTAGATATAGGTACATTTATGTTTAGTCTCGCACGTCGCAAGGCTGCTATTATGTTAAAAGCTCGGTAAAACCCGAGACCTACATAGCATTGAATTGAAAGGTAGGACGTCCATCACGTAAGCTCTCAACGTCAGTTTCCTGCCAAAGTCGGAGGTGATTACGCAACGAAGAGTTTTGTTTATGAGTGTACTGGCGACTGTGGGATACGCTGTGGCGGCGGAATGCACTGGGAAAGCCCCAGCAGCGGCCGAGAGCAGTCTACGGGTAGTGCCGCCGATAACATCACCCCTACCGTGGGTAGGAAGGTCGGGGCTGCTCACTGAGCCGATCGAGTTGCATTCGACATTCGAGACCTTGAGCCATGGCGTGGTGCGTTGTTGTGTCTGGATTACTTAAAGGAGCTTGCAGAGTCTGGATGGAGTAGGATAAGGAAAATAAAATTATCTCTTGATTTCCTGACAGTTGTTTTGTTCATAGGTTCTAGGGAATCATTAACGATTATATACACAGGCATTCACTATCTTTATAACTTTGTTGTTAGTACTAAAACAATGTATCGCGGATAAAGTAAACTTATCTAATTAGTTTAAATATAAAGTTTATCAGAGAGAGACTATAAATACCTACATTACATAAATATGAATAACATTTCGGGTCGAATATTTTAAATATCGGATATGCACAAATAGTTTCTCCAGCTAAGGAAAAAAATATTGATTGCGAAATAAAAGTTTACACCAAAAATAAGTCAAAATCCAAAAAGATAGGATAATACAGTGACAACAGTAGAACACTTTGGTTTCGTTTTAACGACAGCGAAGTAGAGAAAGGTCTCTATCATTGTTTTACGTTCGAATCGACATCAAATTTACTTCGCGGCCTTCGAGAAAACAGTCCCGCACTTTTCCATAGTAGGAGCCAATTACATAACAACATAACACACTCCACGTGTCTGTGGCATCTGTACGGTTTTTATTTCACGCATCAATACTGCGAGCAGTGGAAACCCCAGGCCTTGGCTGCAATATTCAACAAGCGTGTGGCAACACCACCTACAAAACATCTGCTAATCTGTGACACTCGCGATAAGTTACTGCTGTTCCATCTGTGGCTTCAGCGAGTTATCTTCTCATAGACAATGTCGCGTATTCTGCGTAGTTGCGGCTTGTGGCTACCTCTGATCTCTGATGTAACGTGGCGGTTTGTAACACACGGGCAGGGCATGTGTTTCCGCGAACTCAAGCAAATCGATTCCTTCGAACAACTCATGCTCGTGAACTTTAGGAGTGGGATTTCCATGTGGACATTATGCACATGGTAATGAGATATTGGCTTTTAAATGGCAGGAGTGAGTTGTAGGCTGGATATATAGTGAATGAAATGTTCTATTTACTTGTAGCACAGAATACTTAATAGTATGTTTGTAGTCTTATGGCATAAGTCATAACGTTATCAATATTATTTATTATGATTGACACCTTCTACTTGAACCTCGGCTAAGCAAAGTCATCAGCCCAGTGACGCAGATCATGCTGCTACTGCTGAGACACGGGCCTTTTCTCAGGAAGATATATGAGCCATCATAAGCCCCTTGCGGGCCCTTGGCTTTTGGCGAGTGGCAGATAATATCGCCCTCGAAGATTCTGGTCTCTTTTCGCCAATTTTGAAAGAAAGGACATGACTATATCTAGAGGATTTGAGGATGACTGACCCGTGGCTCACCCAGTTTTCATGAGGGTAATACAGGTTGAACTGAATTTTAAACTTATACCTCGTACTGTGCTTATATTTCTTATATAATATACAAGTATGAATAGTATTTGAAACTCAGATCAACTATAATGACTAGTTTGCCCTTCGTCCACTGCAGATGGTACCTTACACCGAAAGTGATGACCTGATGATGTCAGCCGTGTGAACTAACTGCCGGGCTGCAGAGTGCGGCATCAATACATACATTACGGAACAATTCGCGAACAAAACACACCTGCACACCTGCACACACGCATACATGCACATTCACATGTAGATGTGCTGATGTCTAGCCAACGGAACCTACCCAACAGGAAAATGGATCAGTGCCTTATTGCGCATTTCTATAATGGTTTTCCATGATAAACAATAGAAGTACCTACCTAGCTGATTGGTTCATGGTAGGTAAGGTATAATTTCCCTCGTCAGGTACCCCACCCCCACCCCTTAAAAGTCTACTAAGTCTGAGTTAGTGGTAGTAGGGTCTCTCGTATGCAGAGGCCTAGGTTCCACCGCTTTGTCAGTTATTCCGGCCAGCGAAATTACTTAATATCTGATGTTTAGGAGTGATACTGGGTAATTGGAAGAATATGTAATATTGTTCTCTTTTGTCACAAAATAATTAGTACTATAATTATGTAGTTGTACCGGCTGAGTTTTGACAGGGATCGAATCATTTGTTTTTATGAATCCATCTAGAGTTTTATAAACCTATTAAAACTGTATTATACCGTGTATTTTTTGTAAAAAAAGCCTTTTAAAAAAATTAGATGGTTGTCTATTCAAATGTATATTTTTTATGTTTGTTACCTCAGAACTCCGTCATTCATGAACCGATTTGGAGAATTCTTATTGCGTTGGGTTCAGTATAGCTGCGAAGTGGTCCTATATAAATTTCATCAATATTTGACCTTGAGCTTCGAAGATATATTGAAGTCGGCTTTTTTTTGATAAAATTTATTATTGTTAAAAATTGATATGTCCACAAAATGTTTTTTACTGCTATCCATTCTGCTGCTGACGAGGAACAAAACATCGTATGGGCACATTTTTCTAAAACTGCTACAACTCGATGAACATCGATATTATAATTTTCATACAAATCTGCCTAAAATCGCCCAAAAACAAATACAATTTTAAATTACGATTTGATTGTATGGGTTCCAACACATGTGTTGTGTGTGAGTCACTGCACTGAGGTCACCCGGGTGCGGGTGTGGGGACTATCAAAGGGCGTCTCAGTTCGCCGGAAGATGTTTTGATTTTCCTTAATTAATATCAAATCCAGTTTGTTTACGTTATCTTTTACGTCAATTGAAAAGTCATAGTATTTTGGATCAGATCGAATTTTAACATTCGGGATTTTACATACTCGTATGTACGTACTTTGAATTTTGAGTTGGATTTTTAACCGACTTCAAAAAGGAGGAGGTTTACAATTCGACGGTATGTTTTTTTTTTTTTATTTTTTTTTTGTGTGTTTGTTACGCGATTACTCCGCCAATTATGCATTGATTTCGATGATTCTTTTTTTGATTGGTAGGTAATACTTCAAAGGTGGTCCCATATAAATTTTATCGAAATTCATTCAGTAGTTTTTGAAAAAAATAGCAAAAACAAAAAATATAAGTTTAATCTTCAAGTCGGTTCTTGTTTTTTTCGTAACCAAACTTTCTTAAGGTGGAGGTTTTGTATTCGACTGCTTCACCTGCTTCACCCAGGGTTGACTTCCGGTGAGGGAACTCCTCAACGGTGAATAGTACAGACACAACATTTCGTAAATGGATTAAACCATAATAGCCTGTTCTAAATTCCATCATGATATGGCAGATTCACCCAGGATTGACTTCTGGCGAGGGAACTCCTCAACAGAGAATAGGACAGACATGAAATTTTTTTGTACATGCATTTAATTGTGATATCCCATTTTAAACTTTGTCATGATGTGGCTTCTAGATCATAAAAGCTTGTCTTTAAAAACTTTTTGAATTAATTTAATTAAAACTTGTTTTTCTCTAAAAAGGGTAAAATAAATTATTTTTCAAAAAAAACTAAACCGACTTCAAAACCACAAATGGCACTCAAAAGTGAAAAATAAATTAATATAATTATCATAAGCGCTACCCACTCATATATTTGAAGTCGGTGCCAGACAAGTCTTAAAGGTAGTAGATAGATACTACCTACAAGTAGTACTTACTATATACATATTTATCTGCTACCTATTAGACTTGGCTAGCACCGACTTCAAATATATGAGTGGGTAGCGCTTATGATAATTATATTAATTTATTTTTCACTTTTGAGTGCCATTTGTGGTTTTGAAGTCGGTTTAGTTTTTTTTGAAAAATAATTTATTTACTATGGGATCCATGCTTCACTAATTTACAATAATCGATTTAAAATAGGGTAATTGAAGCTTCCGTTCCAGAGCAGAGGTATGTAAGTTTTTTTTACGGAACTGAGTAGGTATTGAGAAGAGCTAGTCGTTCGCCTGATAGTAAGGCAAAGCGCTACGTCTGCCCGTAATAATTAAACAGAACTTTGAATACCATAAAAAGTACTGTGTAGCAATGCATTGCGCTCATCACTCCGTCCGAGACATGATCAATTCTTTCTTTTATATGCCCAGTAATTGCGCTGGCTACAATGCCCTTCAAACCGGAACACAATAATGCTTGCGCACTACTGTTCGGCGGCATAATAACTGGCAAAGCCTCCCTCCCGCCTACGAGAGAGCAAATTTATAAATTACTAGCATCCGCCGGCGACTTCGTTCGCGTCGACATAATAAAATAGCCTATGTTATTCACGGATTGTGTAGCTTTCTGTCGTATATACGAGTATAGGAGTAGGCGTAACTTCTCTTTGTTCAGGGTATCTACAATTGCTACTTACCTACATATTTTTTTATGTAATTGACTGACGAGAATAGCTGAACGTTCGCCTGATGGTAAGCAATACGCCTGACCATAACAGTAACAGCACCACCCACTTTGTTTTACAAAATTCTGCGCGGCGCTGGTTACGCTCATCACCCTGAGACAATTAGCTGTTAAGTCTCATAATTCCAACAATAAATATAATCAACATTCTAATAGGTATTTATATATAAGTGTTATATACCTATAATAAAACTGTCAACTACTGTACATTGAAGATATTTTTGAAAAACATATTTTTGTGTGTACATACATAAGAGCAACAGAACCCAAAAATGCAGTTTTTAAATTTTTTGTCTGTCTGTCTGACCGCGATAAACTCGGAAACGAAGACACGAATTTGAATGCAGTTTTTTAAATATTTTCTATGGAGTCCGGCGGAACACATAGGCTTTTTTCATCAAAATCGAATCGGATATTGAAGTTACGACGCAATTTAGGAAAAATATATATATTATGTCCACTATAACTTGAATCCCGAAACATACCGGAACCTTAGTTTAGTACACAAGGCTCAGATTAGACTGGTTGCTTACTTACCTTGAGAATTAAAGGATGGGTTGACATCCCGTTTTCTAAAAAATTATTTTTCAAAAAAAACTAAACCGACTTCAAAACCACAAATGGCACTCAAAAGTAAAAAATAAATTAATATAATTATCATAAGCGCTACCCACTCATATATTTGAAGTCGGTGCCAGCCAAGTCTAATAGGTAGCAGATAAATATGTATATAGTAAGTACTACTTGTAGGTAGTATCTATCTACTACCTTTTAGACTTGGCTGGCACCGACTTCAAATATATGAGTGGGTAGCGCTTATGATAATTATATTAATTTATTTTTTACTTTTGAGTGCCATTTGTGGTTTTGAAGTCGGTTTAGTTTTTTTTGAAAAATAATTTATTTTAACCTTTTTAGTGAAAAACAAGTTTTAATTAAATTAATTCAAAAAGTTTTTAAAGACAAGCTTTTATGATCTAGAAGCCACACCATGACGAAGTTTAAAACGGGCTATCACAATTAAATGCATGTACAAAAAAATGTCATGTCTGTCCTATATCTCTGTTGAAGAGTTCCCTCGCCGGAAGTCAATCCTGGGTGTATCTGCCATGTCATGATGGAATTTAGAACAGGCTATTATGGTTAAATCCATTTACGAAATGTTGTGTCTGTACTATTCACCGTTGAGGAGTTCCCTCACCGGAAGTCAACCCTGGGTGAAGCAGGTGAAGCAGTCGAATACAAACCTCCACCTTTAGAAAGTTGGTTACGAAAAAAACAAGAACCGACTTGAAGATTAAACTTATATTTTTTGTTTTTGCTATTTTTTTCAAAAACTACTAAATGAATTTCGATAAAATTTATATGGGACCACCTTTGAAGTATTACCTACCAATCAAAAAAAGAATCATCGAAATCAATGCATAATTGGCGGAGAAATCGCGTAACAAACACACAAAAAAAAAAAAAAAAAAAAAAAAAACATACCGTCGAATTGTAAACCTCCTCCTTTTTGAAGTCGGTTAAAAATGTTTTATTGAGTCGTAGGCTACAACGAGATAGGACGGGATATAGACAGGAGCGTGACGGTTACGGGATACGAGAGGTACGTTAACGGGATTGGTGCGGGTAGGTAACAGGATAGAAGGATGGTAACGGGATAGGAGCGGGACGGTAACGGGATAGGAGTGTGTTGGTAACGGGATACGAGAGAGTGATAGTAACGAAATATAAGGGGGACGGTCCCAGGTAATGGTATAGGAAAGGACGTGATCTGGATAGGAGCGGTATGAAAGCAGGAGCTGAACAGTGAAGGGATAGGACGGGGACAGGATCGGGATAGGAGCGGAGCGGGAGCAGGAGCGGGATTAAGATGGGAAGGAAAATTGTCGGGAACAGGTTAGACTACTTGACTACGCGTGCGAAGTCGCAGGCAACAGCTAGTAATATATAAGTTCGGTATATACTACGTGTATCTACCTACCTATATATTTAGTTACCTGCTCATACATTATTCGTTTTAGCACAGATTACTAAGGTTTTAGGTGGTTTTAGGTACCTACTGACAGACAACAAGTCTTGAGGTAGGTATTTATACAACCTAGCTTCACCTTTCAAAGAACTGTCATTAGATAATCATTTAAATTGTGTCTCGGTTGATGCTTGGATGTAAGCCAAGGATTGCTTTTATTCTTATGAATGGAGTTCTATAATTGTGGTTTATTTGTTTGGGGTTTTCCTAATGGACGCTTGATTATTGTACAGACTTGATAATAATATGCTTGATTAAAAGGAAACAGATTTGGATCTATACCTACATTGTTATGCATTCAGCTGTAGTTTTGAAAAACAAAAAATTTATAATATCACAGTTTATGGGTCTAACCACGGAAATGTAAATAAGTACCTTATTATTTAGATTTCTGTGGGTCTTACCATAAAATCCTCAATAATCTATTCCTATAAGTACATATGTGTTCTTACACACAGGGAGATAACAAAACCCAGCATAATGTAAAGAATGGGCCCATTGCAAATTGCTTCATGTCATTATGGCCCATGTCATAAGATCCTGGTTTCCTCACGGTGATTCCCTTCACCGTTTTTAGAAAGAGCTAGGTAGTGTTAAATGCAAGTTAAGACATTGGTTCGGGCGACGAGTGGATCCCAATCGCAGAAGTAGAAGTTACAAATTCATAACAAAGCTCTAGAGGGAATGGGATTTTCCTACAAAAATATGGTCATATTGAAATGCGACATCAGGAAGTGAATTATATTTACATAATGAACTCTTACATACAGGGTATTAATAGTCAGTTTCTTAAGTAAACTTATACAAGCTAGTTATCACCGGGTCGGTATTCTTTCCGTCTTCAGTCGAGGAAGTGGTTCCTGGGCCGGATGTCAGGCAGCCAGTTGCGGTCGGCCATCTTGATGCGCAGGCGGCGGATCAAAGCGTCGTTGCCTTCCCTGTCGTCGTCGAAAGCGCTTCTTCGAAAACGTTTCAGAGGCTGGACCTTGAGGTAATCTTCAACATCTTGTGGGCCTGTGGCTTCTTTAGCAGCCGTGTTCCGCGGCGGATAGTACAGCTGAGCAAGTATCGATTGTTCAATCTGACAGCTCACGACGCTCACCAAACTGAGCAACGTGATTATTTTGAACATTTTTGCAATCCGCGTGCGTCAAGTGCGGCCGGGCAATGAGCCGCAGCGCGAATGTCTTTAAATATATCGGGACCGGGCGGGGGAAAACCAGGCACTAGGTACCTACTAGGTACCTCACTTATTAGATTATTTGCACTAAGAAAGCGTCATGTTAGGTAGGTACTACAAAATACGACTTTTGTCGTGGGATAAAAATTGCTAAAGTAAGACGTACGCTGTTAGAACCATGTTAGTAAAAAACTATTACATGGCTTAAGTATATAGAGGTTCCGTACACAAAGGGTAAAACGGGACCCTATTACTAAGACTCCGCTGTCCGTCCGTCTATCACCAGGCTGTATCTCATGAACCGTGATAGTTAGACAGTTGAAATTTTCACAGATTATGTAGGTATTTCTGTTGCTGCTGTAACAACAAATACTAAAAATCAGAATAAAATAAACATCATCAAAGGCATCTAATATGTTAGGGTTTATTATTAGAAATAGCAGAATGTTTAAAAATTATCGCTGTAGAATACTCTTGTATAACACATTAGTTCGTAGTGTCCTAGAATATTGTACTGTCGTGTGGAGACCTCATTATGCCACTCATATACTCAGGATAGAACGAGTGCAAAAAAGGTTCTTATGGCACTTATCCTACGCTGCCAAAATTCGCGGAAAAAAACTATCGTACAATGAAAAACTAAATTATTTCAATATGTCTTCTCTTGAAAAGCGTAGAAATTTATTAGACTTAACATTTTTATACAAAGTGCTCAATAACCATATAGACTGTCCTCAGTTACTACAAAGTTTTAATTTTAGGATACCCCGTAGAATACCACGTCAACCGCTGTCATTACTTGTTCCCCCTTCTCGCACAACAGTCTATGGCAGTAACTCCGCGATTCCTAGACTGTGCAGGACACTGAACACGTGGTTCGGAAACGAACCTGTTGATGTTTTCTCAATCAAGCTGTACCAATTTCGTGAGCATTTGTTCACGAAAATAGCAAATTAACTGTTAAAACTCACTATCAAACTTATAGGTAAGAAAAATGATGTGACCTGGATACCCGATACCACCATCGCTGGTGGAAGCTTCACATAATTTTTCTTACTTACTGTATTTAGAGCGAACTATTTTCTGTTTTTTTTTATGTTATATATTCTATGTTACTTTATATGTGAACGCTGTGTTTACCTGTTATTGGTAGTGCATTTAGCCTTATTTAATTTTGAGAAATCTTTGTCTTTAGAATAAGAAACAATGTAACTACTGTTGGTGAACCAAATAAAGAAAATAAAATAAATAAAATAAAATAATAAATATTTAAGAGGGCTCCCATATAACAGACATGATATTATTTGGCGTTTTTATAGATAATGGCACGGAACCCTTCGTGCGCGAGTCCGCCTCGCACTTGGCCGTTTATTTTTCTTAATTTAACGTTATTGATTTATTGTAAAGCGTGAACTGAGTAGGTACACATACATTTCGGAAAAATATTGAATTCAATTCCTCCAAGTATAAAATAAAATTTACGAAAGAGAAAAATGCCGTGTCTACAGATTCTATCTCTATCTAGGTTTATTGTCATTACTTCTTCACACGATAACCTATTGAATGAATTTATATGACTACGAGTAAATATAATAATAGATAGGAATATTTTAGCACAGGGAATAACCTGGAGGAAACTGATTTATAATTATAACGTTGAGTAGTTGTGGAGTACGTATCGACTGCTCTGGCCTATGAGTGCTATAGTACTTGGGTATACGATACAATACATTATCATTGTTCGGTCATCATTATAGTGGCCGCCACAGATAAATTGATCACTACGTTCAGTGGCCAACATCTTTTAGACATGAAATTTCAAACTGTAAAAATTTGAAATTACAGTAAAGACACTATAAATAGCTATAAATAAACCATTGATACTTTCCAACACATCGTCATCGACTCCGTGGCGCAACGGTAGCGCGTCTGACTCCAGATCAGAAGGTTGCGTGTTCAAATCACGTCGGGGTCAATTTGCGTTTTTGCGTTTTGTGCTATTGGACAGCGTTTACGTTTAATATTCTTATGAATAGCAATATTTATTCAAATAGCAAGAATCAATTAACATCATAATATATATATATATAATATATATATATATGATATTTTACGGAAATAGCTAAATTATTTAGAGGAGTTATGAATTAACGTGCAAATGATAATCATGGACTTAGTAAAGAAAATAACTCCAACATTACACAAAAACGTATATCCACGAATGACCACGAAGGCGAGGTAGGTTAATAATCTCCACTAGCAAAACTGGAGATGCCGGGGATCGAACCCGGGGCCTTTCACATGCAAAGCGAACGCTCTACCACTGAGCTACATCCCCTATCAGTAAGGCCATTGAAAATAGGTGTCACGTATTAGGCGGTGCGTAGCATGTGTTGTGTTTTTATTTGCACAGAACGCCTCAAACCACTTGCTAGCGAATGCGCTGAATAATTGTTTCATTATATTACTACCTCGGCCACCTAATTAAAATAAAATGTATGTTCGGGTAGAATATGCAATAAAATAAATATCTACTTATCACATTAAAAGTTTATTTATGTTTACGTTGATAATAATATTTATATTGAAGTCAAAATCCATATAGCCCGCCTAGTTCGTCGTTTGAGATCCATCAACTACCTACTTAGATAATTAAAGTTATTCAATAGTAACACCACTAACCAGGTCATAATTAAAAACAGCAAATTACTTTAAAGTTCGTTTTAAGAAGTGCTATTAAAAAAAATGCAAGTTTCGGTTCTTCCTTATTGACATTGATAAATAGTAACAGATTTATCAACAAGCATCCTCAAACAGTCACGTGAGTCACTCTGACTCCATGATGAACTCGGTCATCAGGAGCTCCATGGAGGGCGCTATGCCCTTCTCCTGGCACTTGCCCTTGAAGCACTCCGCCACGTGCAGGATGCGCCAGCAGTGGTCCTCTTCGGCGTCGAACTGCTTCTCGCACGAGTGGATCAGCTCCACCATCTGCTTTGAGAGGATCTCGCCTGTATAACACACAGTTAATAAAAAAGTATAGGCGCTGGCATTATATTTGATTATTTATTTTGCACTATATGGGTCATGCCGGAAATAAATGAAATTTGAATTTAATTCACGTACTTTGTGCATAAGCTCATAAATACTCAATTCATATAACCTGATCGCATAATTTAAACCTCATCCCTGCCTTTCCATCTGGCGGTCATGTTTTCTCTGAGGACAGCATGATGCACGATGTACATACATGGATAACACTGCAGCACACTTGTACGTAGGTATTGCACACATGAAACGCTTTGTTTCCATATTTTTTAGGCACATCTCTTTTGGAATCCTTGCCAGAATCATTGATTTGATCGATTGACCAAATCAATTTTCCCGATAGCTATACTAGGTACAAAGTGAGAGTGTTTATGTCACTATAGTGATTAGTTTTCTTTTAGGTAAGCGTGTGTTGACGATTGCATTGGCCAGCAGTATAGGAGAGTCTGTGGCCAAATTCAATCGAACGGAATTGAAGACAGCATTTACATCATGAAATTACCAAACGGAATAAAGTTAATAAAATGGATCATGCGAAGTGATCATGCCAGAAGGGAGTGTGAAGTGTCACTGGATATATTGCGACCAGCTCGAGGTGCATGAACTGACGTGAACATGAACTCACAACGCTGTCAACAGCGTCACTCACCGTTCGGGAAAGACTTGATGAAGTCGGCGGTGTTGTCGTGGTGCATGCGGCTGGAATCAGTCAGCAGGTTGAAGTGCTGGCTCATGCACTGGATGGCGCAGCCCAGCTCCCGGTGCTCGAACTTGAAGTCGTCGCGCCAGAAGTGGAAGAACTCTTCCATTTTTTCTTCGGTCAACTGGCTCTACGAAAACAAATGAGTTGATCAATGACGTGAGTGCTTCTGCTTCCAATTAATACTAATTCTGGATGCATATCTGCTTATATCTCAAGTTGCGTAGAAGGCGTCATAAATTCAAAAAGCATCACGCAGGCTGAGTGTGGCTTGTTGGATGTCAAATAAGTGTTTAAATGTTGTACTTCTTGGATATGCAAGTTTCCTTACAATGTATTTCATCACAATGTATGGGCAATGCGTGTAGTACTTGTGAAATGTAATATCGTACCTCCTCCCTGCACTTCTCGAGCGCCTCTCCAAATCCAAGGGTCACGTCCTTCATGACATTGACGTCAGCCCGCAGCCCCAGCATCGCGCACGCCAGCAGAACTGCGACCCTCGCGTACATGCTGCCTGGTAGCCTGGTGGCCTGGTACTCCCGACCCAGCGCCGGTGGCCGCAATATATCCCACCGCGAGTCGAGCCTCGCTTATCATGAGGTGGATAATACCAGGCATTACGGAACGGATGGGCGGTGAACTTGAAGGCTGTCATATTATGCGAGTTGGTTTTTTAAATTGTTAGTTTGTCTGACGTTAGTGAGTATACTTAGTAAGTAATTTAGGTGCTTCATTGTTACCTTCATAATAATGGATCTATTAATAAAATTATGTTACTGGCATTCGCAGAGATCCATAATGTAGACACTTGTCGTCAAATACTTACTTTTGAATCGGTGGCAATTACTCAATAACTCAGAAACGTATGATATCATATAAACTCGGAGTATATATCAAGGAGAGGCAGGTATAACTATATTTATCTATTATTTTACTAGTCAGGGTCCACGACTCTAAAATTATATGCAAACTTCTGCCTAGAATATTCAAAATAATGGGCGCCTGATGGAAAAATAGTAGCCATACTTAATCGCGTATTTGCCTATTTGGATATTATAGGCTCTACGGTCTAGATTGTTTTGAAGGACATCATTCGGTTAAAGTAATAGGCATTCATAATTTTGTGTGCTAGTTAATTTGGAACGTGACTATTTGTTTGACCGATCATGTACTCAAGCAAATTATAGATAGTGCGTCGTAATTGCATATTTTTTCTCTGATCACATACTGGGCGTGCCCGAGTCTGTTTCACGTACATACATTCATAATTAGGAGAAAATGTAGGAGTATTATCTAGTATTAAGGAGCTATAATAAAAGCTAATCAGTGGTTAGATTAAAGAAGGATGCGGTTTTTTGCTCAATACTAAGTATCATGTACGTAGTTTTGTTATTTTGTTCCGTTTTCGTAACATTTTTGCATAACCAGTTACGAAAAAGGAAATAGTTTTCAGCTTTTCATAACTAGTTATTAAGCAAGAAAAAGCTTTTTTGTAGTAACTGTGTTGTAGATCGTAACCCGCTACGAAACATTTTTTTTTCCCTCTTTTTCATTACTGATGATTAGATAGATTTTTAATTTTCGTAAGGGCATATAACATTTTACGAGGCCTGCCTTCTGTCCGATAGTTTGAGAAATTGGTACTGCTGACCAAACTCAAAATTAAAAAAATAGATAAAATGTGAAATTTTATTTAATTTTTTTTGGACATATTTAGTGTAATTCCGCCGTGTATTATAGGTATTATTATTATTAATGATGCACTAACAGCTTGGTGAGCTGATACGTGCATATCGTTGCGCTTGTGATTTATTTTAAATGTTTGTCAAGGTATTCTAAAAATAATAATTCGAATTCGGTTTATAGTTTTTCCCTTATGAAGTAAATATTAGTTTTTCCGGGATACCAAATATACTATGTCCTATTCCAAGACCTAAAGCACCTATCTGTCATCAAAGTCCGTTTAGTCATCATGAAGTGGTGGCAACCACACACACACACAGACCTTCACATTTATAATATTATAAGGAGAGATAAGATGGGATTGAAAATCATCATTATTACACTTAATTAGTTTTTGTATAGCCAGTAATGTAAAAGGAAAAAATACGTTTTTTCGTAGCTGCATCTCTATGAGTGCCACAGTTATTAATAAAGAAAATTTTCTTCTTTAATAACTAGTTATGAAAAGGGAAATATTTTTATAATTGGTTACCGAACACAGTTATGAAAAAATAAATCGTTTCTTGTTTAATAACATTAAACGAAATGTTATGAAAAACTGAAAATTGTGTCCTTTTTTGTAACAGGTTATGCTCAAGTTTATTTTTATCTACGTAGTTCTGATTTATTCTAAACAACAAGTCGACAAGAACAAAACAAATAAAAAATAATTCGTAGTAGCGTCAGATACTAGGTAAGTAGTTGAAGTACTCTACAGTCGCGGGAGAGATCATATCGAGAGCTTCTCTAGATTCTGCGCTAGGACATAATTATATGTTGGACATAATTACAATAAAAAGATGCTTTTTATACTGTTTCGCGTGATTTTAATTGCGTGAGGGACGCACGCTGCGAGGACGGGCTCCGTGCATCTATTAGCGGATACGATATCACATTCCTAGCTTTTTGCGCAGATGTAGCTGCGGGCTAGCGAGATGTTCGCTTCATATCTTATATTGATACGTGGGAAGGGAAGATAAATTATTTTGGATTATGTTCTTAGAAAATAATTTCATTTTCGCACCTTTGTCTGTCACTTTTAGGGTGGAGATGGACCCCATGTATCGTTAGCGGTTAGACGAAAAGAGCATTTCAACTATATATATTGTCTATTAAATAATAATATATAGTGAACGGGCATTCAAGCAGGGATGTAGGGGCATCGGGCACACAGCGCTCTGGAACTCTATCACGGATTGCGAAGAGTAGATTTTAAAACTGGGATATGTTAGCCCGTGACCCATGACAGTCTCGCCCTGAAAGGATCAGTTTCTGCATTTATAAATACCTATAGGCTTGCGCTGCGCCGAAATCCTATAAAGAGGAGTCTGGAAATCACTTAAACCGTATTTTTATGAGTATTTTTAAGTATTTAACCTATATGAAGTACTTATCTAATAATCCTAAGAATGTAATGAAGTCTGTAATTTGAAACCATTGAGAACGAAAACTAGTAGAGCACGACTATAACAGTTTTGCATGAGAATTATGTTAGGTACCGTGCAGAATCGAAGCTATTTCCGATAAAAATTTATGAATATTAAAAGCTTGTTTCTGATCTACAAAGACGACATTACAGTTCGCTCAATTATTTATTCCCTTTCATCTAAGCAGCGAGGCCCCCATTATTGTTTTTCATTATCGAAAACGGCAGCGGACTAATTAACGTTACATTTTAGCCATTACAAGACAAACAAAATGAATAATCTGCGGTGCCTCGGCGAAAAGTTAAAAGGAACTAAAATATGCGAGTGATAAAATGGTGATTTGGTCCTTTTGGCGAGAAAACAGCCGCTATTTAATTGCAGTGCTCGAATATTTTCGTTGATAAGTTTACTACTACTTCTGTGGTTGTGCTTTAGTGCAAAAATAATAATCGATGTAGCAACGCTACGACTTTATTCTCGTTTGATAAGGACGACCAAAGCCAGGCTCAGTGTAGCGAGAGCGGTCTGAAGGAGAGCTACGACCGCTGCAAACTATGACACAACGTCGTTATGTCATTTATTGATGTTAAGTGCCGCCGCAAGCCTGGGTGGTCCGACGAGCAGGATATCTCCCTGAGGAGTGAGTTATCAGGAATTCACTCAATGGTTGGATCCGTATGCGGTCATAAATATCCTCCGACTGGAGCGGCGGCGGCGGCGATATCTGCTCGTTAATGCGATGTCGAGGTATTTTTAGGTGCGAGTTAAACAATGAGTTACAATTAAGATCATAAAATATTAGCGATGCGCGTGCATAAGCTCATTCTTACCTACGTTGTCCTCGAACTCTCCCATCAGCGAAGATTTGCGACTTTTATTCTCTAGCTTTTAGTTGCTAATAAAAAACAGGCGGCTTTCTTGATCCTTTATTAAGTTGATTCAATATTTCGTAGAATTGACATTGACATTACTGCCTGGGTGGTCCGACCTGCGGTATTGAATATAGTGAGTAATGTAGGTAACATGCACGTGCCCTTGTGCTGCTCTGCACAGGCAATGTCGTTAACAACCTGCGAAGAGATATATAGCGGTTTGCCGAATGACATTTAGATAAAGGGCTCATTCTCATCACTATTTTAAGATATAATTAGATGCCCTCTTATTTTTAAACCATACTTTTGTATGTTATATCTTCCACATATCCTTGACAGATCATTTCATTGGAGCTCGTTTAACCAATACATCTTAGCGGTTAAGTGATTTGCGATTGAACAAAATTTTTGAGTAATCTCTTTTCCTACCTTTCTTATATTGATGGTGCCAAATGTTAAGTACTAGTGGCTGTTATTAGTAAAATAATATTTCTTCAGGATGTCAGTGATAGAATCACGAGCTACTTTGGACAGCACATCGTGTTATGGCATTGCACAGTTACGTATGATGAAAACCATATCAATATTTTAATCACCGTTTAATCTATCCTTTTTACCTTCAAATAATGTATGTCTTCCTTTACCAGCCATTTAAATTCGCGGCATAGTTGCCATACTATCTGATAGCTAATCTGTGTCCGCACGGGGTTGCCACTAATTAGCAGTAATTATAGCCGAGTGACTTTGATGTCGCCGACGCATGTGGCCAGTATTAAAGTGTAGAGTCTGTAGAGGCGTAGAGTATTGTGGAGCTACGTGTGGTCTTGGTGTGCAGACAGTGCGACTCTACATTCTGTTGGGGACGCTACATTTCAATGCATTTTAGTGGCACGTAATCTGCATAATTACAAATTCTGCGTTATAGGTTTCCGAGTGTATTGGCTACTGCATTGGCAGGCAGCTCATTGATATTAAATCGATACTGTTTTTAATCAACTTTTTTGTGAGAGAGGTCGCGCCAAAAATAGCTTTTGCATCTGATTTGTTTATTCTTTTTATGTAACTGAGTGCCGAGACGAGCAGGTCGTACACTCATGGGTAAGCCAGCACACCTGCCCATAAAAAATGCAGCAGTATCCTTGTTTTGCAAAATCTCCGGTGCCCTGCACTGCGCTCGTCACCCTAAGACATATTGCCCAGTATAATTTCTGTTGAAACAGTGACCCTTCGAACACTGAACACGATGTTTGCGTCGCTACTTGCGAAAAACTTGATTTTTAACCGACTTCAAAAAGGAGGAGGTTTACAAGTCGACGGTATGTTTTTTTTTTTTATTTTTTTTTTGTGTGTTTGTTACGCGATTTCTCCGCCAATTATGCATTGATTTCGATGATTCTTTTTTTGATTGGTAGGTAATACTTCAAAGGTGGTCCCATATAAATTTTATCGAAATTCATTTAGTAGTTTTTGAAAAAAATAGCAAAAACAAAAAATATAAGTTTAATCTTCAAGTCGGTTCTTGTTTTATTCGTAACCAACTTTCTAAAGGTGGAGGTTTGTATTCGACTGCTTCACCTGCTTCACCCAGGGTTCATTTCCTGTGAGGGAACTCCTCAACGGTGAATAGTACAGACACAACATTTCGTAAATGGATTTAACCATAATAGCCTGTTCTAAATTCCATCATGACATGGCAGATACACCCAGGATTGACTTCCGGCGAGGGAACTCTTCAACAGAGATATAGGACAGACATGAAATTTTTTTGTACATGCATTTAATTGTGATAGCCCGTTTTAAACTTCATCATGATGTGGCTTCTAGATCACAAAAGCTTGTCTTTAAAAACTTTTTGAATTAATTTAATTAAAACTTGTTTTTCACTAAAAAGTGTAAAATAAATTATTTTTCAAAAAAAACTAAACCGACTTCAAAACCACAAATGGCACTCAAAAGTAAAAAATAAATTAATATAATTATCATAAGCGCTACCCACTCATATATTTGAAGTCGGTGCCAGCCAAGTCTAAAAGGTAGTAGATAAATACTACCTACAAGTAGTACTTACTATATACATAGTATTTATCTGCTACCTATTACACTTGGCTGGCACCGACTTAAAATATATGAGTGGGTAGCGCTTATGATAATTATATTAATTTATTTTTTACTTTTGAGTGCCATTTGTGGTTTTGAAGTCGGTTTAGTTTTTTTTGAAAAATAATTTTTTGTATGAAAGTTGTCACCTAATCTTTGGGTTAACCGCGATTTTATATTGGCGCAGTACCTAACTTAGTTTAATAATGGTGGAAGGAAGAAGTGCAAATCAAGCATTAATTAAATAAATACATGAAATAGTTCATTTTTGTGGTACTATAGTGATAATATTGCATTGTATCATTGCATTGGCCCTTACATAAACTGTGCACAGCGCACACAACGCCACCTACCCGTCAAGTCAGTAACTACGCGGCCGGCGCCGCGCGCGCCGCCACCGCTGCTCAACAATGGCCAGTACTTTACTTCCCGCGCTTTAATAAGACGGATGAGCCTTCAGAGTTCGCATCTCGTTAGTTTTGGATTTACTACTCTTTGGATTGATTTCGGTGCTAGTAGTCAAAGCTAGATGAAGGTTTATAAATTTTAAAGCGGAAATCTACATGGTTTTACCCAATGGTATAGATTGCTGCTAATCTGGAGTTGAGGTAGGAAAGGTGTGTCAATTCGTAGTTTCAAGCGATTCATAATGTCTGACTGTCCGTACGTGAACTATAAAGTATTCTGTAACCATCTACTTGATTAAAGGAACCCGACATAGAACTACCGCAAACCATAGCGATATTGTGACAGCAAACAGCCCCCCTACCCATATGTCCCTCAAGCGCCAATCGTATATCGTGTTGAGCTCAGATTAAGGTATAGCTTCACTGCGACTAATGAGATACGGTCTAGTTATTGTCGATTCAGACAAGACAACGAATTAATCTCATTAATTTACACCAAAATACGATAACTACAAGTTGAGACAAACTTAATGGGACAGTATATGGCATCATAAGATATTGTCGCAGTGAATCTACACCTTAATCTGAGCTCAACACGATATACGATTGGCGCTTGAGGGAGATATGGGTACGGGGGCAGACTGTGAAAAAAATATTTAGATCGACAGAAGAAAAAAGGTGTGAAGTGAGAAGAAAAATAACTTGGGCGTTGACGGTTACAATGGAATTTGAACATCTACTTGCATAACATTCAAACTAGAAATCATAATTCAAACCTCTGGATCTATAGACTATATTTAATAGGGTTACAGTTTGTTGCCGTATCTTCTGAGTAATGGTTATTTTTCCGATACGGTGGTAGAGTCATTGTAATAATTGACGTTCATAAGTGCGTCCGTGATGACAAAACTGAATAAAGAACTTTTGAACTTTGAACACATATAAGTGATTTTTTGAAACATTCCGAAATGGATTTAAAAACCGTTGTAGGAAAACACAATGTCCCAGGTAACTGAAAAAATAGTACGCTTTTAAAGCGCGAGAGCTGTAAAAAATAATTATAGCTCCCGTCTGGGTTTAGATATATATAATGAAGAAATAGGTAGACAAATTCTCTATAAATTTCACTGGGCGAAAGCTCCCACGGACAATTTTAATAAAATATATTGTCATTCAAGCATTTAATACACTCGAGAGCAATGAATCCGGGTCACTTAAAGAATGTTAAAAATCTCGGAAACTAAAAATGATAGGTTAATGCAATAAGTTGTATTTAATAGACAATGTAATACTCCTTAAATGAAAGTAAAAAAAATATGAGTCACCATACATTTTATTAACACAAAATTACATAAAGAAAAAAACTGCTGATCTCTCCTTAAAACAAAAATAGGAAACATGAAATTTTTGAACTTTATTACGATTTTCTTGAATTTTAATACTTCGTATTGCCTCCTCGTGCTTTCATTACTGCGTTTACGCGGTTTGGCATGCTGTACACCAAGTTCCTTATACGATTTTGGGGAATATTCTCCCATTCCTCGGTGAGAGCAATTTTGAGCTCACGAAGCGTGATTGGGGGAGGGTTTCGTTGTTTTACGCATCTGCCTAGCTCGTCCCAAGCATGCTCGATCGGGTTGATATCCGGGCTGCGCGCTGGCCACTCCATACGAGTAACGTTCATCTCTTGAAGGTAGTCATTCACAATCCTACCTGTATGAGGTCGGGCATTGTCATGCATAAATATAGCATCCTCACCTAAATTGACCATAAATGGACCAACGTGATCATTGAGGATTTCTTCCACATATCTTACGCTAGTTAAAGAGCCGTTTTCTATGATCACCAGCTCTGTGCGACTTTCAGAAGAAATTCCGGCCCACACAAGTACAGACCCACCACCGTAGGCTACTTTTTCTTCGATGCATGCTTGCTTGAATCTTTCCCCTGGTCTTCGATACACTCTGTGTCTTCCATCGTGCTTGTAGAGCATACATTTTGATTCGTCGGAGAACATAACTTTTGACCAATCTTCAATACTCCAATTTACGTGGCTCTGGGCATATCTTAGTCTCGAAATACGATGCCCACGCTCCAGTTTAGGGCCGTTTGCAGGTCTAAGGGGTTTTAAGTTAGATTCAGCAAGCCGACGTCTTACTGTCCATGCACTTGGGTTACTTCCTCCGAGGCGTCGAAACTGATTGGTGAGTTCAGTTCCTGTGAGAAAGCGATTTCGAAGCATGGTGTTCACCAAGTATCGGTCTTCTCGTGCTGTGGTACACCTGGTTCTGCCCGTTCCTGGTCTGCGTAGGTTAGAACCAGTTTCTTCGTAACGTCGGAGAACTCTTTGTACTGTTGACAGCGACACACCGACAGTCCTGGCTGTATCGCGCTGACTCCGGCCGGTTTCCAGCATTGTAAGTATTCTGGTGCATTCTTCAGGCGTAAGCGACATAATTTCAGCTTGAATAATGAATATAGAGCACTATCAACATGGTTTATGTACCCACATAAATGACAGATTACAAACAAAAGCAAAACCAAATGCTGTAATTTCGTAGTTCCATCTTCGAAAGTGGCCCTTTTTCAAATTTGATTTTTTTATGATATAACTTTACAATAACTAAGAAGTTTTAATACCTTCATTTAAGGAGTATTACATTGTCTATTAAATACAATTTATTGCATTAACCTAGCATTTTTAGTTTCCGAGATTTTTAGGATTCTTTAAGTGACCCGGATTCATTGCTCTCGAGTGTATTTCCGCCGTATCGTAACTTACACGCAGATTGTGGAGTCATTATTGTAGACTACAGCAGTATATTGTTATCGATAAATAAACCTTCGACCATGAACGGATCTATTCTGACAAACGAGGTTCAGACACTACATCTGCGGCAGAGTAAAGTTAATAGGACTTATTTAGTACCTTAGTCCGTCGTGTTAGGGAAGATGACATAGACTGCGCGAATAACTGACAGCATGATGTCGGTAACTTAGAAACTGTAGGAACAAAAAACTGAGGTACTGACTTTGCGGTGCATGATTTGTTGGCATTTATAAGGACCATATGCAATATGTTTTACGATGCGACCACCAACCAACATAATTAGCTGAAATGAAATGAAATGAAATGAAATGAAATGAAATGAAATGAAATGAAATATTTATTGTTACCAGATTGTAGGTTTGATGGGTGTTACATAAATATAAATTAGTTCCTATACAATCTACCCTATTTGGGTGTGCAACGTTATTAATTTTATTGTTTATTCTCGATTATAATATAACATGCAATCAACAATTTAATTACCTATTTATAAGTCAATGAGTCAAAATAATCATCATAATCTAAATGTCAATTTTATAAAAATATGAAATAAGAAATCTTACATTTTAATATAACAGAACAGTAATAAGTACGGTTGATTTGATAGCTACAGTCTATTTAAGAACTCACCTATAGAGTAATAGTTTTGATTGTGTAACCAACAGAATAATTCCCTTTTAAACGATTTAATATTGATCTCTTTAATATTCTTTGGGAGTGCATTAAAAGCTTTTATACTCATAAGATGGCATTGTTTTTGGTAGAGTGAAGTTCTAGGAATTGTATCATAGACCAGTCTGTCCGGATCCCGCGTATTTCGGGGGTAAATGTCAGAAGCCTTTTTGAAAAATTGAGGATTTGTTTTTGCGAAGGTAGCGAGCTCGAAAATATACATGCACGGAAGTGGCAGTATATTCAGCTTCTTAAACAAAGGTTTACACGACTCAAAAGGGGGTACACCACATATTGCACGAATGCATTTTTTTTGGGCAATGAACACCTTGTTAATATCGGTCGAATTGCCCCATACTAGTAAGCCATATTTAAGAACTGAGGATACATAACCGTGATACGCCGTTAGCACCGTACTAAGGGCTGAGGTTTGTCTTAAACGGGTGAGAACATGTACATACCGATTCAGTTTACCACAAAGATATTTTACGTGACATTTCCAATTTAAGTTTCTATCTAAGAATATACCCAAAAATTTGGTTTCATGTACTTCTTTAATAGTAGTATTTTTGTAATTGATGTTAAGACTAAGTTGTTTATTTCCATAGTTTTGAAATTGAATATAATTAGTTTTTGTCAAATTTACATTTAAATTATTAGTATTTAACCAATTTGTCACTTCATTAATTGTATTGTTAAATTCATTTTCATAGTTACTAACACTATCGTTACATGAAATAATTATTGAAATGTCGTCAGCAAATAATGTACATTTATGTTTAATTATATCTGGGAGATCATTTATATAGAGCAAGAAAAGTAAAGGCCCGAGAACACTACCTTGGGGTACTCCACATTCATTTACTCTATAGTCAGATTTGTATTTTGTTACTACCGCCTTATGGTTTAAACTATTTATTTCAACATACTGTTTTCTGTTTCTTAGATATGAGGTCAACCAATTTAATGCTGGTCCCCGAATTCCAAGATTCTCTAATTTATCTAATAAAATTTTGTGTGACACGAAGTCAAAAGCGCGTGTCATATCAAAAAAAATAACACTACACAATCTCTTCCTGTCAATGTTTTTGATAACTTCGTGAATCAGATTATAGATCGCAAGAACTGTTGATTTATTCCTCTGAAATCCAAATTGCTCCTGTTTGACTATACTGAATTTTTCAGCAAAAGAGATTATTCTTTTAGAGAAGGTCTTTTCAAATACTTTTGAGAAAATCGGTATCAACGCTATCGGCCGGTAATTGTTAACATCTAACCTTTCTCCTTTCTTATATAAAGGTTTTACAACTGATAGTTTAAGACTATCAGGAAATGATCCCGTTTCAAAGGATAAGTTAATTAAGAACGCGAGAATGGGTGCCAAAATGAATCTACAGTGCTTTACTACTTTGGTAGAAATCTCATCGAAACCCTCTGAACTTGTGTTGGCAAGAGATTGGATTACGTTGATTATTTCTTCGGAGGTGCATGGTGTCAAAAACATACTTGAAGAGATACGTTTTTTATTCGTATTTTTAAGGTCATTGTTAATTTTAGAATTAGTCAAGTCAATCATATTATTATTAAATTCATTGGCGATGTCAGTAGGATTCGTAATTATTGCGTCATTTACTTTAATTTCTGAAATATATTCATGGTTAGTCAAATCATTTTTTTCGTCCTTAATAAGTTTCCAAGAAGCGCGACATATGTTTTTGGAGTTGCGTAAATATTTATCGTTAAATATTTTTCGTGCTTTATGCAAACAACGTCGAAGAATTTTGGAATAAGACAAATAATTTATTTTATTATGTTTTGATCTGTGTCTGTAGAACTTATAACGCAGTGATCTTTTTATTTTACAGCTATTTTTTAATCCCTTTGAAATCCACTTTGGCTTCTGATAATCGTTTATTATTTTAATTTGAGTAATAGGAAAGCATAGCTTATAAAATAATGAAAAAACATCATAAAATATTTCAAATGCTGAATTTAGGTCGGTATTATTGTAAACTTCCGAAAACGTTAACTGATCAAGGCAATAGTGAAATTTAGATATATTCTCGTTACTGTAATCCTTTCTGGTTTTGTAAAAGCTAGAAGTTATTTGAGTCTTGCTTTTTATTGGGACATATAACATTTGTGCTGTATTGTGGTCTGAAAGGCCAAGTTCAAATAGTTTGCCAACCGCGCCTGTAATATTGCTAAGTAGATGGTCTATACAGGTTTCTTGCCTGGTTGGTTGAGTGATGTGGAACTCTAAATTATAATTTTGTGCTAAATGCTGTAAGTCTGTACTAGAATTATATGTTTTAAGAGTGTTAATATTAAAATCTCCCGACAAAACAATTTTATGTCTTGGATATTTCTTTGTAAGATTAAATAAAAGTAAGTCTAGTTTGGAGATGAATAAAGTGCTGTTAGGACATGGTATTCGGTAGATGCAGACTATAATTAACTTATATGTTGGTATAATTATGCCGCAGCACTCAAACTGCTTGTCTTCAGCCAGCTCTTTCAGTGAGACAAGTTCTTTGTTAGGAAGACCTCTCTCCACCAATATCGCAACTCCTCCTCGTCGCTGCTTCCTCTTTCTGCTATAATTAGATGCTACACGATAACCAGATACATTAAGATTACCCTCATTGCCCAATTCAATAAACGTTTCTGAAAGACAAAGTATGTTTGGTCTATTGCCTTGACTTAAGAGGTCAGTGATCGTTACGTCCAAAACATCTCTTTTGGAAGTGACACCAGCTATATTCTGGTGAAGTATTTTTAGATAATGACGCTCATTTATTAAAGGGACGAAAAAAAATTGCATTACTTGGATCTACAAAGCATTCTAGATGTGGTTTTTCAATTGGTTTGAAGTAAAAAGGAATTGTTCCTTTTTGGGGTGGGGCAGACAATAATGCAAGTGGAGAATGTTCCAAATAGTTATGTGCAATCTGGGATTTTTTGATAGCAGGTGGTGTAAAGCGTTTGTTTTTGCTTAAATACTTGCAATCGTAGTCATACTGGTCAATGATACTATTAACCTCATAACAAATGGCTGTAGATAAGTTTTGGTTTAATAAATTCAATTTGTTCAAGTCTAAGTAGGTACAATTCGGGAAATTCGTACAAATATTTCGTAACATATAATTTAGTCTGTTTTCATTCAAATGTAGGCTATTTTTTACGCTAAGTACAACAACAACAGGACATTTGTGTAAACGCTTCAAAATCGTACTAAATTCTATCATCAATTTAGCAGGATTTGTATCGTGTTCTCCTAATGACAAAATTATCCTATCATCTTTGCCAGATTCGAGCCACGTATAATTCTTAGCAATCTCCTCCGAATCGGCGTATGGTTTTATAAAAGATACTATTCCATAGTCGTCGTCTTGATTTGAGCGCTGTCGAGATTTTTCCAAGTCGCGTCTTAGCCCTCTGCATTGCTTGCCTCCAATGATGAAAATATTTTTTTTCGAAGTGATGGGCTTAGAACTCTTCTGCTTCTCACTTCTTATTTCTATAGTTGTGTCTGAGTGCTGTTCCGCTGGAAGCGGCGTGCTTAATATAGAATCAGTATGTTTGACAGTGTCGTGTGACAAGCTGAAGCCATCTCGAAAAGTACTGGTCGGAGGATTCGATGTTAACAGCGCTGTGCTCAAACCATGAGAAGACGTCGTTGGTGTATGGAAGTTCTGTTGTGCACGCCTGTTTTTCTTCTTACATGTAGTCGATGAAGATTTTTTGGTAGATGAAGGAGTTGTACAAATTTCTTTTAATGTTATCACTTGTCGTTGTAAATTTGTTACAGTCTTTTTAAGGTCAATATTCTCCAAAATAATGTTATCTAACTCGTTTCGTGTGCTAGCTAATTGCAACTGTAAATCAGATATTTCATCTTTTAGGTCCATTACCTCGTCAGGACAGGCGTGGGTTGATAAGTCATAGCTTCTTGAACCTAGCTCTGAGCAGGTTGTATTTAATGTTGCATCTATGGATTCTAACGAGTATGATCTCGTTATGGTGGATTGCGCTTTCGTTACGTGATTTCTTTTAAGCCGTAAGGTTATGTTATCTGTAGATTTGTTAGCACAGCTCGTGTCAGTAGCAATAGCAGCACTAGTAGCAGTGGGTTGCGGTAGTGCTATTGGGAGTTTATGAGATTTCTTAGAAGGAGTGCTCGTTTTCTTCGCTGCTGCTTGTTTACGTATGCATGGTGTACACCTCCAGTTGGTTTTATGGATCTGAGTCATAGTTAAAAATCTTTGAATAGATACATTTCCACATTCTATGTCAAAACAAAGCTTGCAATTCGAGCAATTTAGAAATTCTCTATTTGTTATGATCTGTTGACAACGGGCGCATTTTTTTGTGTTTCGGGTTCGTTTAGTACTCATCTTCAATACTCAAATAATAAATTTGTCAAAAAAAAATAAAAAATATCGTAGATTTGTCCAAATAATAAAATTAAAATAATGCAAAAAGTTTATTTCGCACTTTTCCACGGTAAGATTCGAACCCGGTGTCTCTCTTTTGTGAGTCTATAAGTCAAGCCAAGGAGCCAAGGTCGACACAAACAAGGCGGCGAAATTAGTCATATAATTCTCATTAGTGCGTTACTGTGTTTTTGCTGTGTAATCCGGTTATGATCACAGAGTCCAAAGGTCAATCCTGTTTGAATTGTGACAAGTCTCGTTAACCGTTACACATTATGACATTTTTCGTTAATAACACAGTATTTCTAAACCGATTTCGTTGGTTTTTGCACTATTTTGATCGTTCACTTGTAAATAATATTATATCACACTTAGAACTTGTTTAGTTGTGTAATTAGTCCGTAATGTCCGTAAAATGTTTATGTCGTGTTTTTAGTAATATCACTGTCACAATCCTCTTAATAATATCAACATTTGTGCATCACAGTCTATGTTACATATTAATAATACTTTCATAATTAAATATTTTAGTTTACGAATTTAAATAATTTTATAATACGGAGCCGACTTTAACCGTGCCGCGCCATCTGGCGGAGGAGCTCTGTTTATTTCGTACTAAATCAGTTCATAAATATCAGTAAGCAGTGTAAAATACAAATCAACGGGCAGCTCGTGGTATATTTATTGAGTGATCACAGAGAATGCGAGCTAACTCTGTTGTGTCAAGAACTGCAGACTTTTTGACATTAGATTACAATGAACAAAACACGGCAAAACGGTATTCTTTTGTAATTTTTAATGTTATGATGACTTCTATTTACCTGCAGTACATGCATACATACATTCTTATAAAATAAACTTATCATACTTAGAGTTTTCGTCAAGGTTTAGGCACTTATGACGTGGTAACACCTTAGTAGTCTGTGTTTACTTGTAAAAATGAAGCAATTTGTTGCACAGTGTGTACCTATATATTACCTGACCTGGAAACCTCTCGGGCGTAGTCTGCTCCAGTAGAACCCGTACCGAGCGTTCGGTGCAATATTACCAATTCTGTATCCTTCTAATTTGTCTGCACAAAAAGCGGCGGTCCAGCCGCCGGCCGGCCATAGCGTCCCGGCCATTCCGCCGGTTGTAGGCATAATTGCGGCATCGGGATCCAGATAATTGCGCTTCTCGGAAGGAGCGGGTGAACGGGCATACACACTTAATCTCTGTTGTTACTTTGAGACGTGTGGATTTATTTTGTAAACCAATTCAATATGCAACCAAAATAATGTTTATTCCGTTATAGTTTGGCCCAAGATTTCTTAAATCTAAAAACACCTGTACAAGGATTATGGTCTCTCTATATTTAGACTGTTCACTGTTGTACTGTTGTACCCTATATCAGAAACTCTCTTTTATTTTGTGTCTGTGCACAAACATTTGTCTCGCAGCGAGAACCAATCCCGAACACTTCAACTTCCTTGTCTTGAGTTGACCGCGTCCTGCGCAATCAATACACCACGGGAGTTATTTTTATATTCGGCCTCAAAATCTACACGTCGTCAGAGAGTGATACTGGTATTTCCGAGATGGCACTGCAATTGTTGATGAGCAAGCGTAGCGTTTATTACCAGCATCAACTTAATCATCTCATTGCCAACAATATAAAAATTAATCTTCAGCTTTAGGACCTATCCCAGAAAGTGCGGTAAAGTGGGTAGACTGGGCGGTAGTGGTAGGGCGGTGACTGTAGATATACGACATATCATTAATCAATACCATTTTTAACATTGAACTTTACTGTTTTGAAAAATGACAGATTTAATTTAGCGGACGCTGCGCCGGCACCCTGTTTTATGTTAAAATCTGTTTCATTATAAGAATATGTGAGCAATGTAAACATATCGGGTTAGACATGATGGCCGGATGTGTTTAATATCATAAAGAGGATGCTTAGAGGCAGTGAGTGTCGGCATTCACTTTCAACTGACAATTACGGCGCAAGTCACACCGCTTCGCTGTTGCATTCCTCTCCCAGGCGCAGAGTTTCACCAAAATTAGCACAGCTATTCGCATTTTCTTTCCTTTTTGCGTTATTAAATTCCGTGAGAGTTGTGTTCAGTGAACTCGATTATTGCAGGACACTGAACTGTGAACTGTGACTGTTTTTGCAATTCTTGGACGCGCAACAGTTTTGCTAAAACAAGTTACCATATTAGTTACCATGAAAATGGTGAGTAATTTACCTAATTATTAGGTTTATCAAAGTAGTAGCTGCGAATACGAAATACTTACTTACCTGACATAATAGATTTTATTTATTGATTTAAAAATATAAAATTATATCTATTGATAACATGAAACTAAACTAAAAACCTTACAAAATATAATACTAAAATATATTATTAAAAGGAGTCCCTTTATCTTACCCTTACCTTCCCTTACCTGACTAATATTGCTAATATCACAGAATACTAAGGGACTAATATGCCCAGCGATCACATACATAGATCCTGGCCCGTAACTAGGATTCCTTGTATCTAGGAAACTAGGAGCTATGAGGACCATGGTCCCACAACAACCAGACACAAAACAAAAAAAAAACTTGAGCTTTTTCTTTCTCCTGACTAATTTCGGAAGTCGGGCATCCACCGCGCTTCAATGTTTCTTCTGGGTTCTATACTAGTGGTTTCAATGAATGTAGCATATAAGAATATTCCGCATATTGAAATGAAATTAAATGTAACTAGTATCCCTTTCGCAATCCGCAAGAGATAGGAAAACTTCAGAATCTATCGAGTATTAAAAAAATGAACAATCAGACGTAGGTAAGCGACTTATTTGTTTTAATTACTATTTAGAAATAACTATGTAAATATTTAATTGGGAACATCACTACAAACAAATTGCGCTTAATTTTCCACTCTCATTGTATTGGAAAGTAATTCTAGTTCGGAATCCCATTTCCTCACGCTCCTCAGCTTCCCAACAGGTCGTTAGGGCGGGTACTAATCTGCGCTATCCGTAATACCCGTCTGTTCCGTGCTTGCACTTATTACCCAAGTAGGGAACGCAGTCGCAGTTTGTAGCAACTTAGTGATGGTAATCTGTAGGTATAGGCACAAAATATTTGTTCGTTTATTACCTGCAATAATTATGCATAATTTGTTTTGGTGTAGGGATTCCAAATTGGACCCAATTGTTCTCCCTGATGTTCAGCTGTCTGTCTCTACAACAGCTTTTGGCGATAAAATCGTATATTCAATAGTAGGTAAGTATTTCCTAAAAACTGGAACAAAATAACTTATTGTGAGTGTCTTGTGTTATTTTAGGAAGAAATTGTTTATTATAAATGAATTATTTTTTGTATTTTTTTGCTATTTTTAATTCCGAGGTGATATTGCGGCTGCTGCCGGTGATACGTTGTAAAATAAATCGATCGGAGATAAGCGTCGGCGTGTCATCAATAAACTGTCAAAGCTCCAATATCTTATTTACGCTAGGGTTGCCAGAATATGTAATTTATATTAATAATATTTAAGAATTCGTAACGTTACTAGATATTGTTTATGTTACCAAATATATTATTCTCACTGTTACCAGAAATATTTAAAGGTACAGTCAAACGAAAATTAAAAAAAATTGGTGTATCCAAGGAAAATGTGAAAGATTCATGGCAGCCCTACCAGTGAAGTTATTACTAGCAATCTATACCAGAATCTAGATAATTTAAATATATCGCCTCCCGCTCCCGCATGTATGCGGAGAGGAGCCATAGATTACACGGTAGTTACAAACTAGCATACACGCGCGACTCCGACCGCATCACTAACAATATTCAAACTCATCAAACACATTTGAGACATGTTGAAAATAATGTGCTTACCTACGAGATGCGGGTTTCATTGGAATAGTAATTTCGCAAAACATAAGAAGAAATGGAACTTCATATTTCATTAGATGGGTAGGTACCTATTACTTGAAAAATAATGATTTTTACATCTTCTTCGGTAGTACGCGTTTAATTAGGTACCTAAACAACACGGCTTCAGAATTATTTAGTTAGATTTAAATTTATATAGCTATTTCAAATATATATAAACTTGTAACTGACCTATGTACAAAACAATAAATATAATTTAATTAGTTACCCCAACATAAATAAATTATATAAATTTAAGACGCGAAGTAGATATATAGTTACACCGTGTACCTATATATGTGGCCTACAGTTGCAGAGAAGACACAAACTTGGATTATCAGGCGCTAGAGTCGTAGAGTCAACCCAAATTGCACAATCATACTGTACGGTAGAGTTCTAGAGACAGTTGCATTCAATTAGGTAGAGCTAGAGTTGCGTGCGCTTCCCCATTACACACGCTGATTTCAATTTATAAAGGCTTGCTTATAATATTGTAATTATAGAGCAAGCGACTTGTACTTGTTGTGGATTAACATTAATGTAGAGAAATTGCTTCCCACTACCGTTAAAGTAAGTTCCATTTTGTTTTTTCTTTGGGCAGACTCGATAAGTTGCTATAGGTATCTAAAGATTTAGAGGCATTCAATAAAAGTTTATAGAGCTTAGCTAACTCTCATGAGAAAGTTGGTTTGACGTTGAATGTTGGTCCAAACATATCGCTGTAACAGATATAATATATGAAGAATCTACTCGCATGTGTGTTTGTGAGGATGTGCCAGCGAAATTACTGGGCATTATGAGACTCAACAGCTAATTGTCTCAGGGTGACGAGCGCAGTGCAGCGCCGCGCAGCATTTTGCAAAACAAAGTTCTGGGTGGTGCTGTTATTGTTATGGGCTGGCGTATTGCTTACCATCAGGCAAACGACCAGCTCGTCTCGTCATTCAGTTAAATAAAAAAAATTAAAATGTAGATGCCTATGCTACAGGCCAGAGCTGGCATATACGAAATCTTTTATCTATGGAAATACAAACTTAACAAAATAATTTAAAAAACTATGATATTGAACATGCTGCTTACATTCGTATGTAATAAATTAATGATGATCTACGAGCGACCAAAGCTTATATCACGTCTTTCACAGCATACGTCGTAGATCCCCAAAAGCTTCCAACAATAGCAACCTGTAATTAGGCCAACAAAGGCCCAGAGGCCGGCCGGCCCGCCTCCTCACCAGCGTATCCACCAATCACAGCCCGGCTGAGACCCGGAAAACAAGGATTACGTCATGTAAAGCCTTCTTACTACTTTATCAGGCGAGAACGAATCTGCATTACGTCATTTACTATGTTGGGCTTAGCTCTGCAGTGTACTACTAAAATTAAAGCCTTCTTTTTGGGGTCCCCATCACCCTAACGTCGACGTCAAAAGTGTTTACGCCAAAGATGACGCTGACGCCGGCGCTAAAGTCTGACATCAACAGCGATGTTGAAGACTATGCCCAAGATCCTTCCTGATCAGAGAGCCAATCTGGCAGAACGACTTCGTATGTAGACTGACGAAAAAGCACAATGTCTAAAATGCAGTAAACCAAAAGGAACCGAAAGACTACAATCTCATTTTTCCTAAATGACGCCAAAAACGAGGCTGACGCCGGCACCAAACACGATCATTGCGCCGATGAATATAAACATTCAATTACAATCTTATGCAAATACTATGTATATACTGTTTACTGCTATAATTACAAGCATTAGTTCAGAGTCTTCAAGTATTGCCTCCGTTAAACTTTAAATCGTTTCCTCCTCCGTTGATCGTTTAATTCTTTTCAATCAATTTCAAAATCGAAAATAATGATCGAATCACGAATTCTCAAGTGGAATGATTCCGATATCATTTGGAAATTCTATCGATATAATGGCGAAGTTTCACAATCGATCAATTAGGCATGTTCATCGATCAACGTGTATTTTATCGAACTGACCAAGAAGAAGTGTCCAGTTCTCGGCTCTCCATCTTATAGCAGGCACTTACGAACAGAAGCTGTTAAATCAATTATAAAGACTCGCGCTATTTAAATAACATGTTTCCAATAAAAAATAGCTTTATTAATATTTAAATAGATTACCCTCAAAAAGATTAAGGTAAAACGATTTAATTTGAATAATCGAACCATTTAGAGAGATTTAACCTAAAAGTTGACAACATTTTAATTAGCTTGGCTAATTTATTATTGGCGGAGATTAAAACAAGTGGGAGGCAATAAAGTTCGCGTTAAGCAGTAAATAATGTAATGCCCTTCGAGTACTTGGACACGCGATGGTGGCACTTAAAGCAGTACGCTACTTACGTCCGCCCTTTAATCCGCCGTCGAAACATAATATAGGAGATTGTAATACTTATAAAACTTTTGCCTAACTATATAGCATACATACGAGTAGATCACTACTCTCTCATCACTGGCATAAATACTGTTAAAGTTGCATGCAACATGGGTAAAAATCACAGATAGCTTATGTATCCGTATTCTCAAGTGTGCTGACTTTAAGCCATAAGCCACCGGGCCATCATCATAACGAAGTTTGCATGGATGTCAGTACAGGCTTTCTTGCGATCCTATCGTATGACCACAGAATATAACTTAGAACAAAAGTCATGGCGTATTCCGGACAGTGAGTTCTACAATCGTTCTTGCTTTTTCTACACTGCCCAATCATTTCAGCAAGATGAATTAGTCACCCTTTTCAGTACAAGAGTGAAGTTAATTGTCTACATTAAAAGAAGAACTCATCGAAAGTGATAAGACGATACGGTGGAGAAACACTTGCATTGAAAATTGGTTTACCGAATGCCGCACATTTACATCCAGCATAGGTATTATCATTTTGAGCTCCTTAACGAAGGGCCTCAAAATATTATAGATATGAATTCATCGAAATGTTCTATGTACACCTTGTACTCGTATGTTTCATATAAGTATCGAAGCCTTTGTTAGAGATCATTCAAGTTATTTAGACGATTGAGTCAGTGAATGTGTTTGTGAATATGAGTTTCTCTTGTGAAGGCCTCTGTATATTTAAGATGATTATCTCATTTGTAAATAGCTGACGCAGATAAGGCGAGAATAATTCAACCAATGATAAACAAGCGAATTAACAAAACCCGTAAATGTAATTAAGTCGTTCCAGCTTCTCATTTCCCAAACTAAAATTACTGATTTGCATAAAAATTTCGTGATAATTACACCCATAAAGAAGATCAACAGCTTCCTATATGCGAGATAAATTATTGCAAATTGCACAATGCTGATTTATTCAATCCGGAAATTTAGTAATCACTTAGCAGTATTCATTTCCCGCGACTTCCCACGCGATGGCATCGCGTCACTAATCAGTAAGCCGAGGAACATCTCCAACGTGGAGGCTGCTTTATTTATCTATCATCTATCAACTGTTCGCGACTGCTGCCGTGGACTAATTGCTGCCAGTTCTAGCTTACCTTTTGCCGGTTGCTTGGAGCGTCAAGCGACGTGACTATTGAGCTTTTCACAGTGTACCTAAATAGATAACCATTGTGGAAGATGTTCTGTACCACCTTTTATGTAACGGAGTGATGAGACGAGTAAGTCTGAGCAAGCAATCTGTGTTCAAAGTAGAAACTATGTTCCAGGGAACACTCGAAGGGCATTGTACTGGGCATGAGACTTACTGATGTCACTGCCGTCTCGGGGTGATAATGCGCAATGCAGTGCTACGCAGTGCTTTTTATAGTATTAAAAGTTCTAGGTGGCACTGCAATTGTCATGGGCAGGTGTGGCGCTTACTATCAGGCGAACGACTTGTTCGTCTTATCACTTAATTTCATAAAGTAACTTCCTATCACTATATGTTTTTTGTTTATAGAACTGAGTGTTAGCAATTTATCAAACAAAAATTGTCATGTACACCACAGAATATTTAATAGTACCAAGGTGTAGAAATGATATATAGAACTGTCTCTATAGTATTCCTATATGTTATATATGGGGGTTGGGTATAATTTAAATTGTAATATAACCAATGCTGTGTATATAATTATTATTGGCTATATATGTTTACCTAGGTATACAATTCCTTATCGTTATTTTGGTAGAAATCATTATATTTGGCCCATTTGGCACCACATGGGTAGTAGATAGATAGTAATAATTTAAGCTTATTTTTGTAATTCTGTTTTCTTTTCTTTCTTTATTTTGTTAGTGTATGACTGTGGTCGTCAAATAATAGTACTTTATGGTACTACTTGGTACTAGTGTGTAATGTTAAAATTATCTATTTAAATAAGAAGTTGCATGAAATGAGCAAGCAATAGGAACATTAATTTATTTGTTCTATTAAACACGATCTTTTTTTGAATAAAAACTTTTTTAAGAACAAAGCACCTTAAACAATAAAAAAAAAACTATAACTCACTAGTGAGTTATAGCAATGACAAGTCAGAGTTTGATTATGGGTGTCATTCTGTGCCTAATTGCGGTGACCATAGAGCCACTTTATGAGCAAGTGTGTTGAAAATGATTTTTCTTTATTTCTTTCTTTCTAAATAGTAAAATACCTAATACGACTGACAACCGTACTACCTCACGCAAAATTTAATTATTTGTAGTTAGTTTGAGCATTAAGTTTGAACTAATCTACGCCTCTGTAAGATCATATCTACATCCTGGCATCGTTTGTCACCTGCAGACCAAGTAACTATTCTCAGCATTAATGAAAAGCATACATCTTAACACCATGTCAAACTCGCTTTCTTAAAATTTGCTTCCCTCAAACATGTTGTTATTGGAATAATTATTGCGATAAGATACTAAAACACTTATCATTGTTATATGACTGCAGTTTGCGTAAGCTTATTACTACATAAAACATACTACTTCAGCTTATTACTTGTACAGCGGCAAAGGATTAAGCACTTTAAGCTTTTAATTCTGCTTCATAAATAAATAATGAGCTATGAGCATGTATGGGCCGAGCTTGAAGGATTTAAATGGCAAGCTGTAGCTTGGCGAGCTGCATGTAATGAGGCAGCTAATAAGTCAAGCTGGTACGTTATTATTTTTAAGCAATAAGGGCCAGGCATTAAAAAAGTGCACTCATATCTTGCCTAAGGCTTTGTGGAGAGCAAAATAATAGTCCTTCATAAAGATAAATGAATCTTCACGAGGGAACTGGCTCACGGATTCTTAATTTGATTCGGACCACTTTCCCCAGTAACCCTTCATTGAAATCTTCATAATCCCGATTTGCGTGGCGACGGTAAAACTGTTTTCCATCAAGTAGCAACCTGTAATAAAATATTCAATATCGTAACACCTGCTCATCGCCATCATCAGACCAAAAACCACCGACCTCAAAACAAAAGACTACACACCCCTCACATACCCTTCACACACCTCTCATACACCTCTCATACACCCTTCACACACCCCTCACACCATCACTCTCTAGACGTTGACATTATGTGTCGTATTCCTGGGACAGAAAACTAAAACATCAAAACAAATGCCTGGATGCCATTGGTGCTAACTGGGTGATGAACAAAGCGATGTAGCTTGTGTAATCATTAAAACAATATAGGCACTTAGTTAATTCATATCATTTGTTATATTGCTACAAGGACATGTTAACAAAGTGTTGTTTAATCACAAGAATCCTTACTGCGTCGGTAACGAGACGGGATAAATCCCGACATGGTGCTGCGTGCGCACTTGTGCCATTCTGAAGACACTCGGTACTGCACGCTACAGTACACATATTCAAAAGTAGGTAAATTTATGCTCAATTTAAAAAAACGCTACAATTCTCACTACCTTCTGTAAATTGTTGGAATCATGTTTTTATTAAATTATGACAACTTTACTAGCGTGTGCTGTATTGTCTTACATACACGTAGGTAGTCTCTTATCAAATTGTAGAGCAGGTGTAGGTCTGTTATTTTATCTTATGATTTTATTTGCCTTTTCTTCGAGATAATAAATATCAGGATGTGCTAATCCCGCTTAGTTTTTGCGTATATTTAACTTGTAAGGGTTGTTCGACCAAAACATCCGGTAGGAATCACGCGAAATGGCGAAACCCGTTCTATGTTTTGTAAAAAAACAATGCAACTTTTTGCCATCCTTATTTCGATGTAGACAGGCATGTTATTTTAAATTTGCATTTAAGAATCATCACATCTATCGAATTTGAAAGTCAATATAATGTTTAAAATTACATTCAATAGGGATATGGAATACAAATCCGTAGCTGTCTTATAGGGCCTACTATAGCTTGGTGCAAGCTATTCCCACGTTGACTATATTATGAGTTGATGATTTTGAAGGATTTGAACATCAAGAGAAGTTCAAATTCCGACAATAGCCATATTTTCAAACCTTGTTGTAAATCCGTCCAAGTTATCCTCCTGCCATCTATTGTCCTACCCAGTGTTGTGTCCTGTCGACGTTCAATATCGCGAACATGACACGCCATGACGCCGGCACCGACCGACCAGCAAATATTAATAATGTTCATTTCCTATGCAGTCCTACAGCATTACAGTAGTGTCCAGTGTACTAGAGTGTATGTAGATCGGAGTACCGATACCAGCGTTATGGGACGCGGACGTGTTTAGGAGATTGGAATTCCAACGTTAAGCTGATCTAATGCGATTAGATTGCCTGAAGAGCTAGGTCTTGTACAACGTCAGGTTCAATTAAATGCTATGTAACTTGATGAAAAATGAAGCCTTTAATATAGATCATAACGCCCAGTCACGTCGTCTGAGGATTTATTTATATCAAGTTATAGAAAACTGTGGGAACGCTTGAATGAGTGACAGTGGCGAGAGATAGGGGAGAATGGCAGGACCTAAGGGAGGACTTACTGATGATGACGATGAAATCATAGAGTCACAAGCGGTGTTTAAGCTGTGTTCCAATTTGAAATTAACATTCTGCAGTAGACCGAACCAACCATCACCATTAAATTTGTCGTCGCTGTCATAAAATCTATGAATTTAATCATCCCTAAACGTTCCCACTATTTGTCAGACTTTATTTCAGTTCTTGTTTGGTATTTTTTACAATAAAAAACTTTACAGAGAGTGAATATGGATGGAAAACACAATGCACCTCGTGGGCAATGCCATGACGAAGTGTACAGGCGTCAACTTTAATTTTGAATTCCTTTGCAGGATCCGCTGGAAAAGGCTCTTAACTACTCCAGTGGAATATGTTGGATTCTGAAAGGGACTATGTAGACACAAAAGACCCATTCACTGTACGCGCATACAAACGAGGAAACTCATCTCTCTATTTACCCAATTATGAAATTCCATAATCCACTGTTAACCTGTAACCCGAGCTGGCGACGCGGCGGCATCGCCTGGTTGTCCAGAAGTAACCTGGCGTGACAGCCGCGCGGCTCCGGTTACCTGACGTATCAGGTTACGCGCGCACACGCAGGCAGGTGGTGATGTATAAAGGATGGGGGACAGATTTGGTGACAGGTATTTAATTATATAGGATTTTAAGTGTGACTTTGTCGACTTACAAAGAGCTTTAATGAGCTATGATATTATATTTGCGAGGAGTTAGCACTTTAGTAGCAGTTCAATGAGAAGCTATGAAGATCATTTCTTAGTCAGTCGATAACTTACTTTAGAAGAGGCCTACGTCCAACGTCCCGCAGTAGTTTATTGTATTCGGTGGCATTGTTAATTGAAAACGACATCTTCAGACTGCACATTCAAATTCTAAATCGCTTCAGACAAGGTTACAAAAGGGTCTTAAATAAAATGACATGATCATCATGGATATCTTATTAGCATAGGCAATAATGCAAGTAAAAATGTTTTTTTCTGAAACAGAACAGGATCAAAGATTAATTTAATTATAAAACATTAAATGAATTAAATAATGCTATTCACTTATTATAAAACCAGATTACGAAGCTAGAAACTACGAGTAGAAAGCCGTTCTATATTCGTTATAAATGTGAGGTCCATTAAAACATTATAATTCTAGCATTATTGCATATTTCGTCTATATTTGGAACCGGAATACGGTACTACTGCCTAGCACTACTGCCTAGCACTACTCGCAGTCGCCCTGACCTACCGCGCTCGGAATTCGGACCACATTTGCAAATGATCGGCTACCGCTAACGGAATCAATGTTGTTACGAACTTACAGTTTCTACGAGTGAGGGGATGTCTACATGTATGTACTATAAAACTGCTAACATTTTTTATTCAATTGAATGTCGAGACAATCAGGCCATTCGCCTGATGGTAAGCCATACGCTTGTCCATAACAGCTGCAGTACCACACCATACTTAGCCGTTTTCGGTTATTATATTAATAATATAATTGACTTTCCTAGTTCTCCAATATCCATTGTATTGTATTTCAAGTTTTAGACTGAATCCTTGTTTATATGTTTTGGTAAATCGAGTCACAGGCACTTGTCATATTTCCTTATTCCTAGTGTTGTATTTATGTTTGTCCAATCTTGTAGGTAACTTTTCTTTTTTAAGTGTACTTTTAGAAGAGAATTGTATATTAAAGAAATTGTTGTTTGATTTAAAATATTCTCTAGCTAATTGACGAATAATCCTTATAGCTTAACGTTTTTAGAGGTAGTTTTGTTTGGTACATTTTTTCTTTTTTGACCCTAATCAATATTACCAATTAACCATCTGCTTAATTTTTTGTCGGGTTAGGAACATGCATACGTTCAGATGGCTTATTTTGTACGTAACGGCGACGGCACGCCACGGGGGCTCCGGCCGGCGCCGGCGCCTTCTCCAGAGCCCCATTAATCTGTTATCAGGCGATAATCACCTCGTAATCACCCCACTGCACCTTTTATGGTCCAGCCACCGAGTTCCCCATAAGAGCTACCTAAAGGAATCAGATCAGATAGAATTCACTCATCTGTTGTGTTCTTTACGACCTATTAACAATTTCATTATCATTGACTTTCGAAATTCTTCAGATACCTTGTCGCTGGTAGAGATAAATTATAAAATATGGACTTGTAACTTAAATGAAATCTCTAGCGAAACGTTACCTATTTATCAAACGAAATGGCTTGTTGAACATGGAACAAGGTGCTAAATCAATTCTTAATAGTCCTCAAGTAGGGTCTGGTGAATGTAATACAATAGAATCGACAATGGCCGATCGGAAGCTTCAGCCACAGGTTACGTCGTAGTGAGTGGGCAGATCGCGGCCGTTGCAAGTCACGCGCCTGCGCCTGCGCCGCGCCGTGGGAGCGCTGTAATTTTACTTTTATCTCGAGCTTTTTACCGCAAAAAGCTTGAAGCAGGTTGTGCGGGAGCGGCGAGTGCGCGCGCGGCGGGGCGGGCAGTGCGCGCCGGCCGCTCGCTCTCGCACGACGTCTGCGCATGCGCGTACACGGACACGCCGACGACGCCGCCCTTATTGGCCGATTCAAAAACGAACCGCCGAATTGTATCGCGAGTGGATACGACACGTGTGCGTGTGTGCAGTTTTCCCGGATGAATGTGTGTGTAGTGGTTACGTTACAGTGAGTGGAAAACATGGATGTGTCGTGCAGTGCGCTCATTTAAATGAGGGTGCAGCAGGGCTGCGCTGGCGGCGCGGCGGCGGCGGGCTCCTGCAGCGGATGACGAGATATATCTTGGTGCGTTGACCGGGAGCAGTTCGACGCCCCACGACTATTTGTGTTGCAAACGGTAACTATTCGATTCACAATTATTTACCAATACGCGGCGAATGCGCAGCCGCAGTCCGCAGTTCAAGGCCGACGTATCAATCGCCAAAAGTGACTTGGACGTCACCTTTATTCATGTATTCGTCTCGAGTCCAAGGTGAAGCTGCGTATACAGTCGGTCGCTCGAGATGCAAAGCCTGACGGCAAGGAATTCACCCGTCAAACCTGACTGACGCACGGCCCGTACTTCATATTTTCCGATCAGACTCGAGGGTTCTCGGAACAGGGTGGTTCGCTTTGTGCTGTCAACTTGAAGGCATGTTACGTTACAAAGTAAAGCCGGATGTGACATCGTGTGGCATACATGTTGTATTGATATTTTTATTTAGATCAGTCTACAAAATGTGCAGCCACTTTTCAACAATTAAATTCAAAAGACTTGTCAGTAACTGTTTCTTTCAAACTATCTGCAAAAATGCTTCCAAGCCCTAGAAGAATGTCAACACTAAATCCGTATATCACGCGTACTACAGTAAATTCCTTTCGTTCCACTACCGTTCAAGCTGTTCCAATGGCGCGGCGGTAGACATGCATTGCTACATTGATGGTAGCCCTCCTAACTCGTAAAGAAGCTAGGGTACACTTGTAATGCAGCTTGTATCGATACAAGGTCTTAACAATCGTCCATGAGCGTGGTACTAATGTCTTCTGTGAGCGTGCTGATTGCCAAGTGGTCTAATGATGTTCAAATGTTCGCGAGGTTTATTTAATTGTTCCTGGAAACAGGGATGCGTTGATTATTATGAATAACTTTGCAAGGTTATGTTAATACGAAAGCCTAATTGTTGTTTACGGATGTATAATCTTAGGAATTCAGTCGCAGTTTTGTCAGTGTTCTTTTCCTGCAGGAAGTTCGAAAAATCCTTATCGAGTACCTAGCCAATGTTCGTTGATTGTATGATTATATCGCGATATATGAACATTATAGCGAGGAAACCGGCAAAACCAAGAATCACGAAATTCAAGGATATGTGACAGCCCCAACCCGCACTGGGCCAGCGTGTTGGATCATGTACACGGATACGCTATTCTCTATGAGAGAAGGCCCGTATCTCGGCAGTGGAAACATAATATGCTGATGATGATGATTTAGGAATTTGCTAAAAGCTCGAGTTTTCTTCTAACGTACAGTTTTCCGTTTACAACATTTTATTTACAATATCAAATTGCAAGCAAATTAACTCCCTGTGCCTAAAACGTCTTGTCAATGTAACTTGAACCCGGAACAATCACAGCAGCTCAACATCTGAACCCCGCGGAACTTCTTAGCAGCGAGCAGTGGGCAGGAGCTCATAACTCATCCTGGCACAAGTTGCAGGTGCCACTCCCCTTCCGTTACTAGTGATAAATGCTCGCAGCACCCGTGGGTGGTGTCGGCCCTAAATAGTTTTGCAGCTAATAGAATAAGGCTAGCTTTGGACTCGGGTTTCAATGTGAACGGTAGATTATTGGATTTCAAATAACATTACTTGCGATCCAGCTTCATCGATAGTTCATAAGTTGGTTTTAATTAATGATTAATATTAGTTAAATTAGATTTATCAAAAAAAAGAGCCGAAGATTGGGCTCAGTAGCGTGTATTGGGAGAGGACTGTGTCCAGCAGTGGACTCATACAGGTTGTTGATGATGATGATTACTGAAATTAGATTATGAAAAATTTTGTGAGTGTTAATCATAATTGTTATAAAATGGCTAAGACTCACGTAAACGTCGAAATTACTCCAACGGTTTCGGACACTTCAGAAGTCCTTCTTCTGGGAGTTATGAGATCAAGCCGCGACGTATGCGAGCGATCGCAACGCACAGTCGGAGTAATTTCGACGTTTACCGTGAGTCTTAGCCGTTTTATAGAAAATATAACATTACTTAAAGGTAAGTAAACTGTTGTTCAGATTACAAACGATCTAAAATACCTCCTAAGTACATATATTCATAGAATAAGATATTTTTTAAGTACTTTGTTTAAGACATTCCTTAAGTAGTAGACGTATAAATTAATGTTTTCTGTTAAAGGATAAGTTATCCCGTCATGAAACATTGAGTAAATCATACACAACTAAAATGATTACTTTACTTTCGAATTACATCCAGGCATATAATATAACGCACATTACACCACAGATTATAGGTATAAATAACTTCCTGAAACTAAACTGTATACTTTCATTACGGCATAAAATTTAACCATAAAGTCGGCGCTGTAAGGCACGGCTTAAGGACCTTAGGAGCTAGTGTGATGGATGCAAATAAGGGCCATTCTTTACGATCGTCATTAGCTTCTACGGACAAATGATGATCAATAATCAGCGCTCTACGGCTAGTGATCAGATGCGATCAGTATGACCATTCATGATGCACGCAGCGTGTCTACGACTCGGTTCAAGCGCGAGGAGGAAGCAATCTCACATTTGATTATAGACGCTCGACAGCCTACTTAATGCGCTTTTTATAGGGTCAAGAAAGTGAACAAAAACTTAGTAATGACAGTGCTGGTAAATCGAAGATTGATAAAATGGTCGGACGGTAGCCGTTGGCGCCGCATAATGCTAGAGGGTTAAGAGCAATATTACGTAATCTGTCTTTAAACGGTGATTTATATTACCTTTATTCTGGCAAAGACGTCGAGTTTTTTTAATAATTATAGATGTGCAATTGTAGTATTTATAAATTAATGTGATCATTCCACGCTCAGTCGCTTCATAAACGTTGCCATGTAAAAGCGTCGTCGGTTCCAATATTTAAGTCCTGATTGAAGGTAAGGGGTTTTTATGGTATTATGTTCTAGCGGTGATTGGTCATTTACGTTGTTTCATATAGACTTATGGAGCAGAACTAATGCTAATAGCTGTGCCCGTCCGTCTGTCGGACGAGGTATTAAAGCTCACTGCAGACGAAAAAGTCTGTCAGATCGAATTATTGCATGTCAAAATGTATCTGATTGATTTGTCATGTTCTCGATTAGGCTTTTAGATATTTAATTGGAAGTATTGAATCGTTTAAATTATAACGCTTTGGTCACCGCAATACTTCTAGGCAGTCACAGAGGAAAATTTTTAAAAGAACTACACTCGAGAGCAATGAATCCGGGTCACTTAAAGAATCCTAAAAATCTCGGAAACTAAAAATGCTAGGTTAATGCAATAAATTGTAATTAATAGACAATGTAATACTCCTTAAATGAAGGTATTAAAACTTCTTAGTTATTGTAAAGTTATATCATAAAAAAATCAAAATTGAAAAAGGGCCACTTTCGAAGATGGAACTACACGAAATTACAGCATTTGGTTTTGCTTTTGTTTGTAATCTGTCATTTATGTGGGTACATAAACCATGTTGATAGTGCTCTATATTCATTATTCAAGCTGAAATTATGTCGCTTACGCCTGAAGAATGCACCAGAATACTTACAATGCTGGAAACCGGCCGGAGTCAGCGCGATACAGCCAGGACTGTCGGTGTGTCGCTGTCAACAGTACAAAGAGTTCTCCGACGTTACGAAGAAACTGGTTCTAACCTACGCAGACCAGGAACGGGCAGAACCAGGTGTACCACAGCACGAGAAGACCGATACTTGGTGAACACCATGCTTCGAAATCGCTTTCTCACAGGAACTGAACTCACCAATCAGTTTCGACGCCTCGGAGGAAGTAACCCAAGTGCATGGACAGTAAGACGTCGGCTTGCTGAATCTAACTTAAAACCCCTTAGACCTGCAAACGGCCCTAAACTGGAGCGTGGGCATCGTATTTCGAGACTAAGATATGCCCAGAGCCACGTAAATTGGAGTATTGAAGATTGGTCAAAAGTTATGTTCTCCGACGAATCAAAATTTATGCTCTACAAGCACGATGGAAGACACAGAGTGTATCGAAGACCAGGGGAAAGATTCAAGCAAGCATGCATCGAAGAAAAAGTAGCCTACGGTGGTGGGTCTATACTTGTGTGGGCCGGAATTTCTTCTGAAAGTCGCACAGAGCTGGTGATCATAGAAAACGGCTCTTTAACTAGCGTAAGATATGTGGAAGAAATCCTCAATGATCACGTTGGTCCATTTATGGTCAATTTAGGTGAGGATGCTATATTTATGCATGACAATGCCCGACCTCATACAGGTAGGATTGTGAATGACTACCTTCAAGAGATGAACATTACTCGTATGGAGTGGCCAGCGCGCAGCCCGGATATCAACCCGATCGAGCATGCTTGGGACGAGCTAGGCAGATGCGTAAAACAACGAAACCCTCCCCCAATCACGCTTCGTGAGCTCAAAATTGCTCTCACAGAGGAATGGGAGAATATTCCCCAAAATCGTATAAGGAACTTGGTGTACAGCATGCCAAACCGCGTAAACGCAGTAATGGAAGCACGAGGAGGCAATACGAAGTATTAAAATTCAAGAAAATCGTAATAAAGTTCAAAAATTTCATGTTTCCTATTTTTGTTTTAAGGAGAGATCAGCAGTTTTTTTCTTTATGTAATTTTGTGTTAATAAAATGTATGGTGACTCATATTTTTTTTTACTTTCATTTAAGGAGTATTACATTGTCTATTAAATACAATTTATTGCATTAACCTATCATTTTTAGTTTCCGAGATTTTTAACATTCTTTAAGTGACCCGGATTCATTGCTCTCGAGTGTATAATACATAGTAGGCAGGGAAAGTTTCAAAATGAAATCAGCTAGGTACTTACATATTTTGTTCGATCAAGCTTTCTAAATCCATCAACCAGAAAACGAGTTTTAATCAACCCAAGAAATTTCAATTTATATCCGTATGTCTATTATTTTATAGACTACACCTGCCCGCAAACAGTTTTTTTCAAATCGCAATAGTTTGACAAGCGAGGACAATCGTGTAGAGGCAGCCTTAGTTAACGAACTAAAGGTGCCAGCTCACTCCAAGCTCACGCAATCGGTCACAGAATAGATATATGTCCACCCGATGCTTTGAAGCATGCATGAAGCTTATTGTATCTTGTTGCATCATTGTTATTACAACTACTTTTTGCTAGTGTTAAGTTTCATTACACTGTCCTAACTTTATTTGATTTATTTTCTCTTGATATTTTATGGAACCAAGCAACGAGACGAGCACGTTTGCTCATGACAATTGCAGTGCCACCCATTTCAATACCATGAAACGTACTGCGTGACACTGTATAACGCTCATCGCTCCGAGACATCCTCGAGATTTTGTCTCATATGCGCAGTAGTTTCGCTGGCTATGCAATGCCCTTCAAACTGCTCGTGCTTGGCGGCAGAATAACTGGCAAAGCGGTGGTACCAACCCAGACGGCCAGACGATAATTTTGTTCTTTTTCTCGAAATTAATAAGTATCACGTAAACTTTTTAATACTGCTATTGGTAATGACTGCAAGAAATGTTCTTCCTCTATGAGTTATGATAAATGCTGACATTTTGACCTCCGTTTCGAATAAGTGTTTGAAAACCATTGAAGGTTATATCAATTACGTTGTTGAGCCGTCACGTCGCCTGCGCCTACGCTATTGTGAAGCTTCCCCGCTAATTGCGGCAGAAACTTTGTGAGCATAAGATCAGTCACAGTGAAGCAAAGTCGCCTTGTAAGGTTTGTGTGTACCTATGTCATTTTTAATATCTACTGTTGTTTGAACTAACAGTAGAAAATCCATGTTAATAATAACTTATAGGTCGTTGTGTCTTTTGGAAAACATACACACACCATCAGTCTCATTTGTATTGTCAATAATATAATTAAGAAAATTTGTGAAGATGTATGATATTACACTAGATGTATGGATGTTTATTACTCAATCACGCGGAATCTAATAAAAGGATTTTGACGAAATTTGGTATTCAAGTACTCCGCAAACTCAAGGGGTGCAGCCGGTCGTTTATACATGTTTAGGTAACATAACAACAAGTACTATGTAGTAGGTATGTAACTTTTAGGCAAAAATTAAGAATATTTTTAAATTTTCTATCACGCACTTTACTGCATGGCTATCATCTTTTCTTGCACGTCCTGGGTGACTGGTAGTAAATGCTATCCAGCATTAAGTCTTCCCTGTACAAACTGTTTTGTGCTAAAGTATAAGTAAGTACAAAAATATGTATTTTTGAATGGTTTTATTAGATAATTCATACTATTTTTAAGTATTTTTATTTATTTACCCAGTTTTGGGTTTACTTTTTTGTTTTTTTTATACTTTTTCGGCTTGCGTTTGACCACTATCTCACCTGATGGTAAGCGACGATGCTGTCGACGATGTAGCACTCTTCCCATGATAGTACCTGTTCACTCGAGACTTGAAGATTCCTAGATTATAAGTATCGGGAAAGATTGACTCCGGCAGGGAGTTCCACTTACTTCGTCGTACTTATTCAGTACTTAAATGTAAATACCGAGCGCACGAGATTACCTCTCTAGTGCATTGCAAATAGCTTACCGCTGGCTGGAATAAATATTTATCGATTTATTAATAGCTTCCAGGTTAATTACAAATGTTTTGAAGCTTGTGTAACAGTTGTAATAAAACTAATGAGTACTTAGGTATAGGATAAGTGACTCTAAAGTTATAACTTCTACGATAATATAATAATAACTGGTCGTCCACGTAGAGTTAGAATTTATTCCTAACGCTTGTCAGCCTCTGTGGTGTAGAGGTCGGAAAGGTTGGCTCAAACCTCATAGACTACTGAGGTTGCGGATTCGATTCCCGCGACGTGACAAATGTTTGTGCTCAGAGAAATAGGCGGAAACGTGTTTTGTGTCTGGGTATTGTGGGACCATGGTCCTCGAAGTTCCTGGTTTCCTAGATACAGGGAATCCTAGTGAGGGGCCAGCATCCATGTATGTGATCAATGGGCGTAATATTTTTGAATTTAATTTTTATTAGCGATTATTCTAGGCTCTCCCAATAAGTATCTCGGTATTTGATTTTTATCGAATTTACAATTACAAAACAATAAAAATAATAGTAGGTTGCATAAAATTCATTACAATGTTAGTACAATGGGAATTTAAACTATGTATAAAATTTCTTTTATCGATTTTCAGAAGAACTTAAGAAAATGTTGTTTCTTATCACAAGCCTAACTTCTGCAAAAAAATGTACACACAATTTAGTTTATCAAAGTTAAATTCGAAAGTGCAGTTTTAATAGCTTTAAAAAACTAGATAGATTTTGAACAACAAATTATTCTATCTTTTAAGTTAGGGTAGTTGCCATAGGGATCCCTATTCAAAAACTCACTCTGTATAAATAGGTAGTTATATAAAACCTATCTATTACGAGTTAAATTAATTCTGTAACAGTTGAGTAAACCTTTCTCGTGAAATGTCTCCGACAGCGCTGCGGCCATGTTATGCAAGCGTGTGACGTCACGGTGAAAAGGTGCAAGGTCGTCGCACGCGCAGGTGTCCTGAACCCGACGGCCGCGCCGCCCCGCACGCCCGCGATGTGCGAAGGACTGGATGAGCGGACCATGACCCTATATACATACCCTTATTACCTATCCCTTCCCTAAATATTATAAATGCGAAAGTATGTTAGGATGTATGTATGGATGTCTGTTAGTCATTTACGCCAAAACTACTGAACAGATTTTGATAAAGTTTTGTTGATAAAAAATTGTCTTCCCTGGCGAAACCACGGGGTGCAGTTAATTTAAAAAAATAAGAAATAGAAAAGATTTACGATTAGTACAAAACGATGATCTAAAGATGATGACGAACTTAAAGTTTGGCGTTCTTTTCACAATATGTAATGCTCGTGACTGCTGTATTCAAAGCTAAAGGCGTTAAGTCAAATTAGCAACGAAACATTTCAATTTTAAACTTGAGCTATTACAATATTTTAAATCGTGAATTTTGTAGGATAATAAAGTGTAGGTACCTACCTATTACACATTTGTATAGAGGACCAATCACAAAAGGCCGTAAGTCTTAGAAAGAAATTGTGAACATTAAGTTATGCTCAGTTTAGTTGTGAATGTAATTCTTCATTGCCCGCGATACATGGACCAGTCACTATGCCACATCCTTCGTTCAAAAAGGTTCCAGTTTCCTATAGCCTACCCTTATGCACCTTGTTTGCCCGCTACACGCGGCTAATGCAACGGCAAACGAACTTTCGGTCTTTCGGCCTCAAACAAACACTCCTTGTGGACCCTTTCTATGTAGAGTCACTCTATATTTGTAGAGTCCACTATGTTTGGAGAGCACACATATTATTGACGCACTCTTCACGCACTTTGGAGGCAAACCAGCCGGAAAGGCTCGTGCGGTAATTGGATGAGAACTTCATTTGACATAGGTTTGTTTTTTGACGGCTTTAATCGTCACAGCCAGCCGGTATAATCGAGTATGTATTTTTTATATAATTGAGTGATGAGACGAGCAAGTCGTTCGCCTGATGGTAAGCGCCACGCCTGCCCATAACAATTGCAGTGCCACCCAGAACTTTTAATACCATAAAAAGCACTGCGTAGCACTGAACTGCGCTCATCACCCCGAGACAATATCAAGATGGCTCAATGGCTCAGTTCATTTGTAAATAACTGCCATATTTAGTCTTATATGCCCAGTAATTTCGCTGGCTACAATGCCCTTCAAACCGGAACACATTAATGCTTGCGCACTACCGCTTGCGGGGAATAACAGGGAAAGTTGTGGTACCTACCAGACGGCCTTCCGCATACGAAAGTCCTATCACGAGTAGTAAAATGTGTAATTCATCGAATATTTGTGGCAAGAAATAATGCCAAAATATTTTTAAGTGTATAACACGCCTTACTGTCTGCTCAGAAGATTCGTAGATGGCTCAATGGCTCAGTGCATTTGTAAACAACTGATATAAAAATAATTGTTTATTCAATTTGGCAAACAAGTTACAAAAACTAGTAACACTATGTACAACATACTTATCTGTACAAGATACAACAAAACATTAGCACGTAGTCACTTTTAATCTAGTAAATCAGGTAAATCTAGTAGTAATATTAAATCACATTAAGTAACAAAAAACGAACAAAAACTTAACTGAACAAAAAGCGCAGAATCCTACAAGCTCACTGAAGAGAATGGACCATTATGTTTAAGTTTACCTGATTTTGACAAAACTTAAATAATAGGAAAAATATTGTGATATATGCTGTTGTCCTATTATGTATACATTGTATTCAATGCCCCGAAGGGTCTTTTATTACACAGCTTAATATTCAAGTAATTTGATTTAGCTTCTCTTCTTCTTTCTTTGTGGACGTTCCGTTTAACTTCTTCAACAGTGGCTTCCTCCCTATCTTCTCAGCTTCCGACACGGTATCTGGCAGCTCACAGTTGGCCGTCTCGGGCATCAGCAACGTTAGGGCTCCTGACAGTATGGACAGCACTCCAAATATGAAGGTTGGTAGCCCAGCCCATACTGATATCTGAAACGAAGCAGAAATAACAACATATACATTTTTGTCAGAAAGAAAATTGAAGATGCAGACTATAATTTATTCAATACTTTTTCAATTTCAAAATGCGTTTCCGTTCTCTAGTTTGCATAGTGCAGTGTTTCAGTTAGCTAGTTTTACAATTACGTAGATCAAAAAAACTATTTATACTACTTTACACATATACTTTATATATATAAATATAAATATATATAATTATATATAATAAATATATAAAATATGCTACTTTACATATATATATATATATATATATATATATTGATATATATATATATATATATATATATATATATATATGTAAAGTAGCATACATACTGCAATAACTTTTTGTGTAGCCATGTTTTATAACATGATCATCAAGTAACTTTCTACTTCTTTTATTAGATGGAAATACTTGCAAACTTCTTCGCTCCACAAAAAGTAACTGCAGAATCAATGCGTATGACGAGTAACATTTTTTTGGATTGGAAATTAGTAAATGGATGAATGATATGAGATTGATGAGTCAAATAAACATAATATTAATATGAGTAAAATTCTGTTTGAAACAGCTTTGACGTCTACTCTACAAGTAGGTATAGTGGAACTAAATAAGGAAGTTTCCGTTAATATCAAAGGACATTTATTCTTACCAGTAAAGGAGTCTGCGGCGCTACCAGCGAGCCTACTCTGCCAATAGCTGAACAGATGGCATGCATGGAGTTCCTTGTGTATGTAGGGAATAGTTCTGATGTGTACATGTACACGATGTTGTAGGAGAAGGTGGCCAGCATCTCGAACGCCATGAAAAGAGTCAGGCCAACCCAAGCGTAACCTGGAAGAAAAGCTCTCGGATTGGTTTGGTCTTGGGCTTGTCTATACCGACTGGCATGCAAGCCGTGTTATAATCATAGAGTGTCGTCAATTTGCAAGTTAACAACGCAATAATAATTTGTAACGTTAGTCATTAGTGTCGCCTCGTCTGTACCGGTTTAAAGAGCATTGTTGTTTACAATTTACTGGACATTATGATACTTATGAGCCATAGTCTCAGGGCGGCGAGCGTGAACAGGCGTATTGCTTACCATCGGGTGAGTGACCTGCTGATCTCGTCACTGAGTATCAAAGAATCTAACTATAAAGAACCAATATGAAACTTACCTTTTGGAACGAAAGGCTGCGATATACAAAATATTCCGCCAACCAAGAAGGACGTGATCAAGGGAAACTTTCTCTTGTACTTCGATAGCGCCAACCAATAAAATATATTCGAAGGTATATCCATTAACATCAGCAGTGCGAAGTTTATGTACTTGTTTCCGTCTATGAAGACTGAGCCGATCATCATGCCGTAGTTTATAAGCGTTATGGTGAACCACCATACCATGCACACCAGGAACCTCTTCATCATAATTTTTGACTTGAACGTCTTCAGCAGCACCTTCTTGTCACTCAATTCGTTCTTAGTTTCTTCGTCAATGTAATCCATCTTGTTCAATATGGCTTTGTCGATGTACACATTGTTTCGTTTAGCTATTTTCTGTATCAGTGCGATGGCTCTGTCTCTTTTTCCTTTGCTGTAAAGCCACCTGATGCTTTCGTCCAGGAAGAATGAATACAAGACGATGAGTAATGTGGGGGCGTATATGACTCTTAAGAAGTGCCTCCAGTAGGGAACAGCCCAGGCGATGAAGGGCATGATGATGAGGCCGACGGTGTAGCAGTTTAGGAGGATCATTTGCAAGAAAACTGTACGCTTTTTCTCCACAAGTTCAATGCCTGTAACAAGAAAAGATAGCATTTAGATGTATGAGGCTATTGGTATTTGTTTAGGTATATTGTTTAGAATATAGTAGGTAGTGTCTTTTATGTCCTTGATACTATAGAGTTTTGAAAACTTACTTAACATAAACATAGGAGATAGTGCATCTCCAATGGCGGCCTCCAAGCCCTCCAGTACGATGTAGAACCAGAAAGAAGACGAGAAGCTCTTCGTGATCCCGAGGACGGCTCCCAGGGTACCGGCGATTACGGCTGCTGTCTTACGGCCGAACCTAGAAAATGATGTAAGGAAATACGAACATTACGGACCTCTATACGAATCTACCTTTAGCTCCTGCGGCCTCACCCGTGACAAATTGCGGGAATTTCGGGATCTCAAAAAAAAAAAGGCCAAATAGTTATAGAGTTTTCATGATAAGTGACTCAGTCAGTCCGTTAGTAAGTGGATAAAAAAAGCTTTCTCCTGCTCTAATATTTTATCTTGTGAAGGCAGACCCTGTGCTTCTTCTTTTCTTCTCTCGTGTGGTTGTGTGGCAAAACCACCAATCAGCACTGTGTTAAAACCGCCAGAGAGGGAGACGTGAACGTCGATTCGTTCCTCTAATCTGTCTGCGATAAAAAGTCGCAGCGACTTAGTGGACTTATAATTCAGAAGCCTTCATTAGTCGTGTATACTTTTGATTAACTGGCAGGCGGTGATTAACGGATTATAGCGCTAATGATTTAATTCGTTTATGGTTTTTATTGTTTTGTTAGTTTACTAGATCTTATGTTGTTGAGATGTTCAGGTTTAACTAGATAGCTTAACGAACTGGCTAGACCACTGCCTTCGATTGCTTTTATATAAGCCATTATATATTGCTCTAGTGATGGTTGTCAATTTCTGTGATATGAAATAGCTGGTTTTCGTAAAGAAATAGGTTTGTATGTATGGCATATTCTACGGCACTAGCCGTTTGTTAGCCGTAGTAGACATTTTGTGTGAGAATTGTTGAGCTAGGTTAATAATATCCTTATTAACAGTGCTATTTACTTTAAAAACGGGTTAAGAATGTTTTCATAATGTTTTATGTAAAAATAGAATAAATACACCATCAACTGTATTTCGGTTTGAAGGGCCAGCGACATATGAGACTATTACTGGGCATATGAGACTGGGCATATAATATCTGATGTCGCGGAGAGATGAGCGCAATGCAGTGCTACGCAGTGCAGTTTTGGTATTAAAAGTTGTGGATGGCACTGTAATCTCTACGGGCAGGCATGGCCTGCCTTCAGGCGAAAGACTTGCTCGTCTCATCATACAGTTCCATAAAAAGAAACAAATTAAATACTACGAGGCTTGCTTTAACAATTGACCATCTTATAAAGTGGAAAATGGTGTAGAGAACACAACGGAATATCAGCCATCTCAATAAGTGAACATTGTACAGCACTGGTAACGATATATGTAATTGTAGTGCAAACACATCCGAAGCTAATATAATATTGTCACCGACCTGTCCGAGATCTGCCCCTGCGCGAGCTGCCCCAGCATGTTGCCAAAGCTGTGGACGGTGCCCACCAGCGCCAGCTTCCACTCCTCACCGGCCAGCTTGAACTGGGAACAGCAGTGACCAACTTTGACAAACACAGCTTACGGTTAGCAAACAGTATTTTTTTTCTAGTTAGACCTTGAGTTCATAAGGCTTAGAAGGTTATATAACTTCCACTTTGTGTGTGTATGTGTGTGCGTGTAGTGAGACGAGCTGGTTGTTTACTTGATGCTAAGCAACACGCCTGCACTGTATATAACAGTTGCAGCGCCAATCAGAATTTGCAATATCTTGTTTTACAATATTGAGAGTGGCACTGCACTGCGCTTACCACCCTGCGATAATACCCAGTAATTCTTCAGACTACAAATACTGGTTGTACCGGTGATCATTATGAATTAATCTACTGCTGGAGTAGAATGTATTCTAATCAGCGGACTGCTAGAGTAGAGAGTTTGAGTTTTGTCGAATAACTTAAAACGCAACCCAAGTTTGCAGGAAACTGACTGATAAAACATTGGAACCCGCTGCGAACATTCTACGTTTCTTGACTTTGTGATTAATGTTCTTCTGTACCTACTTTCTAACTTACTAAATTCTAAGCCAGTATAGAAAGCTTCGCCACAAGAACATATTAATATTTCTTCAGAAAACACATGTCGAGTGCCAAGTGTTTCCGCTCGAGACATTCGCTACAAAGTTCACCTCCTTCTACCGTCTCTACATCCATAAACAATCTCACTACAAACTAGTTTGAAGTACCATTCAACTCTACGGTGTAGGAACCCCGTGTTGCATCGAGCGTAGAGCTTATGAAAACATCATTAATGTTGTTGTAGCTACATTTCATTTGGTTTTGTACCTTACAACTAACTGTAGGTAGAGTTGTAGAGCCGAGGGCAACAACAATTTGTATAAAGTAGAAATCTCAGTAGCTCTATGGTTGTTAAAAATAATATGTAACTATCAGAAAAATTGTTTCGTTCCAGTGCTATGCAACTCTTGCAAATTTGATAATACAATACAATACAATACAATAACACTTTATTGCACACCAAATAAACACACAACACAAAAAAAAACAAATAATAACGACAATATACGTATGTCATATGATAATGACACTTGTTACATCTTGTATCTGGTTGGAAGTTCAGGAAATGTTGAGGTTACGAAAGGATATCTCATTCTTAATTTCATGTATTTAATTTTTGTATAGCAATGTATAATAGCAACGTTTTTAGACTAGCAATACGCGATTTGGACCGATTTACTTTTTTTTATCTCGTTTTAGGTTATTTGAATAATATCTTAACTGGATCAGACAGTCAAGTCGCTTCAATTAAAATACATGCCATTTAAATTAGTGGATTGATATTATACAAGGTAGAGTAGGTACGGTAGAGTCGGTAGAATGGCGAGTGACCAGAAACTGGTATAACTGGCATACATGTGCAACAAAACTATGCAAATGATCCGGCGCCTGATGCCACTAGCGATCATTTTATTATGCTTAGATGATTTAGACTTCAATCATGAATTTAATGTTAAAATAGAGGTCGAAACGCGTGTTCTACAAAAATACATGCACAATGCAACAAATTGTGGAGCTTGGGCTATCGGTCTTGTCTGTATCAATGTGGCTTACTAGTCCAGTACGAAGAGATTTGTGGAGAAGAACATAGAATCCAGCGTATCTCCATTCCAAATTACTTCCAAATCGGTTTAGCCGTTGCGGTGCGAATAGGTGGGAAACACAACACTTACAAACCTTCGGTTTTTTTTTAATAAAATGTGAGTGCGAGAGTGACAGTTCATCTGTTACTTAAAAATGCGTAATTATTTAACTCACCTCTGAAACGAAGCTATCAGGCACTTCGTAGACCCACTCCTGGCAGTCGAGCAGCTGGCTGGTGTTGAAGCGGCTGCAGCCAGGGTCGACTGGCGGGTGGTACTGCATCTCCTTCACATCTTCGGTGGACTGTATCCAGGGCGCGAGGAACGGAGTGGTGGTGTTGTCGCAGGAAGGGATCTTGCATCTGGGGACAAACAAAAGAGCTGAAGCGCAGAATGTATATGTATACTCTTTCTTATTAATTTTTTTATCTTTCAGTTTCCTAAATCCTCTGCCTAAAAGAGACCGTTACAGTTCTAACAGAAGTTATCTAACAGAATGGTGAAACGAAGTCGTTTATCTGGTGGTACTCAACACGCCTGCTTATGCATTGCCACCCAGAACCTTGTCTTGCAAAATCCTGTGCAGCGCAGCACGTTAGTTTAGCGACAATCTTGCCTGATGTCCGGCGACGATGTGGTCGAAAATAGAACATATAGATACTGGTGTAGCTGAGGTGTTTAGACTCATCGTTTCTGAAAAGGATTGTCTGGGATGAGATCTGATGATAATATAATGAGTCACTGTAGTGAAGGGATTGGTCAGTAAGAATGATGAGGTAACTGGTTGTCGGTTTTTTTTAACGGGACACCACTTGCAAAGACTCCTTTGTGTTTTATATAGAAGGGACATCACTATAAATACTAAGTTTATTATATAAAACACATGATTTTATTCAGATAAATACATAATGATGTAACTATGTGCGCGGCTACGTGTTACAGCGTTTTGCACGATTATGGTAAGTTAACAAACTAGGAATTAGACGAGAACAGACGAGAACGTTTTAAGATAATTTGAAGGCAACATTTTGTAACAAGGTGAGTGAACATATAATTAAGTAACATTTTCATCTCGCACGAATTTCATCATAAAGGAGTTTTTGATATAACATATAACTCTATTTCTCAGTTCAATGAGACATATGGAAATGTAATTACGGATTTTTCTCGTTAGATAGTATTTCTATTAGTGAGTATTATACTCACCTGAAACAACGAGTTGAATTAAATATTTTTAATTTCTTTATTGTCCTCGTAGCCTTAAGATAATGAACAGCTTCTACGATAATCGCACGAAACTTACTGGTGACTGTGACAGATGCACTAACTGCCCGCCGTTGCTCGGAAAAAATCACTACTTCACGCACATTAGACCAGAAATAAGAACGGACCTAAGATTGACCCCTGGGGTACGGCTCATTATGCAAGATGTGACGACGAGTGTGCCGTATATACTCGTAGTAATATGCTCTCTAGTAATGCGATAAGCAGCCTTCTAGTCAACACATCACTGACCTGTATCCAACATCTTCGACGGCAAACACATAGTTAACATTATACATGGAGTTGGTCGCGTAGACTAACGACAGCATCAGCATGGTGACCACCTGGTGCCTCCCGAAAGCTCCCAGCTGGCCCAGGACTTCATCTAGGTGGAACACTTTGCCATCGTCGGCCTCGTTCAGTTCCGACATTTTCACTTAATGATAAAGTTCCTTTTGTAAATTTTTTAAAGGTGATGACCACTTTAAGTTCTAGTACTTATCATTTGTAGAGGTTTTGAAGGAGTCCAGAAATGGGCTGAGGACTTTGGGCGTGCGTATAACTGGATGATTGGTGCATGTGTCCAGGATTACGATGTTTTTAAACAGCAGCCTACATTTCACTGTATTTTTTTACTTGGAAGTACTACAGAATCGACTCTATTTCAACCACATATGCCTATCGGTCTGTTATATTATTAATATTATCACACATCACACAATTTTTAACTAGGTGTCTATAGCAGCTGTTATGAGAAACGGTTCTTATGTTCCCTTTGCTTAAGTCATACTTTTTTATTTTAAAGCTTGACTCAAAATTGTCTTCACGTTACATACATATCTTGTTTTTATCATTTGATTAAAGTTGGAGTATATCGTATTATTATTTTGGTAATTTTAATGCACAGAACTAGTTTAAAATGATAAATGTTTAAATGAAATATTTTTTGCACTGATTCCTTTATCTGGTTGTTCGCGATGGTTGTTTCGTTTGAATGTAAACTAAGTCTGACAGATGAGCAAATGTGTCAGCGGGACTCTGCCGGTTGCCGCAGTGCAGACAAACACACCGTTACGCGTTTAAATATTTAATCTTACCTGATTGAGTGATAAAAACGTGCCAAGCGTGCCGGGTAATTAGTTGAAACAATTTATCATTATGTAACACTGTGTCACTAGAAAAAGTCTTGTACTGCGCTATGTTCGTCACCGCTAAATACTTATAAATAGGCTTAATGCAGCCTGAATCTTGGGTTCGCTGATATCTCAAGAATCCGAGGTTAATAGATTGTTTAACTCTTTCTTTTATTTATTTTTGGGATGCAAGTGGTTGGGTTAGTTTTAAGTACTAGTAGATAGAAATCTTCACTATTTTTGAATATTACCGTCATTTTAGGAGTCTTATTGTGTAAGATTAGAACTGCCAAAGGTCCCGCATTATATTATAATGAGTTTCAAAAATTGTACACGATTAAGGTTATATTTTTCAATAATGACGAAGTCTTGACTGATACATTAGCATTAGTAACTCTAACCAAACTAGCACTGCTGTTGAACTAGGAACTTTTGCCTGATCACTGTTTAACTTCTAACGTTTCTCACTGCTTTTTATTTTAATTTTATTCGCCATGTTATTGTTGATTTAATAGGTCTGGACTTCGGGCATGTTATATTTAGACCGCGTTCTTTATTACACGAATAGTAAGGCCACCGTTGGGCACTGAATGAGAAGATACAATCTCTTAAGTGGAAGATTAGCGTAAGATTTAAGGATCACAGTCCTTTGCAATGCTAGTCGGTTGTTTTAAAACCGGAATATAGAGGGTTCTTTCAAGCAGTCGCTTTGAGTTGACGCACACTTTGTTAAATGTATGTAAGTACTTGTACATCCTGTCCTAACAATCCTACTTCCTACTTAATCTCACCATCATCCACAGCCCTTTACATCCCACTGCTAGGTATAGGCCTCTCTCATATCATGCCATTCGCCTCGACTGTGCGCCATTCGTGTCCAGGTTCGGCCCGCGATTTTTACAATATCGTCGACCCATCTTGCCTCCGGACGCCCGACGCTACGCTTGCTATTCTACTAACTAATAATAAAATGTAATGGTTTGTGACGATAGATGGTTGTTACTCTATCATAGAAATACCACTGACCGGGTTTTGATAAAGATAAAGATAGATTTATTTAAATTCCAACTAACATAAACATATCATAAACATTTATAAGTGATTGACAAAATTTTGTCCTGGTTGGAGACCATTGGTACCCAAACTAGGAAACCTGTGTTTTGGCATACCTTGACCCCCCGCCGGATGACATAAGACATTTTCAAAAAAGGTACCTATAGGTTTAAGGTATAGGTGCTTTAGATCCTGGAAATAGACACAGGATAGTTTTTATTCCGGAAAATTGTCCACGCGGGTGAAACCGCGATGCGCAACTATGTTTAACATATTTATGTAAAAAAACCTTGTTAACGTTACAAAGTAAACCACGGTGTAGAGACACACGTTACACGTGTTGCAGTTTTTTAAAAGAAAACATTTTTGAATCCGATTTATAATACTCAGCAATTTGAATATTAATTTCTTTAAGTCTCCGTAGATAGAGCGCAAATAATCAACCAATAACAATTTAGTTTTTTGGCCTAGGCAAAGCGGAATTGTTTTATATGCCGTAAAACTTAACATTCCATTTTTGATAGCCAAATAATTAGAACTGCTCGCATCCCAGGGTAGTTAGTGCATATCTATACGTTTTATAAATATTCTAATACTAAAAGATCTGATAATAAAAGGAACATAAAAATTGAAGCTTTAGAGTGCTTCATTTTATACTGGTCCAAATCATTAAATCGAAGTTTACCACGTAAAATATATTATTAAAAGTATTTTTGTGGATGAAATAAATGGTAAAAGACATATACCACTATGTCACAAAAACCTTGCGAAATCAGTAAAGGGTACTTACCTGTAAATATGCCAACAAAAATGTAACAATATTTAAATATTTCATGAAATTAAAGTAAGTTATCAGCCTAACTAAAACCAACGAAAACGGATACTTCACCTACAGCGCAGCATCATATGAAGCAAATCCAGCGCGAGAGGCATTTTCCCCGTGCCGAAATGCCGATGGCACCGCCTCGCCTGCGCTGAATAGCTGGCTGGTGCATCTATAGAGGTACACCAGCCAGCTAGAGGCATGCAGAATATTTTCATATTCTAAAATATAACATTTAATGAAAATAAGTTTTGTAGGATTTATCAACGAATCGGTAAGGGTTTTGTTTTATTTGTATATTCGACTGTGTCTTGGTAGATTTAAACCAGTTGGCTCGGCAACGCACAAGTCGTTGGTTCTAGGAAAATCAAAGACAATACTTTATCTTTGAGGACAATATTAAACCACTTGACTTTGCTTTAGTGCAGCACTTAAAAGCGGTATTCTCTACGAGCCGTGTCTTAATGTCCATATACCTACTCCACGGTTCTAGGTCTGCCCGCAATAAAACATGTTTTGCTTAATTTTATGGTATAGGTACCTATACTAACAAAAATGACTATATTTTACTTCTCTCGCCTTTTCTGCTTCGCTTTCAATGGATTTTATCCTTTATCAGTAATCAGGAAATAACAGAAGTAGTAGGAGAAGCGTTCATTCCTGTTTTATCTCCATCCGTGAACAGTCCGGTAGGCAACACCCAAAATGACGAGACCAAATTCTTAGGGCACATAAGAATGCTAGGAATAAAAATAATAGGAAAAGAATAATGCTATAAAATAACAATCACTAATTTGATTTCAAATAAGATAATGCCTAAATTGAATTAAAAATATTTGACCTTTGAAGTTCGAGGGAAGAAGACTTGGTTAGTGGTTATTATTGCTTTTATAACAGTTTTTTTCCCAATATTTAAAAACGCACTCGGTTATATAATATTATACTTTACTGCTGTAAATATAAATACAAATAAATCATCTTCAGTCCATATATTTCCACTTTCTGAGACACGCACCTTCTCCTTACTCAAAGGAATAGCATCATGGACCGAATTTGCCACGAGGGCCATGATGATGTTAGATGTTACTGCATAACATTTTAACTGTCTTTCTTGGACATGCCGGTTTCCTACCGACGCGACGCGACGGCGACGGCGGCGTTTCCATCACCGCTTTAAGTCGAGTGTTAATCACTATAGGTACTTCGTCGGTGTAAGACCAAATTGATTTTCAAAGTGTGATGCGTCATGTCGGCCTACCTGTTTAAACCGAACGCGTGGCTTGCGGGGATAAGTCCCAACGTAAACCATGCGATATGGTTGAAGAGTTCTAAACAAACACCCTTTGATCATTATAAGCACCGCTCGAGTGCAAGCTGATAAAACAAAAGGTTATTTAATTAACAGCTGATAATATTTAAATAAGGTAATTAAACTATGTGTTGGTAAGTGTTGTTAATGATGATTGTGAGAATTTATAAAGTATATCAAACAAAGGAAAGTTTGATGGTTCTGTGGCTTAGCAAAGAAAACTAAATATTACGCCATAGTAACAATATGTATCAAAAGTTATCGATTGGTGCAATATAAAGATGATAATGTTGGTTGCAAAATGAGATTTGATTCACTATGAAAGGGTTATTCGACCGTTTTCCCTAATATCTACATTGAGCGAGGCATTTCTAATTTCTAACGATTTATAATCTAGGTGTCTTCAAGTCCAGAGTGAATCGGTATCTTCTGGGCAAGCATGATCCATCATCGACCGCGTCATCACTTTCCATCAGGTGAGACAACGATCAAATGCTTGCCTATTAGGTAATAAAAAAAAAATGAGTTAGCTATTGCTATTCCCTACAATCCCTCCTGAGATGTGTAACAGTCTATCCATCTAGTTGTTCCATTCTGCGTGTCAATCATCGGCCACGCGTGGGCAGCGCCTAATTCTCAAGTGTAAATATCTAGTGGGCGGTGGAAACCTTATATCCGTGATAATATATTAAAATTGATGGGAAATTAGTTCGCATTGTCGTCTTATTATTTATAGCAACATCAATACCCGGTAGGTAGGCACATATTATAGCTCGTGGTTTTAATACAAAACCGTATCGTAAATAATTCATCGTGATCCAATCTCGAGGCCATCAATATAAATGAATGCGCAACGATTTTGTAACTTTAGATGAAAATGCGTGATAAACTGTTTATAGTGTTTACTGTTGGTGTGTAAATAATAAGCGGATTGATTCAGTAAATCTAATTTATTTATCTTAATATCGTTATTCATGTTCATGTAGATTCTTGTGTCACTATACACAGGTATATTTTACAGAACGAATAATTTAAGCTAACTGATTTTATAATCATAAGATACATTAGAATAATCAATATTTTATAAAAAAAATATAATTAGCCTTACAGATATAAATACAATACAATTACACTTTATTGTATTCCACAAACACAATTACATGAGAAAAATATAAATCTTAACTAGGGTGATACAATTGGCGGTCTTATCGCATAAAGCAATCTCTTACAGACAACCTTAAAATGGATTGGACAAATGTTAAAAGAATAGACAGTGGTGCTAAAATACCGACTCCATCTGATGTATCTTCGAAGTCCAACGTCGAATATCGATGAAATTTATATGGGACTACTTCGTAGCTATACTGAACCCAACGCAAAAAGAATTTTCCATACCGATCGGTTTATATTTATTTTAATTATGCTGTTCTTTAACAAACATGAGAAAAAGAGCAATGGAAATGAAAACCTCCTCCTTTTTTTTGAGGTCGGTTAAAATTACTAGTTTCTTTTGAGATGATCTTAGAATACCAACTTTTGACCATTATCTGTATCTATGTTTCTATATTTCTTCTACCAGTTGCCACCTACAACCACTTGCGTTTACGACCACGTCATAGCATCTCTAATAAAAACTGTTTAAAGGCATTAGTATCCTCTTCCTCAGCATTAAATAAGTACTTACATTAAAATTAATCGCTCACAAAACATAACTTTTCGCCTCTGTGGATATAATTTCTAGTTCGCAGTGTATAATTTGTTATGATAGATCCACGTAGTGTGACAAGTCAGGTTCATTTAACCCGATTGTCCATTTCACAAATAAATAAATGATTATCTTGTTTGGTTATGTAATAAACGTTTCAGAATCTTTAACAGATGAGGAGTAGCATTAATTAATGTAATTAAATAAATAAAGGCATAGGAATATAGTTAATAGAGTATGCGTAAGAATAATGAGAATTAAATTTCATAAAATAAAGGAATATCATTAAAAATTAATCTACATAGTACAGAATTATAACCTTTAGCTTAGTATTATTCGAACAATAATTTGAGATACTTATATCAACAGAGAAAGGTTTTCAGCAGGACAAATATAAAGTTATTTTAGTATAGCTAATTGGAAAAAGTGAGCAAGTTTGCACACTACTGTTGAACAATATTCAGAATAAACATTTAAACAAATTAAAGTGGGCGGGGCGATGAAGCGCAGTTGATGGTTACTACGCATGCGCAGTAGTTAGTACGCATGCGCGGAAATTAATAAATTCTAAAAGGGCCTAAAACGCTAACGTAAGGATGGAGGAATAATGACTTAAATACATGAGAGATGATAGTTAATCTTGATTGGTAAAAATGGAAATGTCGCTCAATGTACCAGTTATTAATGTAGAATGCAGGATTATCGATTTAAACACGTAGGAGTTACAGAAGCTTTTAGTGTACGAGAAAAGGATGTGGCAGGATGTACTAGGATTTCGCTGATGTGGCGACTCAAAAAGCTATATAAAGGGAAGCAAGGGTTCACTGGGGCACTTGTTCTTGCACTTGTTCAAAGACTTGTTCTTTTACTTCTACATTTTGGCGCTCTCTGTGTTTGAGTGGCTGGGCTCCCGATATTAGTTGGTGGGTTTACTAGGGAAGATTTCTGAGTTTGCCATAGTTAATTAATTTAATTTCAGTGAGTTTAATTTACAATTTTTAGTGTTGTTTAAAGGATTTATTGTTTGGGTTTTGGAGTCTATAGGGGATTGTGATGCAGTCCTTTGTGGGTTCTGAGGTTCGGATAATGGATTCTTAGTGTTATAGCGATGGCAGTGTACAGAAGTTTTCTTTAGTGGGTTTTTTTTATTACTAGGGAAAACGCGGCTTGTGGTTTAAGAGCTTAGTTGTTTGATCACAGAACACACATGACGAAGTGTCATGGCCAAAGGGGTACCGCCTTGCGGTGTTAAATGGTTTCTCCTTGGTTCAACTTCCTAACGGAAGGGGCTTGCCTGAGACGAGCAAGCAGTCGATTGATGCTTTTCGACTAACCAGTCTCTCATTTCTAATGCATTCTGTTTATCTGAGGGCAAGGGGCTCGTCGAAGTGAATCCATGTGGTAACACACTTGCCTTACTATGAACAGAGTCATTGGATTTGGTCTTTATTTATATACTTATTTATTTCCTTTTATGTCTCTGTCCTGTTTCCAAGCCCATCCGACTTCGGTCTTGGGTAAGGAAACTAAACACACAGGTGATAGGATTAGTCGAGATACCTTCTCAATCCCGTCGTTAGAATAGTCAGGTGACAATTTCTGTGGCTACGGAAAGCGTCTTCTATAGGGGGGTTTTCATTACACCGTGAAAACTTACACGTTTAAATGTAAATGTGGGATTTATCCCTAGATTTGTTATTAGCTAGGACTTTTAGATAGATTAGGAATATATTTAGGGTAGAAAGTAGGGCTTTAGGGAAGTTAGGTGGATAGGAAACGTTTTAGGGAAAGTAAACAAATAGGGACTTTTCAGGATTGGTAAGTAACTACATTTTAGGAGACTTTTAGATGGATAGGAACACTTAGGAAACATAGGTTAATAGGACTTTTCAGGATTGCCGAGGGAAATAGGAAATATGGATAAAACTATTGCTAATTAACAATAATCCTTTTCCAATTTGGGTGAATATTCACTTTAAAATAAAACTATTGACAGATAGTGATTCTTTTATTGACTCAGATCAATGTTTTAAAGGTTGAAAGCTGAAAAGATAAAATTATAAATAATTCAGATTTTGACTCTTCAAAGAAAAGTGCAAGTGGTACATTTCGGTTAAACTAGGTGAGCAAAAAGCAGCCTATAGTGTGAACTCTATACCAGACGGATTAGAGACACTATTATTGTAGTCACTGACCAGGTCTACCATAAGCATCGAATTTCTTAAACAAGAGAAACTAAGCACATATGGTACTTTTAGACATACTTGCCAAGTTGGTTATATGGTTCTGTTTCACTTATTAAAGTGGCAGATACTATTTTATTAGTCACTGTCTAAATCTACTATTACATTTAACTTGAATGTCTAATTCAGATTCTTCCTGAGAAACAGGACTGATAAGTGAATGAATCATTATTTTGGATAACTAAATCCTACACCATTGAATTGAAATAATATTTTACTTATTATCATGGCTGGTACAAATTAGGTACTGTTAATATCTATGTTTGTAGAGTTGGATTATTCTGACTAAATGGAATACTTATCTCAGCGGTATAATATTACTTTGGTAATTACCTATGGAGACTTGATTAAAAGTACGAACTTACCTTTTACTCTGATAAATTACTATCAGGAGTAGATTTTATATGAACAGGAAGTTTACCTAGTTTAGGAATATTCATAGTTATTATAATTCTTAGGCATTAGTTGAATTCTAACAAAGTTGATGGGCATTTGTATAGCCCTAAATAGAGACTCTCTTAAACTAAATCTAGTTTGAGGAAGTCTCGAAATGAACTAGATGATGGATGAACATGAAGGATGGTACTTGGAGCGGAGTACCATGTCTGCGCTCTGTCTCTGAGTAGCGAAAGTTTTATTTGTTAAATACCTAGTAAAGTAACTTGTATGGATGTGTGGTTAGGAACGAACTGACTGACATACTTTTGCTAAAAGAAAATATCCTCTTGTCCTTTTGAAGAACTATTTTAACTGACAGACTAGACAGTACATTAATAACATTTATGAATTCCCAATAATTGAGGTACATGGACCTCCGAGAACAGTCTCGAAGGAGAATTATCCAGTCAGGGACGAGATTCACTGTTAACAGCGGATGGATGGTGCTGTAACCTTTGTCGAGACTATTCTATATTAAATTAAATTCATTTATTTCTCAAATGTAGAATGTCAATTTCTAAATAATCTTTTAAACTTTTCATTACAAATATATATCCATGTTTAATAGATTTGCCTTTTGCTTAACTAATGTTGTTTATTCAAAATTATCCCTTTAAATACAAATTAGAATGACTGAGAGTGTAACAATACCTAGGAGAGATACTCATATTTATAATAGTACAGGTTTTTATATTTAGTTATTAGGGCTAGTTATGAATTGTTTTAATTACCTTAAAAGATCATGGATTATTTCGGTATCACAACGTATAAAGGATTCTAATTACTATATGATCACATTGGCCAAACATAAATCAAATCATAATAATTCTGGAGTAGAATAATGAGGGTATAAATGTTAGAGTTTATATTATTAGTGAAATTTTATTAAGTAGGTATGAGGCAGAGGTAGTATTAAGTGGTTGTTATTTATTTGCTAGGATTAGGCTAGGCTAGTTAGGAATGTTATAATTAGGTTCAGTAGTAACTCAAGATAGGAGTAGAGAGTAATATATATATAAAAAGCAGGTGGGTACAATTGGGTGTCTAGGACTAAGTGGTTACAATTTGCTGGCCGAGACCAGGATAGCTATAGGATAGAAGAAAGTAGGTAGATAGGATAGGGATGTTACAATTTGGTGCCTATAACCAGGATAGTACAATTTGGTGCCGTGACCAGGATCATTTCAATTAGGTGCCGAGTGACAAGGATATTATAATAGGAGCCGACATGATTAGGATTAAGATGTTTGGGTACATTTGGTTGCTTTTGTCTAGAATGAGTAGGATGAGTTACTGCTGTATAATATGGGACTGTAGTAATAACCTAGGATAATTGTGTAGGAAGTAGGTTGGTTTTGGATAGGATTGATGGTTATAAGCAGTGGCAAAGTGTTCTAGAATGTTATGATTTGATCTTAAGTAACAGTACAAGAGATTAACTCTTGTACAATTTGTTGTCGTGAAATAGGAGAGGTTTAAAACAGTTCTAGTAGGATCTTATTATTTATCCTAGTTATTTTATTTTTTTTATTTATATATTTGTAAAAAAAAAAGGATTTTATTTATGATAACAAGCAGAACGGATGAATTGGTGTCTCTACTGGCAGGGGTGAGCTGAAATTGGTTTAGAAACTTGTTGAGCGTTGGTGTGGCGTTGAGTTGGCCCAATCTGAAATATATAAAAGATATAAATAGAGTTGCAAGTTAGATTGTTTGATGAATGATTGTTGAAAAATGTGTTAGAAATGTAAAGTGGGAATCTGTTACCTTATTAGTGAATTAAAATGCTTCCTTAAGAGTTGTAGTTGAGCTGTATAAACAGGAGATATTCGGTGGTAAAAGTCTGTTTTCTTGGGGTCTGATGTTCCATGAAGTCAGAGATGAGTTGTAGTAGTTAGTGGTAACAACATCTGGAAAAAGAAGTACTATTTGTTAGATTTAGGTTAGGCTAAAGACTTTATACATTAAGGGGTTTATAAGTTAGGCATAACGAGTGGAAACCATTTGTTTATAGGTTATTTTAAAAGCGAGTTATATAATGAGTCACTAGTCTTAGATACGGTAAATAAGGGTTAATAATAATAGTTATAAATACCTGGTAATATGCAGTTTGAGAGGTTCATTGCTATATAGACTTCAGGGGATCCTTGATCAGTTTTGGTGTGACGGGTGCACTTGCAAGCGATCAATGGCATGGTTGATTGCGGATTCTTGGGTGTTTGGATTATGTTTTGGAACTAGGGAATGATGGGAAGTCTGGAAAGGAAGAATTAAGGAAGGAACTTAGAAAGTTTTTTATTGTTTGTTTGAGTAATTTGTTCAGATCATAGTCTAACATAGAGTTTGTGTGTTGTTGTGTGACAGTAATGGAGTGACAGTGACATTGACGGTTGCATTGATTTGAAGTATAGAGGTTTTAAGGGAGTTTTGAGATACAAGTATTTAGTCAAGTTAAAATAAGTTATAAAATTTAGTTGAGCTAAACACGAATGAGTTGCAAAAGTATTTAACTTTAAGAAAAGTATAAAATAAAAATATAAAAAAGGGTAAAATTATAAAAGAAAAAAAAGAGTAATTTAAATTAAAAGTTAATAAAAAAGAGGAGGCATGGAAGTTTCAACACCAAAACGAAAACGAAAAGCACCGGCTAGATTTAGAGAACAGGAAACAGTAATTAGTACTGAAGATTCGAATGTGAGAGTAGAGGAGGAATTATATATACAAGAGGAAACTAGAAGAAGCCATGTATCACCGAGACGCCAGTTGTCTACAGTAACAAGATCTAAAGCAAAAGGTGAAAGAGAAAAAGGAACAGGATTAGCTTATCGTATGATTAGGCGAGCTATAGGCACATTAGCAAGCAGATTAAATGAATTAAGTGATGATGTTCGAACCACTAAGACAACTTTAAGAAATTTAGAAAATCCTCTGAGTTCAAATGGAGGAATTACAACAAGAGAAGGGCAAAGTTTTTGTATAGAAGATGCGGTAATGCAAAAAAACAACAAGTGCATAACAATAAGGAAGGTAACTTACAGACAATCGATAAAGTGAAGGAAAAGGAACTACCAGTTGAAGAATATAGAAATATAATTTATAATGTGAGAAATATCTCTTTAGAGAAACCTAAGTTTGGAGGCGATGCAACAATACATCCAGTAACATTTTTAGAGGATTTAGAAAATTATTTAAAAAGGGCGACAAAGGAAGGGAAAGACATCGATCTAATACAGGATTGTCTAGTTGGAGAAGCCAGGGATTGGGCGCGAGTGTATAAGAGGAGATGGACAGGAATTGAAGATTTTAAGACTGACTTTTTAACAACTTTTTGGGGTGAAAGTGAACAGAATGAACTCAGGCGGAGTTTGGTGCAAGGTAGATGGGATCGACAAAAGAATCCTTCTATGTTGAATTATTTCTTACATTTTGTTGGCAGAGTTCAAATGCTTTCTTGTAATATACCAGAGAAGCAATTGATTGCTGATATGATGAGACATTACCCAAAGCACGTTCAACAAATTTGGGCGACTGCGAAAACGAATACTATTATAGAAACCGCAGAATTTCTTAGGAATTTGGATGATATAAATAAACAAGAGACACCAGGTTATTCTTTGTCAACACAAAGTCAAGAGTTTGAGAAGCGGAAAAGAGGATTTCAACAAAATTATAAAAAATGGCAGAAACCAGAAGCGGTCCAAAAGAGGAATGTTAATAATATACAAACTAATGAGTTAGATAATGTTCAGAGCGTAGAGTTAAACTAGGGGAGGCTGAAGGTTACGTTCCCGAATCAGCTTCCTTATTAGGGAACACATCATTAAATATAATGCGGAAAATGGGATGGGAACCAGGGCAAATCTTAGGGAAAGGTGACAAAGGACTTAAAGTACCAATTAAAATTAGTATTTTGGAGCGTCAACAAACTGAGGGGTTAGGTTACCAAGTAAGCAGGGTTAAAGAAATGTTGGTCCCGGAACAGATAGTTGAAGTATTAAAATTAAAAATAGAACAAACTGAATTAGAATATAGGGAGTTGGGACATGTAGTTACTTCTGTGTTTGAGGAAAATGAATTGGAAGAGAATAGTCAGGTTACATTTAAATCAGAAATAGAAATTCAAATTTTTGATCTTGCGGTAATAGGTTTGATTGATACGAGAAGCGAAATAATTAAGCAGGTTCACATAGAAATGGGTCATCAAGGGGTGTTCAAGGTGATAAAATATGTAAGGGATAGATTTTATTGGAGAGGGATTAACAAACTAGTAAGGCAGATAATAAGGGTATGTCATGAATGACAAATAACTAAAAGTGATACGGTGAAAAATGTGGGACCCTGTTGTTCAATAATCACTAGAGAGATAGGAGAGATAGTTATGATTGATTTATATGGACCATTACCAGCAGGCATTTTTGGTATGTAATATATTTTGGTGATTCAAGATTCTTTTAGTAAATTTGTAAAATTGTATGGGTTAAGAAAAGCAACAAGTAGAGCAGTAATAGGCAAGACAAAGAGATTCTTTGATATTATAAAGCCAAGGGCTATAATGTCAGACAATGGTACGCAATTTGCTAGTAAAAGTTGGAAGGAGAGCATGAGACAAGCTGGAGTAAAAGTATTATACACTACAGTTAGGAATCCACGTCCTAATACAACTGAAAGAGTAAACAAGGAGTTGGGACGACTGTTTAGAACATATTGTAGAAATAATCATAAAGGTTGGACTACTATGTTACCTAAATTAGAGTTGCTATATAATAATACCTTTCATGAGAGCACAAGATATACTCCTAGTGAAATCATGTATGGAAAAACCATTCAGTTAACATTTGATAAGGAGATAAAAGGAGTAGAGGATAAGCTAGAAGTAGGACGGGTTAGGGAGGAAGTTAGAAGTAATTTGCAAAGAGAGGGGTGTGTGGCGGCCTTTCAAAAAAAAAAAAAAAAAACTTTTGAAACTAGCATTAGAATTTAAGTTAGTGGGATTAGAGAAAAAAAAAAAATATTTAACATACTATTAAAGAGGACAAGGAACTTACGAATTAGGAAAGGTAGGCGTCAATATCGTCGAGCAAGTCGTTGAAGTCCAGTTGAATGGGAGAAGTAATCTGAAAAATGCAAGAGTTCATTAGTATCAGGGAAGAAACAAAGTTAATCAAATTACATATAGGAAGAAAATTTAAAACACTTACGTCAGGAGAAGGAAGAGGGGGTTGGGGGAGAGAAGTAGTATTGGAGGTAGTAGGGTGATGAGAGGAAGAACAGTGGGTAGGAATAGGGCAGAGGGAGATAGTGGTGTGTTCATTGATGAGGTTATTTTGAGAAAGAGAGAGGATAGTTTTGAGAAGAGGAGTGACAAGTTTTTTTTTCGTGGTAGAGAGCTGAGAAAGTTCTTCGAATACAGAAGAGGAAGTTGTAGGAGAAGAGGGAGAAGGAAGTTCAGTAAAAGAAGTTGAAGGAAGAGGAAAAATAGGAGGAGGTAGGGAAAGTTGATTAGAACTGGAGGACTCGGGAACCGGGTTTGAAGAGAGAAGTTTCTGGAAAAAAAAAAAATAAGCGGTAAAAGGGAGTGTATTAGATAAAGTAATTATAATTGGGAATTTGGTAGGTAAAATAAGTAAGAAAGTAGTAAGGTACTTACGGAAAGAGTTTTGGCGCGACGGCGAAGTTTGGTGGTGTATGCTTTAAGTTTACGGCGAATATCATTAGGGGAAAGAGGATAAATAGAGAGCTTATTGAAGTCAGAGGTGAGTTTGATGAGACAGTTAGAACGGATGGTCCTGTCTCTGAAATCCGGATGTTGAGGATCCCAGAGACAGGGATATTTGTGGATGAGTTTGTCGGAAGATGACGATGACGGTGGGAGAAGACATGAAAGAAAGAAGTAATAAAGAGAGGTGATTCTTTGTGATTGAGCTGGGTGATTGTGGGGGCTGTGTGATGGTTTGGTTTTCCAGACACTGAATAATTTTGGGTATTTAATGTTTGCTGGGAGGCTGCGTCACAAATTTTAAGGAATTCAAAAAAATAGAATCAATTGACATAGACAAAAGGCGGGAACAGAATAGAATCGAGTTTAAATATTTTACCATAGAATCGAGTACACAACGATTAGGCATACCTTTTGGATACTTAGTGTGTAAGCTAAGGCAGGTTAATTACTGTTAATTAAAATTCATTGTTATCTATGTATATATATTTAATTTGTTTTATTTAACTTTAGGAAACTATAAATTTCATTGAAATTCGGAAACAAATAGGGAATATGAAAATCGATATTCGGCGATGATCAAATAAAATAAGGAGTTTTAATCTATGGCAGTAAAAGTGAGCGGTATTTTTGAGTTGTGGCAATAGGCTCATAATTTTCCTTATGTCATTTGTCAAACAGGGATGCGTTCAATATCTGCATATGTTTTGATTGAATTAGTTTGCATAGAAAAAAAAAGGAAGGAAAAAAGAAAGAAAGAAAAACGTTCTTGGTGTGGCAAAAATATGAGTACTTGTTGGAATAATGTTGTTAGACGTCACTAGCTATATTATAGTTAATTTTATAGGCTAAAGGTCAAGGAAAATTAAACTAATTATAAATTTACATTCGATATTAAGGTAAATCATTAGTGGTCATACAATTAGATTTTAGGGTAAAACAATAGGAGTTAGAGATTAGGTGAAGTGGATAGTCTCATTTTGGTCGTGGTGAACGGAGCGTAATAATTGTTGGGTTCGGCACTGAACGCACCCTAAAAATAATGTGTGCTTAATCTGTGCGTAAAAATGTCAAAAAAAAAAAAAAGGGGATATACAAGAGAGATTTATTTGTTTTTTAGTTAAAAAGGTGTTTAAATGGGTGAATTTAGAATTAAACTATGCATTGGTGGCTCAAGGAAGGTCAGTGAGGATTTTGCTAGTTAACTTTTATGTGACTTGTGAAGGCGTATGGGATTTTTTTTCTAGACGGGGCTGGATTTGGTATGTAAATTAAAGCCGGGGTTTGTTGACATTCAGTAGTGTTATTTATATCTACAGATTAGTGAAGGAAATTGTAAATCAGGGGTTAATCGATACGGTCGTGTTTCCAATTAATAAAGATTCTGTCTAAGTCATTACAGGTGGAAAGTTTCGCAATGAGAGGCGGCTCTGAAAGGAATTAATTGAAATTTTAGACATTACAAATTTACATATGACTACTAATGACTTTTGACATATTTTGGTATGAAAGGGGCCCTAATGATTTGGCGGATTATAAATTGGAGACAGCTTGTTGTCTTTTGGGTTCAAATACACAACACTATGCAAAGTGGAAGATTTTATGAGATGAAATATGTGTTAGGTTAGGTCAGAAGACAGGATTATAATAAGTGCATGGCTGGGACCTTATAAAATCTTCTTTACTACACAAGAAGCTAACATTTCTTTAAGAACACTATTCAAGCACCAAAGGAGAGGTAATTATTATAGAGGGGGAATTTCTTGGTGGAGCTTAGCGATCAATGGAAAGTCATGGCTCAAGCTATTAAAGAAATATAGTTTCTGAGGGATGTGTGAAAACGTTCCCGGCTAAAGAAAAGTTGTTTAGCTTGGAAAATTTCATATTAAATCACTAGGATTGGTTTGAACTCACAACTCAGATTTCCCTGGCGGAAGCTATATTGTCCTTGTGAAAGCAATGATTAAACATGATTAATATGTTATAAACTGAGAGAATTTGCTCTTGTGATGGTTACATCTGGTTTGGTTTAAAAACACACCACACAAAATTGGCATAATAATTTGAAAACAAGGACAACAGGTTAGATTGTTTGTAAATTCAGATACTTATAAAAAAAAAGGTTTAACTATGGGTTAAGTTAGTTTATTACAAAAGGGGGGTTGGGTGTAATTAATTTGTGAATTCTTCTAATTCTTTGCACTTTCATAAGTCACATATTCAGTTAAATTTTGATCATATTTATTTTAATGATTAGTAATGGCTGGAAGGAAATCCTTGTGAGACAATTAAAACTTATTTATTTGAGAATTTTTTTAATATAAGGGGAAAATTTTCTACGGGTTTTAAGGAAAACACCTGCGTAAATTTTGGGGGTTGATTGTGACAAGTCAGGTTCATTTAACCCGATTGTCCATTTCACAAATAAATAAATGATTATCTTGTTTGGTTATGTAATAAACGTTTCAGAATCTTTAACAGATGAGGAGTAGCATTAATTAATGTAATTAAATAAATAAAGGCATAGGAATATAGTTAATAGAGTATGCGTAAGAATAATGAGAATTAAATTTCATAAAATAAAGGAATATCATTAAAAATTAATCTACATAGTACAGAATTATAACCTTTAGCTTAGTATTATTCGAACAATAATTTGAGATACTTATATCAACAGAGAAAGGTTTTCAGCAGGACAAATATAAAGTTATTTTAGTATAGCTAATTGGAAAAAGTGAGCAAGTTTGCACACTACTGTTGAACAATATTCAGAATAAACATTTAAACAAATTAAAGTGGGCGGGGCGATGAAGCGCAGTTGATGGTTACTACGCATGCGCAGTAGTTAGTACGCATGCGCGGAAATTAATAAATTCTAAAAGGGCCTAAAACGCTAACGTAAGGATGGAGGAATAATGACTTAAATACATGAGAGATGATAGTTAATCTTGATTGGTAAAAATGGAAATGTCGCTCAATGTACCAGTTATTAATGTAGAATGCAGGATTATCGATTTAAACACGTAGGAGTTACAGAAGATTTTAGTGTACGAGAAAAGGATGTGGCAGGATGTACTAGGATTTCGCTGATGTGGCGACTCAAAAAGCTATATAAAGGGAAGCAAGGGTTCACTGGGGCACTTGTTCAAGGACTTGTTCTATCACTTGTTCTTGTTGGCGCTCTCTGTGTTTGAGTGGCTGGGCTCCCGATATTAGTTGGTGGGTTTACTAGGGAAGATTTCTGAGTTTGCCATAGTTAATTAATTTAATTTCAGTGAGTTTAATTTACAATTTTTAGTGTTGTTTAAAGGATTTATTGTTTGAGTTTTGGAGTCTATAGGGGATTGTGATGCAGTCCTTTGTGGGTTCTGGGGTTCGGATAATAGATTCTTAGTGTTATAGCGATGGCAGTGTACAGAAGTTTTCTTTAGTGGGTTTTTTTTTATTATTAGGGAAAACGCGGCTTGTGGTTTAAGAGCTTAGTTGTTTGATCACAGAACACACATGACGAAGTGTCATGGCCAAAGGGGTACCGCCTTGCGGTGTTAAATGGTTTCTCCTTGGTTCAACTTCCTAACGGAAGGGGCTTGCCTGAGACGAGCAAGCAGTCGATTGATGCTTTTCGACTAACCAGTCTCTCATTTCTAATGCATTCTGTTTATCTGAGGGCAAGGGGCTCGTCGAAGTGAATCCATGTGGTAACACACTTGCCTTACTATGAACAGAGTCATTGGATTTGGTCTTTATTTATATACTTATTTATTTCCTTTTATGTCTCTGTCCTGTTTCCAAGCCCATCCGACTTCGGTCTTGGGTAAGGAAACTAAACACACAGGTGATAGGATTAGTCGAGATACCTTCTCAATCCCGTCGTTAGAATAGTCAGGTGACAATTTCTGTGGCTACGGAAAGCGTCTTCTATAGGGGGGTTTTCATTACACCGTGAAAACTTACACGTTTAAATGTAAATGTGGGATTTATCCCTAGATTTGTTATTAGCTAGGACTTTTAGATAGATTAGGAATATATTTAGGGTAGAAAGTAGGGTTTTAGGGAAGTTAGGTGGATAGGAAACGTTTTAGGGAAAGTAAACAAATAGGGACTTTTCAGGATTGGTAAGTAACTACATTTTAGGAGACTTTTAGATGGATAGGGAACACTTAGGAAACATAGGTTAATAGGACTTTTCAGGATTGCCGAGGGAAATAGGAAATATGGATAAAACTATTGCTAATTAACAATAATCCTTTTCCAATTTGGGTGAATATTCACTTTAAAATAAAACTATTGACAGATAGTGATTCTTTTATTGACTCAGATCAATGTTTTAAAGGTTGAAAGCTGAAAAGATAAAATTATAAATAATTCAGATTTTGACTCTTCAAAGAAAAGTGCAAGTGGTACATTTCGGTTAAACTAGGTGAGCAAAAAGCAGCCTATAGTGTGAACTCTATACCAGACGGATTAGAGACACTATTATTGTAGTCACTGACCAGGTCTACCATAAGCATCGAATTTCTTAAACAAGAGAAACTAAGCACATATGGTACTTTTAGACATACTTGCCAAGTTGGTTGTATGGTTCTGTTTCACTTATTAAAGTGGCAGATACTATTTTATTAGTCACTGTCTAAATCTACTATTACATTTAACTTGAATGTCTAATTCAGATTCTTCCTGAGAAACAGGACTGATAAGTGAATGAATCATTATTTTGGATAACTAAATCCTACACCATTGAATTGAAATAATATTTTACTTATTATCATGGCTGGTACAAATTAGGTACTGTTAATATCTATGTTTGTAGAGTTGGATTATTCTGACTAAATGGAATACTTATCTCAGCGGTGTAATATTACTTTGGTAATTACCTATGGAGACTTGATTAAAAGTACGAACTTACCTTTTTCTCTGATAAATTACTATCAGGAGTAGATTTTATATGAACAGGAAGTTTACCTAGTTTAGGAATATTCATAGTTATTATAATTCTTAGGCATTAGTTCAATTCTAACAAAGTTGATGGGCATTTGTATAGCCCTAAATAGAGACTCTCTTAAACTAAATCTAGTTTGAGGAAGTCTCGAAATGAACTAGATGATGGATGAACATGAAGGATGGTACTTGGAGCGGAGTACCATGTCTGCGCTCTGTCTCTGAGTAGCGAAAGTTTATTTGTTAAATACCTAGTAAAGTAACTTGTATGGATGTGTGGTTAGGAACGAACTGACTGACATACTTTTGCTAAAAGAAAATGTCCTCTTGTCCTTTTGAAGAACTATTTTAACTGACAGACTAGACAGTACATTAATAACACTTATGAATTCCCAATGATTGAGGTACATGGACCTCCGAGAACAGTCTCGAAGGAGAATTATCCAGTCAGGGACGAGATTCACTGTTAACAGCGGATGGATGGTGCTGTAACCTTTGTCGAGACTATTCTATATTAAATTAAATTCATTTATTTGTCAAATATAGAATGTAAATTTCTAAATAATCTCTTAAACTTTTCATTAGAAATATATATCCATGTTTAATAGATTTTCCTTTTGCTTAACTAATATTGTTTATTCAAAAATTATCCCTTTAAATACAAATTAGAATGACTGAGAGTGTAACAATACCTAGGAGAGATACTCATATTTATAATAGTACAGGTTTTTATATTTAGTTATTAGGGCTAGTTATGAATTGTTTTAATTACCTTAAAAGATCATGGATTATTTCGGTATCACAACGTATAAAGGATTCTAATTACTATATGATCACATTGGCCAAACATAAATCAAATCATAATAATTCTGGAGTAGGATAATGAGGGTATAAATGTTAGAGTTTATATTATTAGTGAAATTTTATTAAGTAGGTATGAGGCAGAGGTAGTATTAAGTGGTTGTTATTTATTGGCTAGGATTAGGCTAGGCTAGTTAGGAATGTTATAATTAGGTTCAGTAGTAACTCAAGATAGGAGTAGAGAGTAATATATATAAAAAGTAGGTAGGTAGGTAGGGAGGTTACAATTTGCTGGCCGAGACCAGGATAGCTATAGGATAGAAGAAAGTAGGTAGGTAGGTCAGGATCATTACAATTTGGTGCCGTGACCAGGATAGTACAATTTGGAGCCCGTGACCAGTATCATTACAATTAGGTGCCGAGTGACAAGGATATTATAATAGGAGCCGACATGATTAGGATTAAGATGTTTGGGTACATTTGGTTGCTTTTGTCTAGAATGAGTAGGATGAGTTACTGCTGTATAATATGGGACTGTAGTAATAACCTAGGGTAATTGTGTAGGAAGTAGGTTGGTTTTGGATAGGATTGATGGTTATAAGCAGTGGCAAAGTGTTCTAGAATGTTATGATTTGATCTTAAGTAACAGTACAAGAGATTAACTCTTGTACAATTTGTTGTCGGGAAATAGGAGAGGTTTAAAACAGTTCTAGTAGGATCTTATTATTTATCCTAGTTATTTTATTTTTTATTTATATATTTGTAAAAAAAAAGGATTTTATTTATGATATTTAATTAACAAGCAGAACGGATGAATTGGTGTCTCTACTGGCAGGGGTGAGCTGAAATTGGTTTAGAGTCTTGTTGAGCCGTTGGTGTAGCGTTGAGTTGGCCCAATCTGAAATATATAAAAGATATAAATAGAGTTGCAAGTTAGATTGTTTGATGAATGATTGTTGAAAAATGTGTTAGAAATGTAAAGTGGGAATCTGTTACCTTATTAGTGAATTAAAATGCTTCCTTAAGAGTTGTAGTTGAGCTGTATAAACAGGAGATATTCGGTGGTAAAAGTCTGTTTTCTTGGGGTCTGATGTTCCATGAAGTCAGAGATGAGTTGTAGTAGTTAGTGGTAACAACATCTGGAAAAAGAAGTACTATTTGTTAGATTTAGGTTAAGACTTTATACATTAAGGGGATTATAAGTTAGGCATAACGAGTGGAAACCATTTGTTTATAGGTTATTTTAAAAGCGAGTTATATATTGAGTCACTAGTCTTAGATACGGTAAATAAGGGTTAATAATAATAGTTATAAATACCTGGTAATATGCAGTTTGAGAGGTTCATTGCTATATAGACTTCAGGGGATCCTTGATCAGTTTTGGTGTGACGGGTGCACTTGCAAGCGATCAATGGCTTGGTTGATTGCGGATTCTTGGGTGTTTGGATTATGTTTTGGAACTAGGGAATGATGGGAAGTCTGGAAAGGAAGAATTAAGGAAGGAACTTAGAAAGTTTTTTATTGTTTGTTTGAGTAATTTGTTCAGATCATAGTCTAACATAGAGTTTGTGTGTTGTTGTGTGACAGTAATGGAGTGACAGTGACATTGACGGTTGCATTGATTTGAAGTATAGAGGTTTTAAGGGAGTTTTGAGATACAAGTATTTAGTCAAGTTAAAATAAGTTATAAAATTTTGTTACAGAGCTAAACACGAATGAGTTGCAAAAGTATTTAACTTTAAGAAAAGTATAAATTAAAAATATAAAAAAGGGTAAAATTATAAAAGGAAAAAAAAGAGTAATTTAAATTAAAAGTTAATAAAAAAGAGGAGGCATGGAAGTTTCAACACCAAAACGAAAACGAAAAGCACCGGCTAGATTTAGAGAACAGGAAACAGTAATTAGTACTGAAGATTCGAATGTGAGAGTAGAGGAGGAATTATATATACAAGAGGAAACTAGAAGAAGCCATGTATCACCAAGACGCCAGTTGTCTACAGTAACAAGATCTAAAGCAAAGGGCGATAAAGGAAAAGGAACAGGATTAGCTTATCGTATGATTAGGCGAGCTATAGGCACATTAGCAAGCAAATTAAATGAATTAAGTGATGATGTTCGAACCACTAAGACAACTTTAAGAAATTTAGAAAATCCTCTGAGTTCAAATGGAGGAATTAGAGAAGAGAGAAGAGAAGGGCAAAGTTTTTGTGTAGAAGATTCGGTAAAACAACCAGTGCATAACAATAAGGAAAGTAACTTACAGACAATTGATAAAGTGAAGGAAAAGGAACTACCAGTTGAAGAATATAGAAATATAATTTATAATGTGAGAAATATCTCCTTAGAGAAACCTAAGTTTGGAGGCGATGCAACAAAACATCCAGTAACATTTTTAGAGGATTTAGAAAATTATTTAAAAAGGGCGACAAAGGAAGGGAAAGACATCGATCTAATACAGGATTGCCTAGTTGGAGAAGCCAGGGATTGGGCGCGAGTGTATAAGAGGAGATGGACAGGAATTGAAGATTTTAAGACTGACTTTTTAACAACTTTTTGGGGTGAAAGTGAACAGAATGAACTCAGGCGGAGTTTGGTGCAAGGTAGATGGGATCGACAAAAGAATCCCTCTATGTTGAATTATTTCTTACATTTTGTTGGCAGAGTTCAAATGCTTTCTTGTAATATACCAGAGAAGCAATTGATTGCTGATATGATGAGACATTACCCAAAGCACGTTCAACAAATTTGGGCGACTGCGAAAACGAATACTATTATAGAAACCGCCGAATTTTTTAGGAATTTGGATGATATAAATAAACAAGAGACACCAGGTTATTCTTCGTCAACACAAAGTCAAGAGTTTGAGAAGCGGAAAAGAGGATTTCAACAAAATTATAAAAAATGGCAGAAACCAGAAGCGGTCCAAAAGAGGAATGTTAATAATATACAAACTAATGAGTTAGATAATGTTCAGAGCGTAGAGTTAAACTAGGGGAGGCTGAAGGTTACGTTCCCGAATCAGCTTCCTTATTAGGGAACACATCATTATATATAATGCGGAAAATGGGATGGGAACCAGGGCAAATCTTAGGGAAAGGTGACAAAGGACTTAAAGTACCAATTAAAATTAGTATTTTGGAGCTTCAACAAACTGAGGGGTTAGGTTACCAAGTAAGCAGGGTTAAAGAAATGTTGGTCCCCGAACAGATAGTTGAAGTATTGAAATTAAAAATAGAACAAACTGAATTAGAATATAGGGAGTTGGGAGATGTAGTTACTTCTGTGTTTGAGGAAAACGAATTGGAAGAGAATAGTCAGGTTACATTTAAATCAGAAATAGAAATTCAAATTTTTGATCTTGCGGTAATAGGTTTGATTGATACTGGAAGCGAAATAATCAGGCAGGTTCACATAGAGATGGGTCATCAAGGGGTGTTCAAGGTGATAAAATATGTAAGGGATAGATTTTATTGGAGAGGGATTAACAAATTAGTAAGGCAGATAGTAAGGGTATGTCATGAATGTCAAATAACTAAAAGTGATACGGTGAAAAATGTGGGACCCTGTTGTTCAATAATCACTAGAGAGATAGGAGAGATAGTTATGATTGATTTATATGGACCATTACCAGTAGGCATTTTTGGTATGCAATATATTTTGGTGATTCAAGATTCTTTTAGTAAATTTGTAAAATTGTATGGGTTAAGAAAAGCAACAAGTAGAGCAGTAATCGGCAAGACAAAGAGATTCTTTGATATTATAAAGCCAAAGGCTATAATGTCAGACAATGGTACGCAATTTGCTAGTAAAAGTTGGAAGGAGAGCATGAGACAAGCTGGAGTAAAAGTATTATACACTACAGTTAGGAATCCACGTCCTAATACAACTGAAAGAGTAAACAAGGAGTTGGGACGACTGTTTAGAACATATTGTAAAAATAATCATAAAGGTTGGACTACTATGTTACCTAAAATAGAGTTGCTATATAATAATACCTTTCATGAGAGCACAAGATATACTCCTAGTGAAATCATGTATGGAAAAACCACTCAGTTAACATTTGATAAGGAGATAAAAGGAGTAGAGGATAAGCTAGAAGTAGGACGGGTTAGGGAGGAAGTTAGAAGTAATTTGCAAAGAGCAGGGGAGAAGCGGCAGGCGAAATTTAACAAAAAATTCCGAACTATTCAATTTCAGATAGGAGATTTAGTTAAAATTAGGAAATTAAACAAATCTGATGCAACACAGAAGCTAACAAAAAAATTTGAGGCGTTGTATGAAGGACCGTATACCATAGCAGCAAATCCTTATAAAAACGTTTATGTTCTAATTGATCCTATTACTAAACAAGTAAGAGGGAAGTTTAATACAATACATCTATCAAAGTATTATCAGGAATAGCAAAAACAATATAATCTAGGTCTATAGATGTGAAGAGGGAAGTTGGTTCGGGAAGTAAATAAGGAATAGGATAAATTGTTATGAATTACATATAATTGATGTATAAGTTGGTTGTTCAGTTTTACCTACATTAAGAAGTTATTTAAGTTTAAAATCCTTATACGTATAAAAAAGAACACGTCGCAATAAAAGTATAATTGTTAAAGTAGTCTTATGGTAATAATAAAACATTTTATTTTACGAATAAAGATCCATTGTTGTGTTAGTAAAGCTTTAGGTCATGTTAGTGGAACTTAATTTCATTTAAAATTCATTTATTGTTATTTAAGTGGTAAGGTTTATAAAAAAAAAAAAAAAACGAAGCCATATTGTTTAGTATAATATTTGGAGATAAAAATGTAATAGAGGAATAGAATAGATTTATTAAATAAATGTTCAGTAAATGATAATTGTAAAATAAAGGAGGTAAGGGGAAGGCCTACTTAAATTTACGAAAGAACCTTTTTTGCAAAGTAAAAGAAAGAACTGATATTTGTTATAAAAAAAAAAAAAAAAAAAAACTACAAGTCTTTCCATTATTAGTACAATGCGTAAATTTAGGTAGAGGGGTGTGTGGCGGCCTTTCACAAAAAAAAAAAAATTTTTGAAACTAGCGTTAGAATTTAAGTTAGTGAGATTAGAAAAAAAAAATATTTAACATACTATTAAAAAGGACAAGGAACTTACGAATTAGGAAAGGTAGGCGTCAATATCGTCGAGCAAGTCGTTGAAGTCCAGGTGAATGGGAGAAGTAATCTGAAAAATGCAAGAGTTCATTAGTATCAGGGAAGAAACAAAGTTAATCAAATTACATATAGGAAGAAAATTTAAAACACTTACGTCAGGAGAAGGAAGAGGGGGTTGGGGGAGAGAAGTAGTATTGGAGGTAGTAGGGTGATGAGAGGAAGAACAGTGGGTAGAAATAGGGCAGAGGGAGATAGTGGTGTGTTCATTGATGAGGTTATTTTGAGAAAGAGACAGGATAGTTTTGAGAAGAGGAGTGACAAGTTTTTTTTTCGTGGGAGAGAGCTGAGAAAGTTCTTCGAATACAGAAGAGGAAGTTGTAGGAGAAGAGGGAGACGGAAGTTCAGTAAAAGAAGTTGAAGGAAGAGGAAAAATAGGAGGAGGTAGGGAAAGTTGATTAGAACTGGAGGACTCGGGAACCGGGTTTGAAGAGGGAAGTTTCTGAAAAAAAAAATAAGCGGTAAAAGGGAGTGTATTAGATAAAGTAATTATAATTGGGAATTTGGTAGGTAAAATAAGTAAGAAAGTAGTAAGGTACTTACGGAAAGAGTTTTGGCGCGACGGCGAAGTTTGGTGGTGTATGCTTTAAGTTTACGGCGAATATCATTAGGGGAAAGAGGATAAATAGAGAGCTTATTGAAGTCAGAGGTGAGTTTGATGAGACAGTTAGAACGGATGGTCCTGTCTCTGAATTCCGGATGTTGAGGATCCCAGAGACAGGGATATTTGTGAATGAGTTTGTCGGAAGATGACATGATGAAGGTGGGAGAAGACATGAAAGAAAGAAGTAATAAAGAGAGGTGATCCTTTGTGATTGAGCTGGGTGATTGTTGGGGCTGTGTGATGGTTTGGTTTTCCAGACACTGAATAATTTTGGGTATTTGATGTTTGCTGGGAGGCTGCGTCACAAATTTTAAGGAATTCAAAAAAATAGAATCAATTGACATAGACAAAAGGCGGGAACAGAATAGAATCGAGTTTAAATATTTTACCATAGAATCGAGTACACAACGACTAGGCATACCTTTTGGATACTTAGTGTGTAAGCTAAGGCAGGTTAATTACTGTTAATTAAAATTCATTGTTATCTATGTATATATATTTAATTTGTTTTATTTAACTATAGGAAACTATAAATTTCATTGAAATTCGGAAACAAATAGGGAATATGAAAATCGATATTCGGCGATGATAAAATAAAATAAGGAGTTTTAATCTATGGCAGTAAAAGTGAGCGATATTTTTGAGTTGTGGCAATAGGCTCATAATTTTCCATATGTCACTTGTCAAACAGGGATGCGTTCAATATCTGCATATGTTTTGATTGAATTAGTTTGCATAGAAAAAAAAGGAAGGAAAAAAGAAAGAAAGAAAAACGTTCTTGGTGTGGCAAAAATATAAGTACTTGTTGGAATAATGTTGTTAGACGTCACTAGCTATATTATAGTTAATTTTATAGGCTAAAGGTCAAGGAAAATTAAACTAATTATAAATTTACATTCGATATTAAGGTAAATCATTAGTGGTCATACAATTAGATTTTAGGGTAAAACAATAGGAGTTAGAGATTAGGTTAAGTGGATAGTCTCATTTTGGTCGTGGTGAACGGAGCGTAATAATTGTTGGGTTCGGCACTGAACGCACCCTAAAAATAATGTGTGCTTAATCTGTGCGTAAAAATGTCAAAAAAAAAAAAAGGGGATATACAAGAGAGATTTATTTGTTTTTTAGTTAAAAAGGTGTTTAAATGGGTGAATTTAGAATTAAACTATGCATTGGTGGCTCAAGGAAGGTCAGTGAGGATTTTGCTAGTTAACTTAATGTGACTTGTGAGGGCGTATAGGATTTTTCTAGTCGGGGCTGGTTTCGGTATGTAAATTAAAGCCGGGGTTTGTTGACATTCAGTAGTGTTATTTATATCTACAGATTAGTGAAGGAAATTGTAAATCAGGGGTTAATCGATACGGTCGTGTTTCCAATTAATAAAGTTTCTGTCTAAGTCATTACAGGTGGAAAGTTTCGCAATGAGAGGCGGCTCTGAAAGGAATTAATTGAAATTTTAGACATTACAAATTTACATATGACTACTAATGACTTTTGACATATTTTGGTATGAAAGGGGCCCTAATGATTTGGCGGATTATAAATTGGAGACAGCTTGTTGTCTTTTGGGTTCAAATACACAACACTATGCAAAGTGGAAGATTTTATGAGATGAAATATGTGTTAGGTTAGGTCAGAAGACAGGATTATAATCAGTGCATGGCTGGGACCTTATAAAATCTTCTTTACTACACAAGAAGCTAACATTTCTTTAAGAACACTATTCAAGCACCAAAGGAGAGGTAATTATTATAGAGGGGGAATTTCTTGGTGGAGCTTAGCGATCAATGGAAAGTCATGGCTCAAGCTATTAAAGAAATATAGTTTCTGAGGGATGTGTGAAAACGTTCCCGGCTAAAGAAAAGTTGTTTAGCTTGGAAAATTTCATATTAAATCACTAGGATTGGTTTGAACTCACAACTCAGATTTCCCTGGCGGAAGCTATATTGTCCTTGTGAAAGCAATGATTAAACATGATTAATATGTTATAAACTGAGAGAATTTGCTCTTGTGATGGTTACATCTGGTTTGGTTTAAAAACACACCACACAAAATTGGCATAAAAATTTGAAAACAAGGACAACAGGTTAGATTGTTTGTAAATTCAGATACTTATAAAGAATAGGTTTAACTATGGGTTAAGTTAGTTATTACAAAAGGGGGGTTGGGTGTAATTAAATTGTGAATTCTTCTAATTCTTTGCACTTTCATAAGTTACATATTCAGTTAAATTTGATCATATTTATTTTAATGATTAGTAATGGCTGGAAGGAAATCCTTGTGAGTCAATTAAAACTTATTTATTTGAGAATTTTTTTTAATATAAGGGGAAAATTTTCTACGGGTTTTAAGGAAAACACCTGCGTAAATTTTGGGGGTTGATTGTGACAAGTCAGGTTCATTTAACCCGATTGTCCATTTCACAAATAAATAAATGATTATCTTGTTTGGTTATGTAATAAACGTTTCAGAATCTTTAACAGATGAGGAGTAGCATTAATTAATGTAATTAAATAAATAAAGGCATAGGAATATAGTTAATAGAGTATGCGTAAGAATAATGAGAATTAAATTTCATAAAATAAAGGAATATCATTAAAAATTAATCTACATAGTACAGAATTATAACCTTTAGCTTAGTATTATTCGAACAATAATTTGAGATACTTATATCAACAGAGAAAGGTTTTCAGCAGGACAAATATAAAGTTATTTTAGTATAGCTAATTGGAAAAAGTGAGCAAGTTTGCACACTACTGTTGAACAATATTCAGAATAAACATTTAAACAAATTAAAGTGGGCGGGGCGATGAAGCGCAGTTGATGGTTACTACGCATGCGCAGTAGTTAGTACGCATGCGCGGAAATTAATAAATTCTAAAAGGGCCTAAAACGCTAACGTAAGGATGGAGGAATAATGACTTAAATACATGAGAGATGATAGTTAATCTTGATTGGTAAAAATGGAAATGTCGCTCAATGTACCAGTTATTAATGTAGAATGCAGGATTATCGATTTAAACACGTAGGAGTTACAGAAGATTTTAGTGTACGAGAAAAGGATGTGGCAGGATGTACTAGGATTTCGCTGATGTGGCGACTCAAAAAGCTATATAAAGGGAAGCAAGGGTTCACTGGGGCACTTGTTCAAGGACTTGTTCTATCACTTGTTCTTGTTGGCGCTCTCTGTGTTTGAGTGGCTGGGCTCCCGATATTAGTTGGTGGGTTTACTAGGGAAGATTTCTGAGTTTGCCATAGTTAATTAATTTAATTTCAGTGAGTTTAATTTACAATTTTTAGTGTTGTTTAAAGGATTTATTGTTTGAGTTTTGGAGTCTATAGGGGATTGTGATGCAGTCCTTTGTGGGTTCTGGGGTTCGGATAATAGATTCTTAGTGTTATAGCGATGGCAGTGTACAGAAGTTTTCTTTAGTGGGTTTTTTTTTATTATTAGGGAAAACGCGGCTTGTGGTTTAAGAGCTTAGTTGTTTGATCACAGAACACACATGACGAAGTGTCATGGCCAAAGGGGTACCGCCTTGCGGTGTTAAATGGTTTCTCCTTGGTTCAACTTCCTAACGGAAGGGGCTTGCCTGAGACGAGCAAGCAGTCGATTGATGCTTTTCGACTAACCAGTCTCTCATTTCTAATGCATTCTGTTTATCTGAGGGCAAGGGGCTCGTCGAAGTGAATCCATGTGGTAACACACTTGCCTTACTATGAACAGAGTCATTGGATTTGGTCTTTATTTATATACTTATTTATTTCCTTTTATGTCTCTGTCCTGTTTCCAAGCCCATCCGACTTCGGTCTTGGGTAAGGAAACTAAACACACAGGTGATAGGATTAGTCGAGATACCTTCTCAATCCCGTCGTTAGAATAGTCAGGTGACAATTTCTGTGGCTACGGAAAGCGTCTTCTATAGGGGGGTTTTCATTACACCGTGAAAACTTACACGTTTAAATGTAAATGTGGGATTTATCCCTAGATTTGTTATTAGCTAGGACTTTTAGATAGATTAGGAATATATTTAGGGTAGAAAGTAGGGTTTTAGGGAAGTTAGGTGGATAGGAAACGTTTTAGGGAAAGTAAACAAATAGGGACTTTTCAGGATTGGTAAGTAACTACATTTTAGGAGACTTTTAGATGGATAGGGAACACTTAGGAAACATAGGTTAATAGGACTTTTCAGGATTGCCGAGGGAAATAGGAAATATGGATAAAACTATTGCTAATTAACAATAATCCTTTTCCAATTTGGGTGAATATTCACTTTAAAATAAAACTATTGACAGATAGTGATTCTTTTATTGACTCAGATCAATGTTTTAAAGGTTGAAAGCTGAAAAGATAAAATTATAAATAATTCAGATTTTGACTCTTCAAAGAAAAGTGCAAGTGGTACATTTCGGTTAAACTAGGTGAGCAAAAAGCAGCCTATAGTGTGAACTCTATACCAGACGGATTAGAGACACTATTATTGTAGTCACTGACCAGGTCTACCATAAGCATCGAATTTCTTAAACAAGAGAAACTAAGCACATATGGTACTTTTAGACATACTTGCCAAGTTGGTTGTATGGTTCTGTTTCACTTATTAAAGTGGCAGATACTATTTTATTAGTCACTGTCTAAATCTACTATTACATTTAACTTGAATGTCTAATTCAGATTCTTCCTGAGAAACAGGACTGATAAGTGAATGAATCATTATTTTGGATAACTAAATCCTACACCATTGAATTGAAATAATATTTTACTTATTATCATGGCTGGTACAAATTAGGTACTGTTAATATCTATGTTTGTAGAGTTGGATTATTCTGACTAAATGGAATACTTATCTCAGCGGTGTAATATTACTTTGGTAATTACCTATGGAGACTTGATTAAAAGTACGAACTTACCTTTTTCTCTGATAAATTACTATCAGGAGTAGATTTTATATGAACAGGAAGTTTACCTAGTTTAGGAATATTCATAGTTATTATAATTCTTAGGCATTAGTTCAATTCTAACAAAGTTGATGGGCATTTGTATAGCCCTAAATAGAGACTCTCTTAAACTAAATCTAGTTTGAGGAAGTCTCGAAATGAACTAGATGATGGATGAACATGAAGGATGGTACTTGGAGCGGAGTACCATGTCTGCGCTCTGTCTCTGAGTAGCGAAAGTTTATTTGTTAAATACCTAGTAAAGTAACTTGTATGGATGTGTGGTTAGGAACGAACTGACTGACATACTTTTGCTAAAAGAAAATGTCCTCTTGTCCTTTTGAAGAACTATTTTAACTGACAGACTAGACAGTACATTAATAACACTTATGAATTCCCAATGATTGAGGTACATGGACCTCCGAGAACAGTCTCGAAGGAGAATTATCCAGTCAGGGACGAGATTCACTGTTAACAGCGGATGGATGGTGCTGTAACCTTTGTCGAGACTATTCTATATTAAATTAAATTCATTTATTTGTCAAATATAGAATGTAAATTTCTAAATAATCTCTTAAACTTTTCATTAGAAATATATATCCATGTTTAATAGATTTTCCTTTTGCTTAACTAATATTGTTTATTCAAAAATTATCCCTTTAAATACAAATTAGAATGACTGAGAGTGTAACAATACCTAGGAGAGATACTCATATTTATAATAGTACAGGTTTTTATATTTAGTTATTAGGGCTAGTTATGAATTGTTTTAATTACCTTAAAAGATCATGGATTATTTCGGTATCACAACGTATAAAGGATTCTAATTACTATATGATCACATTGGCCAAACATAAATCAAATCATAATAATTCTGGAGTAGGATAATGAGGGTATAAATGTTAGAGTTTATATTATTAGTGAAATTTTATTAAGTAGGTATGAGGCAGAGGTAGTATTAAGTGGTTGTTATTTATTGGCTAGGATTAGGCTAGGCTAGTTAGGAATGTTATAATTAGGTTCAGTAGTAACTCAAGATAGGAGTAGAGAGTAATATATATAAAAAGTAGGTAGGTAGGTAGGGAGGTTACAATTTGCTGGCCGAGACCAGGATAGCTATAGGATAGAAGAAAGTAGGTAGGTAGGTCAGGATCATTACAGTAGTGGTTACCAGTAGATCAATCAACCCGCCAGCTAATGCGGTGCGGGTACTTAGGCCGTGTTGGAGCCATCTGGGTAATGAAGATATCTAGCTGTCTTCATTAGGGGCTTGCGACAGGCTTGCGTAGGACGCAATGAAATTGAGAAAGTTGTTTGTTCATCAGGTACAGGAAACAATGACCGTCTCCAATTAATTAACGGTTGTACTTTACTTTTATGGATAATGAATAATAATTTGTTTTATAACAACAAAACCGTTTTAAATTCTGATATACTATATGTCGCAGCCAACTAGCTTAATTAGCCGCTCAATCAACAGCCTAGCCTCTTTACTAAACAGCGCCGTTCAACTAGCGGCCTGAATGATATTCAGCCGTAGCGTCTATTAGGTACAACATTTAATAAACTGACTGGGTAATACTTAGGCTATTCGTATGATAGGGTGACCATATGACAGAAATAAAAATGATCAAACATCTGACATCAGAAATTCTTTATTTAATATATTTAAAATGTAAACATACGGTTAAACTTAGATGTATCCTACGCGAGATTGTAAACTGTCGAAAGATTGTGAACCGTCGCATTATTTTTCGGTAGATTATAATCTATCGAAGTAATAAATTATAATCTACTTACATTATATTATATCTAATATACTTTGGAATACAGGCTTTATAAATGAACAGGCTAGGCAAACGTCATCGATCCAAGTTATTTGCCTAGCTGTTTGATCCAGGGATCGGAAAACCTATTCATTAAGGTTAACCGTTTGAACCGATTACCGATTGAAACGATAAGCTATTAAAACTGTTACACAATTATTTCGGTTAAACACCCAAATAAAAGGGTTACCAAATGAAAGTGTATACCGAAACAATACCAATATTATACGGTATTTTCTCGTGTGTACGCATTTATTTGATTTAGAAAGAGATCGGTAGTGTGCGATCTTTTATCACGAGTTAAATTCATTTTACGTCTTGACCTAACCTATGTATAATAAAGTTTGATCAAGTGGCTGAATATAATTCAGGCCGTTAGTTGAACGGCGCTGTTTAGTAAAGAGGCTAGGCTGTTCATTGAACGGCTAATTAAGCTAGTTGGCTGCGACATATATATTCGAAGTCCAAGGTCGAATATCTATGAAATTTATATGGGGCCATCTTCCTTCAGTATGAAGATGGCATCCGATAATGATGAGTAATACGATTTTAATATATTTTCTCTACAAACGTCCACGCACAGAGGCAATGTAACCGAGCAAATAGAGCTTTACTTGTGTCTTAGAACAAGTTCCGTCAAGATAAGCCTATCTCAGGAACAAGGTAGCCTTTCTCAACGTGTAGATAAATATTATCTCAAAGTAATAAACAGGGGCGCATTTGCGCGTTTAATAATGCTTGAGGAATGTGTGGTGTGGGATTTTCGGAGGGAAGTCAGTGATAGAAAAGATTATTTTCCGAACCCTGTACCTTCGGATCGATAATTGTGAACAGGTAAGTGTAGGTCAAAAAAAATCGTGAGAAAGTAGGTACCTACCTACTTTTAAAGTTCTCAGAAAAAGTTCAAGCCAAACTCAAGGATTACAGAGTGGAATCATAAATCATAAATCGGAATGATTTATGATAATAATAATCTTAAATCGGTTTTAATCTGCCACAGTCAGTGTCATTGTATGCGTAGCTAACTAGCAACTAGTCACTACACATACGAGACTATTGAAGAGTGTTGCCAGATAATCTTACAATTATTATATTAAATAATAACACCCCAATGTTCGCAGGACGAAGGCGCGCCACTCGTGCCTGTACGAGCCCCATTCCATCACCGGACGACCAGACAAGCAAGCCGTCATCAATTTCTGGTTGACATCCCTCAATCAGCTCAACTCGCACGAAGCGCAATAATCGAATAGAGATAAGAGCTGACCCACCCAACCACTACCCACAGAGACAGCCATAGCGTTTTTCATGAATGAATGTACACTTGCACGAACTCTGTATACAAATGCGCATAGGCTATAGTTAAGTTGTAAGTAGTGCCCGCTGGCTACGCTTTGCACTCGGCGCGGCGGGAGGCGTCGCGGGTCAAGCGATGACGACCTCCCGCGGCCTTGTCTGGCCTAACGCCCTTTCTTACCACGTACAACCTGCATCACGGAGAAATACCTACAGATTTTAGTATTTGACAGAAACAAAACGTCAATCGAGTGATTATGGCCCAGTACTAAAAAATTTTGGTATATCTTCTTTTCTTTATATATTTTTTTACTATCATAAACATGTAACTTTGAATGTTTGTTATCTATAGACGCGAAAACTGTTGAACGGATTTTAATTTAGTTTTCAGGGTTTGGTAGCATATGTCCCAACTACAACTTGTCTAGAGTGAATAGGTATCTCATGGGCAAGCGTGTTCCATCTTAGGCCGCATCTTCGCTTGCCATCAGGCGAGATGTCGTCAAACGTGTGCCCATTTATCAATAAAAAACAAAACTTAATTAATAGAGTGTGTAACATCAAATCGATTGGGTGACTACGAAGAGACTGAATCCTACAACACAGGATTTATCCTAGTGTGGGATTCAGAGCTCACAGAACTGATTGTACTACACGATTTGTATTTGAAATAAAAATGATTGATTGATTGATTGCTTGAAGATACAACTTGAACTCTTCGTAGTACTCGCCCTCATATACTGGGGAGGTCTTGCTACGATGGTGCTGGAAAAAAGACGAACACGGCTGCCTCTGTCGTCTACGCAGACGAAGACGCGGGAAAAGCTAGTCAATATAATAAATGGCCAGGTCTATCAGAAAGACAGAGGAAAAGAAGAAGGAAACAATGAGATGGGAAGACGAAAAACAGCTGTTTGTAAAGAAGTGGACGAATACCGCTCAAGATAGATATACTCGTGTATGGAAATTACTTGAGGAGGCCTTTACTCAGTGCCACAGAATACTTGCCTTACTTGAGGAGGCCTTTACTCAGTGCCACAGAATACTTGCCTTACTTGAGGAGGCCTTTACTCAGTGCCACAGAATACTTGCCCTACTTGATCTTCAACGTACCATAGAACCCTATGAAAAATAATAAATTACTATTAAATTAATTGACTTCAATAATAATTTCTATTAATACTAATTTAATTTATTCAAACAATCTGCAAAAGAATTTTATATTAGACTAATTAGAGTGCTACTATGAATTATTAATGATGGTCATTATATAATTAATTTTAAATCATATTTTAAGATCAATAAAGGCTTATTATTATTATATTATTATTCGTTTATTATGAATTATTCCCTCTACGTTTCGCTCCCGCCACGCGTTTTCGCTTGTAAGTACTATTAAGTATTCTGTGATATTTGTGGAGTCTCTCTGACGCTGATGGTGACAGTACCTCAGGTACTTCTTTCTGGTCTATGAATAGAACGTGGTGCAGTTACTACTACTAAATGCAAATAATGGTCACGTGCTATATCTAGCAGTCGCAGGGCAGCAGCGCAGGGCCAAGTGTAGACGATCTACTGTACGGGCTCGGCTGGCCCGAAGACTTTCTTTTACATATTTTTTGACTCCCTTTCCCAGGTTGTAATTGGGAGAAAATTAGGGTTCCGGAGGAGAATTCCACTCCTTAGCAGTACATATGCTACTTACTATATATAATAGTTACTGTGTAGACAGTAATAAATGTAACGTCTAAGTCAGGTCTAGCGCAGTCATCATCATCAGCCCATTACGTTCCCTTTGCTGGGTAACAGGCCATCTCTCTTTGACAGTGTATGATTGGACATAATCTACCCCATTGGTTGGAAGATGTCACTTTGTCATTCTTAAGTCGATTTGCTGACGATGTTTTCCTTCACCGTATTCAATCCGTACGTAGCTTAAGAAATTCATTGGTGCGGGGCCAGCGGGATTCGAACTCCGTGCACTGGTACGTCGGATTGAAAGTCACGAGTTCTCGCTGAGTCTGTCTAGCGCAGTAATTAGTAACTTGTAACTCAATGAGACAGGAAGATATTTCGAGATTTTTTTGATATTCTCAATGGCCAATCCTTCTACTACAATCTCTGTTACTTACTGTATCTACTACTCAGAAGAGTAGTGGTTCTTTTTCCGATACGGTGGTAGAGTCATTGTAATAATTGACGTTCATAAGTGCATCTGTGATGCCAAAAATGAATAAAGAACTTTTGAACTGATGAGTTCACTCACTAGGTTGAATCAACGCGACAGATCATTATTGCCGCGCTTCCTACATTTAAACGTACTTCTACGATTTTGGAAACCATTAGGTACCTACTTCAATTTCATGACAATTCGCCTACGGCTCGGGCTTCAAACGACACCCTCGACGGATATTCGGTCACTTTCTCCTCTCGGTGAACAATGTACTATTTTTTTCATGGGAGTAATTAAATTTGTTTGTGCAAAATTAAGGAGATTATTATTTTTTAATCTCGTACTAAAATATGATTCCATTTTAACCATTTGAAGTTATGTGAAAAAAGTGTATATACAAAAGTTTTAGATCTTTTTATTACCTACAACTTTGCCATTTGACTTTTTTCCATAGGACTTTTAGTTTTGCCGGAAATCGAGAAAAACCGTTTTTTTACCCTTAAAAACTCACCCCCATCCCCTTCCCGACCTCAAATCGCCCGTAAATTATTTTTCCTTTCATTTTTATAATATTCCCCTCCTTTTCTAATGGGTTTCATCCAACTATTATTTTTTTTGGTTTTAAAAATTATCGACCCTGGTCTACATGGACAATGTAGTGGCAGCCAGTGCCACTACAACTGACATTTCTGTAATGTGACAATCACACAAGTATACAAGTCGTAGTATTAGGCAGAGCACTGTTGATGGATGATCATTACCCGCTGCCGACCGCAGCATTGCTCGCACAACCGTGAAATAGAATGCTCTAACGACAGAAATATAGTTCGCACGAACTGGACGTGGGGTTACCTAGCTGAGGAAATTCAGCTATCCGACTAAATAATGATGTGAATGAGTCGCATGTTAGCTTCGATCATATATGATCGAAGCACGTCAGTGCTAAACTCCATCATGTCTAATCTGAAACGTAATGAAAATATGCAGTGTAATTCCGTTGAATATTATGTAGGTTGTTGTTAGAATAATATGATTTGTATGATATAATAAAATTAATATAAATTAAAAAAATAAATATAAACAAAAATGACTCCGCTATTTTTTTTCTATCCTATCGCTTCGATTAATTTAGTTGAATATGGTTTAGGGAGGACTTCAAATCGTACATTTTTACAATACAAATACAAGTACAACAACCGTACCGATTCTTCGGCTGTTTAAGAACACGGGTAACGTTTACTACTATTTTTATTAAATTACAATACGTAATCTTATATTAAAATTTTCATTAGTAACAATATTAAATGCTCATTCCTGAGATTTGGATGCTTTGCCGTGATAAAATATCAAAGACGCAAATCTACTTTCATACTCACAGCAAATAATGCGTCCTTTATTTATTTCATTTAAATATTTCCTTACCACAATCTGTAGTTACTATAAATAAACTATTTCTGTACGGAACCTTAGAAAAATAAATAATACATTTTTACCACGTAGAGCGGTGACTTCTCACGGCGCGGCCGGCGCGGTGTCGGTAGGTGGTCACTGCAGTAACTATTGTTTATACTGCGATGCGTGAGTAAACAACAACTAAACCGAAGAACTCTGAAGAATTTTTGTTGGTCTGTCGTACGGCAGCCAGTGAACGGAATTGGCTAGTGTCACGTGATCATGAACTTGACGTGTCCTGTATTGCAGAGTCGCGCAGGAGTTCCTGCTGCGCCGGACTTTGTACTCCAAAGTTTTGGCTCTGCAAATTTCAATTCAATATTGAGTATTTATGCACAGGAGAGACGCCTAGCATACCATTTGCTTGACTTGTCTCGACTCGTACTCTCGTAGAGTAGTAGATATGATTTACTGGACTGGTATGCTATGTATATGTATGGTATGGTATGTAATATGTATAATGGTTATGCTTTTTTGCAGTTTGCAGAAAAGCATATACGATTCTGGTGTTGGCGTGTCAAACTTCGACGACACACATGTTCTAAGATTCTCCTTAGTAACTTTGACGACATCCTCATCCACATGCCGGCTATGTAAACGTTGGAAATACAAACTATTTCTGTGAACTATATCTGTGTAACAAGTAAACATCACGACTCTGTGAGAAGGTGTGAACCCATGCTGTGAACTGAACGGAAAATTGGATAAATTTGCGGCGCGGTGTGACTTGCAAAAATATGGTGTGATTTTTGGAAGTCATCATGTGGGGTTTAAAGGAAGACAGCGCAAAATAAGGACAGATATGAGTCTTTGTTAAAACACGTAGTGGTAGGCTCCGACGGCGGTTATAATACCACTCACCGAACAAAGGCATGCCGTCACGCTGTCGAGTTTCAGGGAGATGTCCGAACCGTTAAATTAAAGAGACAGGTCTGAGCAGTCACTCTACTGTCGCCATCCTCTAGTCACAAAACAGATACTATTTTGTGCTCTAGTCGTATGTGCTCCATCTTCAGCTAAACCTTCGCTTAGCATCAAGCGAGGTAGTGGCTAAATATCAAACTAATAGTATAAACTAGCTGCGCACCGTGGTTTCACCCGCGGTTTTCCGGGATAAAAAAATATAAGCCTATGTCCGTTTCCAGGACCTATAGAACCTACAACCAAACTTTATCAAAATCCGTTTCGTAGATTATGCGTGATAGAGTAACTAACATCCATCCATCCATCCCTCCACCCTCACAAACTTTCGCATTTATAATAGTAGTGGGATTTGAAATTTGTATGTAAGTGTGTTACTGTGTTTATGTGTTTGTTACTTGTTCTCGCAGTAACTGCTCAACGGATTTTATTGATATTTAGATAGGAGGTAGCTTATACCTCGCATTAACACGTAGGCTTAGTAGATCTATAATAAGCAATATATATAATGTTTCTTGGCTAGGTTACACCATGGTTACACCATTTTATTTCCGCTCACGAAATTCTCGTGACTAATTCAATTATATCTAGGGTAAAAAGATAAATTCTCAATAATCCATTAGTCAGTGGAACCGCCTATCTTCCATCTAATTAGTGTAAACAAAACGCGAGAAATCACCATTAAGGATTTCAATCTAGAACTAAATGCCAACTCACTGCCCTTCTCTACCCTCGACACTCGAACTACTACCCAAACGTGCATGGCCGTAACTGAAGCGTAATCTGTGTGACTGGCATAGAAACTCTTGCATCATCTGCTCGTTGTTCGATACCAACTGTTACACGGTACTGCGGCTCCATCTCGCTACGGCCACACGCCTCGCGTTGCAGCCTGCCACTAAGGTACCTACATAACCTGTTATAATTTTGATCCTTATTATCAAGGTACGAGGGCTGTAAGATAGTCAGGCTTGTCGTGATGACTGTACAGTCTGCTGACTTGCACTTTTGATCTCATTAAAAGTTCCGGTAGCAAGGAAGGTGCGCCGAGTGATTTTGGAAGACGGTGAGAAAAGATTAATCGATTTCTTCAATTTAAGGAAGATACGACTTATGGCTATTAAAAACATAATGATAGCAATTATCTATGGCAAATTGTTGAAGGGAAATCACACGTTTGAGGATTTATGATCGGTTTCCACGAGATTATACCAATTTATTGCTTCCGTGGAATTAATCAGTGTCGTATATTTTTAATTGGTTTTTTGACGAGCTAAACTTATGTTTGAATAAAGCTGGATGCTAATGCGCTATTTAAATAACTATTTTACGGGTGTCCTTCGGAACTTCGACAGTTCGACACGACACTTACTTCGAATCAATATATTTCGACAAGTCATTGTTTCGACTAGTGCAAGACCTGAAGACGATTGGTGTTAGAGGCTGGAGGCAGCAAGCCAGAAACAGACCTGTCTGGAGACAAATTCTCGACCAGGCCAAGGCCCACCCAGGGCTGTAGCCCCTTAGATGATGATTGTTTCGACTAAACACAGTTCGACAAGTGTTAGGTCGACAGAAAATACTTCGACAATACAAACATATAGTTTACTTTTTGGCGCTTCACCGGCCGCTGCCGCTGCCGCGGCACGCTCGCTTCGCTCGCTCGATGTGTGCTCATTGCTCTAACATAACATAACCTAACATTGCCTTTAGGCCGTTTGTGTTGTCGAAGAATTGTCTGTCGAACTAATAAGTACTTGTCGAATTATGTTCAGTCGCAACAATGACTTTTCGGACTATATTTTTTCGAAGTGTCGTATCGAAATACGGAACTGTTGAAGTTCAGAGGGACACCGCTATTTTACTATGTTTAATTTGAAGTGGAGCTTGTATTTACCTACATAGAGAGTCAATTCTCAAGAGCATAGTAAATAGTACTTCGCAAGTCCATTCAACCTATGAGAGGCATTCATTGCAATCCCCTTCATTGTAAGTCATGTTCCTGCCACAGTGTGGACCGCAGTCGGCACATGCCATGCCACAGTGTCAACAGAACATCCATCAGCTGTCACATCGTCCGCAGCACAATGCTTGTGTTCTGACACCTCCATACAAAACGTAAACTGGTCTATACTGTGGCGCATGCTACAAAAACGATGCCTTCTGCGATAAGAGTTTCTGTGTAATACATAGTTACTTACATAATATATAGTTTAGTACGTAGAATACATAATGGTTAATAATCCATCGGTAATACTCATTAGAACGCGAAGAAACACTTGTTTAGGAAAAAATCAACGAACTTATCATTTTTCACTTTCCGCCAAAAAGTCCGGACAAAGGATTACAAAATGGGACTTTGTGATGAGGAACAAGTCGTTCGCCTGATTGTAAGTGCCACGCCTGCCCACAACAATTACAGTGCTACCCAGAACTTTAATACCATAAAAAGCACTGCGTAGTACTGTATTGCACTCATAACCCCGAGACATCAGATATTAAGTCTTGTATATTATGCCCAGTAATTTCGCTGGCTATACAATGTCCTTAAAAATGGAACACTGTAATGCTTGCGCACTACTGCTTGGCGGCATAATAACTGGCAAAGCTGTCTGTGGTACCTACCCAGACGGCCACATACCAGACACCTACCATGAGTAAACTGTAACTGTACCATACACACATGTACCATAATATATAAAAAATAAATTAATATTTAATTATTACATAAAATTGTTGTTCATGTAGTAATGTTAAACATTTCTGTGTTCTTTGTTTCAGGTACTTCACATGTGGATATTTGAGTGCCGCCAGTGCCGGATTGTAGAGTGTCGGATTATATGAGCAGTGCCGTGAAATGTGGTTTTAGACGTAACAGATACTCCTTGAGACTAATTAGCAATTAATTCCTTTGATCAATAATTAATTCATCAGAATAACTAAATTTAATCAGTTGTACTAACAATATTAAATATATCTGGATCATAAATTCGTAACAAGAAAATAACAGACTAAAAAAGAATTATCTAATAACTACGTTTTAATGCGCCTTTTGATGTTAGCTCTGCATTCTAATAAATGGATTTAGAATACATTGTCATCAACTTGTGAACTATCCTAAAAGTTTCAGCCGAATCAGCAAGTGCTCAAAATTTGAGTTGCAAGAATCCATCCGAAACGACAGAAGGACAGACAAACAAGAAAGTGATTCAATAAAAAACGTGGTAAAAGACGCGAGTGTGAGATATACATATTTATCTCAGCCTTGTTCGCTTCCAATTTGATATTACATAAAAATGCATTGTTATAGTAGTACAACTTGCTGACGAGACGCCGTTCACATTGAATACTCGTCTATACTTAAATTTCCAAACGTGAAGAAAGCTCAATCGTCTTCGACCAGTTAACATGACCTTTTGCATTCCAATATAATTCGTACAAAAAGTGTGTGCCCAAGTACCTTATGAATTTGGTTGTATCGGTGTTGCCATGCGTGATCAGCGCCTCTATTGTCGGAACTAACGGGTCACGACACGTCCGGACCTTTACCTTTGGAGATCCGTCACGCTGTGTCGGACCTTAACCTTTACGAATTTACATACGAATCTCAAAGTAATCCTATAAAAAAGATTTGATGGTCTTCTAGCCTCATCGAAATAAACCTTAAGGGGTTCTAATAAATTCATAGGTCCGTTCTCAAACGAAAGATACGAATATACATTTATAGAATGTTACCCGATATATAACGTATACGTAGGTATACCCATGCACATGGCTAAATAAATGCGTATATCATTTATTAAATAAGTGTAAAAGATTATAAGAAGTAAAACTTAACGATTTCTTAGAATATTGAAGAAAAAATATACGGAACTTGATACAAAGATGTATTCCAAGTCACGCGAGAAACGTGTAGAGCTTTTTATAGGATGATCGTTGAGCGTCAATTTTATTCGATGAGATTCCGAATCGTCTTTAAAATATTACGCAGTTAAAGTATTATAAACCATTATGCCATTGAACTAAGAGCGAAAATCTTTTGGCTTAAAGTATTTGAAATACAGTTCGTGTATGGAGGCGAGATATTTTAATGAGTCGATATTAATTGGTATTTTGACGGTAGTTAAAGCGTTACAAACTTGCGTCGAAACACAATACTCAACCTTTTTGTAAAGCCTCTAGCTCTTAATAGTTCGAAGAGTAACTCGTTACGTCTAATAAAAATAGCTTAGATAATTTAAAAATAACTTTAGTAACATATGCAGTAACATTCCGAAGATATCAAGAACGAACAGTGTACTTCAAAAATATACAGTGAGTCTAAATACAAACAGCAAAAAGTTTAATGATAAACAAACGAATTCATTCGTTGTTTGTTTCAAAATCGGAACGCTAGTGCTGAGCTCGTGATCTAGTGATGTGACGATGAAGCGCAGCAAGTCGTACACGTGGCTGTCAACGTTGCTGAAGCCGAAACAAGAGGAGGAGGTGCGGGAGGAGGAGTGGGGAGCCGTGCCCTGGATCCGAGCGAGCGATGCCCACCAGAATGACAGGTCAGCCGAATAACTATGCACTTTCTTGTACTTTTTTGATGGCTGGTTGAATGTTGTGGTCGTCCAGCCATGGAAAGCAAATATTCGATTTGGAAACAAACATGGCCTCGTTAAAGAGCCACGCAAAATAATTAACCAGCAGTCCAGCACGAATAATGTTATGAGTATAATACTCCAACGTCCATTTGAAGATATAACATAGATTATAAAATTTAAAGGTTACTTATAAGTTTTAAAGGTTACTTATAAAGGTTACTTATTTGTTTTTCTCCCCTTTGTGGGATTTGGCTTTGCACGTCTTGTGCATCTGCCAGAGTCAAGTTTCGTTCGATGGATTTCAGTATGAGGTTGAGGTTTATTAGAGTGCTTTGTAATTACGTAATATAAAGGTAGGGATACATTTTCGCGAGTAATTAGAGTAATAATTTTGAGAATTTAGAAAAGGGATCAGGAAGAGGTAATTAAATAACAGTAATTAAATTATATTTGATTTATTTATTTTATTTATGTTAATAATTATTGTTACAACGTAATTTGACAATGCAATATAATCAAGGAGCTTATTGCTTGATGCAAGCCAAATGCAAGCTTTACTTATAATAATAATAATAATAATAATGAGTTTATTTGCATAAATGTTTACATGTGAATATTGAATCCATAGGCTCCCGAACTAGTTAAAAACTGTGTTTCGGGTGCCAGTGGCTTCTCCCATCTAGATGCACTAATATTAACAATATGCACTAAAGGATAAACAAAATTATACTATTTTTAATGAAGTGAATTTTTAGTGATATTACATTTACATTTAAGACATTATTATATTAGGTAAAACACGATCTTTGCGTTTTAGGTACTCATTGTGTTGGTTGTGTGTGTGTGTGTGTGTGTATATGATTGTGTGTTGTGTGTGTGTTGTGTGCGAGTTTGTGTGAAAGTGTATGTATGTGTGAAATTTGCGTGTTGCAGAACTATTTAGCTATTTATAGAATAATATGTTTCTATTTTCCTCTCCTCTTTGTGCTAGGTGTCGTATATCAATATCGTACCAATCAATAAATTCTTACATCTTTCTATGGCCAATAAAAACTACATTCGAATTTCAAATTCAGAGCTCACGCTAGTGTGTTAACTGTCAAGTTCCCTTCACTCACGTCGCTATTTTATTATTAGCAAGTAGCAAAGTAGGTACTGAGTGCAGGTACTATGTGGGTACTTTTGTACCATCTCACATTGATGATTCCTTGGAACCTGTGGGTCTCGCGGAGTAGCTACTTACTTGGTACGTACTTGGTAACTGGTATTTACGTTGTGCCTTGCACGGGCACACCACTGTTCCTAGCTTTTTGTGATACCTCGTACCTGATACTGCGAAGTACTTGACACTAGGTACCGCCTTTGACCAGGTCTATTTATTACTTGTACGATTAATTATTCTGTGCTTTGACTAGGTTTAATATCAATGACAGTACAGAGCCGCTGTATCGCTTCTAAGAACTTCTGCTGTAGAGATTTTTTAGGGCACTGTCTCTAAGGTGGATAAGTGTATTTATTTATTTTAAAAGATGTTTAAAAAAATATTAATTGATATTTTATTCGATTCATAGTTGACCAATGCTGAAATAAGTCGAAACTGATTCTGAAACTTAATGAATAAAAGCAAAATTGTAGCAAAAAATACTAACTATGGTTGTAATCTTATTTTTGTGCTGGAGATTACAGTAATTCACGACATATCAAAACTTTGTTTCGAATGTCAAGCACCTAACTACCAAATTATAAAAACTGTTTTTTGTCATAAAAACATCTCTCAGATTTTCATCTCTCCGAGTATGTTTGAATATTTGTTACTAATTCATTTATTATATGCCAGAATGACTTGCCGAAATGGTCTGGCTCAGCAAGCACATAGAATAGGACTTTTTATCGCGGAAACCAGAAGCATTTATTTGAGGAATAGTATATCATATATTACACACGTATTTCTACACTTCAAGCCGAGACTATCAACTATAGTTTTACATAAATCTGGACATACGTTGAAGTGAAACTTCATTTCCTTTTGGACGAATAGCGGCAACACTATTCGAACGGGAATACTAAAGTCGCTTAAATCTAATTGATGTCACTGTCCTCAGAGTCTCTAAGTAACTGTCCCAACAACTTCATACGCATAGAATCAAACTTTAACTGCCTATCTCATCAATCATTACAAACAAAAGAGAAACGTCATTGTTCACACCTCCACGGACACAAGAAACTAATAATAATTCCACCATTATAAAAAAAAAACGAATAATATGACGGAATAAAGGAAAATTTAAGGCAATCTCTATGGTTATTACGCATGCGCTCTCATTTCCATAGACAATGGGTACGTGATATAATTTCGTGGGAGAAATACCACAGGTGCGAGGTGGGAGGGAAGGTCAGGCTTTGTTTTGAACTCGATACCTAGAAAAATGGTCTTTGTGACTTTACTATTGTACGAGCGACACAGGGAATACCGCTTTTGAACTTTGACATTGACGGTCAGCCACATTCCACATTCTTGAGTAAAGAATTCAGTTTAGTTTGTAGAACTATCAGTTTCTTTATTCTTTGTTCCATAATTTTACTAATGCGCTTTTCATAATACGTAATGTAAGGAAGTCAATAATTATTTATTTTAGGACAACAAAAAATAACAGAAATAGAACGACAAGCGGTGCAATGCCGTTTTGGAATTAGAGCTTCTAAATTTGATTTCATATACCTAGGCATTTTTAAAATAAACCTTTTCATGGTTGCCTATTTGGACGCTATCGTCTGGCGTCTCGGTACACCGAGCACACAGCGTGGTGTCAAAGCAAACACTTGGCACAATCAAGTGTCGATACTCAATGCCGATGGAGCCGACTCGCAAGGCTTTGCTCATTAGCGGTAGAAGCTCGCCCCATCGACCGTGACGGTACTATGGAATTGCGTCTTGATTTTGATATTATTGCTTGATTGAAGTCAGATGGAAAACTTGTTCTTGGAATAGTTTCTATCGGTCCACAAGGTTATTTTAGTTGGCGTAACTTTTTAGGGCAGTCTCTGAAGTATCGGGAAGTTCTACTATCACAATAAAAATAGAGGGCAGAGCCACAGACAAACTGTATAGAGTTTAATAAACGTGGTAAACATTTTAAATAATTATATGTATGTTTTTTTTTAAACTTAATAGATCTATGCTTGGCCACTATCTCGCCTGATGTGAAGCGATGATGTGGCCTAAGATGGAGCACATAGGTCGCTTGACGGCATGGCTTTGTTCGGTGTAGTATCGATTTTAAGAGAAATAAATAAATCAGGCTTCTACAATTTTTAAAATTCAAGATTACTCATTATTGAAAGCGGCAACAGGTAACTTTTTAACGTTTTGGACATAGGGCGAAATAAATATAAGGCCATTGCTAGAGAGAAGCGCAGTCGACGCCGTGAAGTTCAATATCCCTATCACACTCAAGTGCTACCTGCCTTCGTTACTCTACCCACACAACGAGTATCTTACCACCACAACGGAAATCTTAAAAGTACAAACAATCTAAATCCTGTTGAGTACAAGTTTCCTACACATTATATTTATGAAGCGTTTTGTAAAGGCCATAATACACGCAGACAACAGAGCATCGCAACGCGACGCAATAAAAGTAACTCGACCGCGCCAACCACGCCGAGTTCATTTCATTCACTGCTGACCAGCTCTGGCTGGGGTATGGCCTAAGGGAAAAGATTTTTACAAGAAACAAGTAAATGGATTTGAACTATGAAGCCAGTCGTATCATTTTAACCGTATGAAAATGAAACATGCCTAACTTGAGTATTAATTGTCGCCGAATTAGTCGCTTCGCTGGAACTCTTGCTTACCATCAGGCAAACGTCCAGCTCATCTCGTCATTCGGTTACATAATAAAAAAGAACTCTGCCAGTCTGCGCTGGCGCTTAGAACTGTACAGTGGTTTGCGGTCTACTCAAAAGATGTACATGCAGAAATTAATAAAAAGTCACGCCCAATAAGTGGGCGAGGGTTCCATCTCAGGATTAGGAGAAGGATCGTATTTTAATCCTATTTCAACCCCGCTATAGCTTCTCGTTCACCCCACCTGAACCAACAGGCTTACTTTCAATTTAGTTTAGTGAGGTTCTGTATTCGGTGCTGCATGAATTGAAACGCTCGACCGCAACCGCAGCGGCACCAGCCCGGACGGCACCGGCGACCGCAGCCGCACGCACTCCGCTGGACCGGTGTTGGATGCGATGCTCTGTGCGTTATTTGAAATAACAATTTGTTTCATAATCACGTTTATTCTGTTAGTTTCTGACAATACCACTCTTAGAATGTAGAGAGAACGTGTCTACTAGTGGTGTGTCGCCATCGCCTTCACTAGCGATACTCTTGTAGCTATGCTGCTGAGAAAGTATAAGAAGTAATAAATAATATTTTTCCTAGAAAGTATTAACTACTAAATACTTTTCCGAACTTGAATAGATTAACATTTATATACATTTAGCATTAAAAAGCATGGCCAAATGGTTTTTTTTTATGGAACTGTATGATGATACAAGCAAGTCTTTCGCCTGATGATAAACGTCACGCCTGCCCGTAACAATTGCAGTGCCACTCAGAACTTTTGATACCACATAAATTATTTTTCAAAAAAACTAAACCGACTTCAAAACCACAAATGGCACTCAAAAGTAAAAAATAAATTAATATAATTATCATAAGCGCTACTCACTCATATATTTGAAGTCGGTGCCAGCCAAGTGTAATAGGTAGCAGATAAATACTATGTATATAGTAAGTACTACTTGTAGGTAGTATCTATCTACTACCTTTTAGACTTGGCTGGCACCGACTTCAAATATATGAGTGGGTAGCGCTTATGATAATTATATTAATTTATTTTTTACTTTTGAGTGCCATTTGTGGTTTTGAAGTCGGTTTAGTTTTTTTGAAAAATAATTTATTTTACCCTTTTTAGTGAAAAACAAGTTTTAATTAAATTAATTCAAAAAGTTTTTAAAGACAAGCTTTTATGATCTAGAAGCCACATCATGACGAAGTTTAAAACGGGCTATCACAATTAAATGCATGTACAAAAAAATTTCATGTCTGTCCTATATCTCTGTTGAAGAGTTCCCTCGCCGGAAGTCAATCCTGGGTGTATCTGCCATGTCATGATGGAATTTAGAACAGGCTATTATGGTTAAATCCATTTACGAAATGTTGTGTCTGTACTATTCACCGTTGAGGAGTTCCCTCACCGGAAGTCAACCCTGGGTGAAGCAGGTGAAGCAGTCGAATACAAACCTCCACCTTTAGAAAGTTGGTTACGACAAAAAACAAGAACCGACTTGAAGATTAAACTTATATTTTTTGTTTTTGCTATGTTTTTCAAAAACTACTGAATGAATTTCGATAAAATTTATATGGGACCACCTTTGAAGTATTACCTACCAATCAAAAAAAGAATCATCGAAATCAATGCATAATTGGCGGAGAAATCGCGTAACAAACACACAAAAAAAAAATAAAAAAAAAAAAAAAAAACATACCGTCGAATTGTAAACCTCCTCCTTTTTGAAGTCGGTTAAAAAAGCACTGCGTAGCACTGCATTGTGCTCATCACCCCGAGACATCAGATATTAAGTCTCATATACCCAGTAATTTCGCTGGCTACAATGCCCTTCACTCTGAAACACAGTAATGCTTACGCACTACTGCTTGGCGGCAGAATAACTGGCAAAACTATTGTCACTTTATCCCGTTCTTGGAGAGAATCTACTTGAATCTATAACCACTTACAATCGCAAATAATACGGTGTGAAAGTAAACCATCATAATTATTAGCTGGATTACCAAAACACTCACTAAAGGAAATATCAGTAGTGGCCAGCAGATTTAATACTTATATAAATCTCTAGATCATAGAACTGAAATCAACGGAACTTAGTTGGCATAGAAAATAATACAAATTTTCCGAAGAACAATAACTTAACAGGTAACACTTCATTCCATTTACCAAAGGTGTTCACGGCGCTATTCTCCGTCTGCAAAGTTAGAGACGCGGCGTGAAAGTATGCTACTTAAATCACAGCTTTACAATTTTCCCCATATTTTGTGGAAATTCTCGCGTTTCATGCACTTCTCCACCGTAAGTGGCATTTACCATACGCTTCATAAAAACTGAGTTACTTTCGAAATACTTGAACTTATTTGAGACTTTAAACCAATAGAAATAAAGTTTAAATTTGAATGGTAGGGTGTTTCAAAAATTCTTCAAGGGATGACGTTATTCAAATAAATGAGGTTTGACAGTTTTATTCTTTAATATTGTCGGATATTACCACCCCAAGGTGGCAGGGCTTGCAGAAGCTACATTTATTTATTGATGTTGAAGTAAAGACAACAACGTGTGCTGATGCACCACATACCTTATAATTGATTCATAAAAATTAGAGCTAGCCAAAAACTACTGAAAGTGGAGCAACTGAAACTAAGTCACAAATGGCTTGGTTCCTTCGTGTGCACAGGATTTCTTGCGTTTATGCCACTTGGGGATGAAAGGGAAACTCAGTATGAAGCAATAATTCCTAGTAAAATGAGTAAAAAATATCGGCCACGTATTTTAATAATTATTAACATTATAATGACGATGTTATTTCCGTATTAGGTAACATATTTTGGAAAAATATTTCAATATTTTCTAAATGCAATTATAACGATTAACTTTTTACACACCATTGGAAGTTGTCAGCCCTGCACACAAGCAGTAAATTTTCCAGAATAGAGTAGGCAACATTATAGAGTTCCTCTCGCCACTATATTATAGATTTATACTGTTAATGCGACTCTATTTCATATAAACTCCACTTTATGGCGTCGCGGTCATAATAATACGAGATGTCACCTGCGGCTTTGTAATAAAAGAGTTGTTTTATTACCTTGGGTCATAAAGTGCTTTTTAATAGGGTGAACTTAACTGTTCAGACTTGAAAGTGGTTTAATGTTTAGTCCACAAACTACAAAATTAACGATTGCCAAATTGTCGTTTCGAAGCATATTAATTAAGCAAATTTTTAATTTTATAGAAATTAAATAATACTATACAATACAAAAATACAAAATCTCTTTATTGCATAGTAAAGGTAGGTACAATATAATGTTGAAAACCCTGTAAAATATTAGCACGTTTAGTATTGAAATTTAAAATAAAACATACTCGATGTACCTACCTAGATATAAAAGAGCTTAAACTCTACCTGTATCATATTTAAAAGACCATTACATACTCGTAGTGTAAAACAATGTCAGACTACACAATACCAATTCGTAACCACCGGTAGACTACGTAAATATCGGTAAAGATGGTATAATTAATAAATCTATCAGTCAACACAGAATAATAAGCAAATGTTCCCATTTCATTAATCTCTTCCAATAGATCCATAATGAGTGCTTATCCATTCATAACAAAAAGCTTTTATTAGAATTTGATTTAAAAATGTACGATGTATTTGTTTTGAGTTCTCGATATCTCGGCACTGTTGCAAGCACCGTGATCACGAAGATGCTTGTGCGGGTGAGTTGTTGTTGTTATAAGGGGCAGCAATATCTATCTACCCGCTTCCCCTAGCGTTTTTAATACATGGTAATTTTTTTGTATTTGCATTTCTTTCGAAGAACCACCGTTTTTCCAAATTATGTTAGTCCTTTCTGTTCAAAGGTTGTCTGGAAGAGATCGCTTTGAGCGATAAGACCGCCTATTGTGATGCTGATTACTGTGAAATTTACTTGTTTTTCATGTACCTATATTTAAGGTTTTTTTAACAATAAAGTATTTATCTATCTATCTAAATATCCCGTTTCTAAATCAAATTCTAATGTCAGTGACCATGACAGTTTTGGTAACAGACGTTAGATCAATGTCATTAACATATTTTGAACTAGCTTACAGCCGCGACTAAGTCTGCGTACAATTCGGTTTATAGTTTAATTTTCCCTAAGGGAAAAATTATTCGGGATTAATAGCATCCTACTAGCTGCGCCCCGCTGTTTCACTCGCGGAGTTGTGGGATAAGAAGTATCCTATGTCCTTTTTCAAGACCTAAATTACCTACATATCAAATTTCATCAATATCCGTTAAGTACTTTTAACGTGATTGAGTACCTAACAAAATCCATCCATCCAACCATCGCATTTATAATATCAGTAAAATTTAAACAAAGCCTTATTGAATAAATTAATTTATCAGATAACAGGCAGGCTTATTATTCACCAATTACAGCCTTTAACTTAAGAATGCCATTTAAATCGATGTCAACTAATGCGCAATCGATTTAATTCAGGCTAGGTTTCCCAAGCGATTTAAATACCAGGAATAGCTGTAATGCCTAGGTGTAGTTATGTAGCGCTCGCGCTAACTACGCGGTAGGACTGCCGAGAATGGGAATTGTGGATAAAAACTGATGCGAACAGAAACTGGCTCCATTACTGGTTGAGAGAAGTTTCGTATTCTACTATTTAGTAATATTTGCACTAAGGTTCTAAAACGAATCATCACTATCATCACCGTCATAATCATCATCACCACCTCACCACCCTTTATGTTGTTTGATTTTTGTATGCCAATCTCTTGGTGAAACATGCTGGACTAATATGTATATATAAGATAAATTTTTTTTGGTTTTTTTTTGTTAGCCGGCGAATGCCTTTATTACTAAAAACAACTCTACTTACTAAAACTAAACTAACTACTTACAAGGAGAAGCAATTGGACAACCCATAGACCATTAAAGGCCTATAGGTAGCTCAAATGCTCCAACCCACTACCAGTTGGCATCGGTGCCCGGAGATGCTGGCAGTATTGCCCTGTTAGATTGCAATACTGATACGTTGAGCCAAATAAGATAATTAACAATATGATTTACCATGTTTCGTGCAAATAAACTATTTCATATTTCATTTCATTTCAAATTTCATATTTCATCGCCCACTTCTGAGCACAGGCCTCCTTTAGTGTTGCCATTCTACCCTATCGCACGCCATTGACGTCAAAACGTTCCCGTTCTTCTAACAACATCCATTCACCTCGACATTGGACGACCGGCACTACTCCAAATAATTATTTTATACACGTTTTACGCTGAAGATTGTAATATATTTGAGTCTTGACGTGCACATTACACATCGCAGAGTTTCTTGGCGGTTTCTAGTTTATCTTCTCTAGCGGGCGTATTTTCGAAGCACTAGTAGAGTCAGTATTCGCATTTCTTTTCTGGGCCCGGACTTCAATTTCAGTATGGGAAAGAAATGGAAAAAAACATGTCATTATCTGTGAAAAAAGCATCAACTCTAAAACTGTTACTTATTGACATTTTGAGAACTTTCGATCTAAAATGTCATTCTGCCACTGAAACGACATATGAATAGAAAAGTATAATTGTATAGTGTTCCTTGTTCTACCTATTGAGGGAAGAGGTTCAAACAAACATTTTACTCTAACTAATGATGTAATTTCTTCGCAGTTACACTTTGTCTTACAAGTAGAAAATAGTAAACTCGGTTACATTTTACAATGTTGTAGTACAGCGGTGCTACGGATTAACAAGAAAAGATGTGTTAGATGTGTGTTACCGCAGATTTAGAAATAGTTCGCATGCATATCCAAAGATTATAAACAAGTTCCTACACAGCTTTGTACCATCGCAGAATAGTGAATAGTAAAGAAAGAAAAATGCCTAGTCCACAAGGATTAGCTAAGAAGACTATATCGTAAGGCTGCGCGGGCGCATTAGGCGATTTGCATAGATTTTTTTAATCCAATACTGAGACTGTGCCATTTTACATTATAGAGCAAGATTTTATTTGGGTGTGCTCTGGCCACCTTGAAAACTATGTTTTAATGTATACATTGTCAAAGAAGTTATCACAATAGCGAAAATTAAAACAACTTTCGATTTTGATTTTCGAAAAATATTCTGTTTAAATCAGTAATTGAACCAGTGGATAAAAAATAATCAACGTGTCAACGGAATCTTGTCAAAAGTCAAGAGATATTTAAATAGGCCCAAAACTGCATTTTTAAACGTCATACACATCATACAAATCAATTTAAATACTTTAAAAATTGTAACTTAAAATATCATGACTTTGAAAAAAAAGGCCAGCCTGTCTACCCATTTCTTTCCCGCACTCAAACTGAAGTCCGGGCACAGACAAGAAATGCGGAAACTGACTCTACCAGTGCTTCGGTAATACGCCCGCTAGAGAAGATAGCAAAACTCATTATGCCTTGAGACTTGACTCCGCTCATGACTCGCAATTAACTATGAACCCGGCCCAGCCCATTTACTAATCTAGGTCGAGCCTACAAGGTTACCCTGAGTTTCAAGTAATCTAACTTCGTAAGACCCGTTTGTTGTAAATGACACTACCAGCCGCACTACCAGTAGTATCGTTGACAAAGAATAGCTCTAGGTACTACATTCAACAATTTTAAAGTATAGTCGTAATAAGTAAGCATGCTCGCGATGAGTAAGTGCGTTGTATAGGTATACCGCTTGTCTCAATGCTATTGGCGATTGCCGTTAGGTGTTTTGTTAAACAGGTTCCTAGGTGCAGTGAGGCTATACGTCTTTATCTTTAGCCTGTTGCAGTCGCTAGTTCAGAAATATTTGGCGTCGGCTGAGTCATTGGAACTGGTCGAACATAAATTAGAAAAGGTTGCTTAGCTAAATAAATGCAAAAATAAGGCTGACTTGCTCAACATGACCTACAAAAAGGTTAAATCTAATTTTGGTGGTACTTTAAAAATATTTGCATAAATATTATTTTTAACGGCGAAGACCTTTGCCAGATGGCAAACAGACAAGAATAATGAGGCGTCCAAAAATTAAAATACATGTTTTTGATAAGCCTATAATATAATAATTCAGTTTAAGTTAAATTTAAGATAAAATATGTTACTCTGTAAAAATGTCTAAATAAAGGGCTATAGAGTTAAGGTACTTCAAGTTTGACTCACCCACGTAACATTAGCGTGTTTTAGCTCAATAAACGTGGGTAACGTTAGCAGAATACCAAAATAATGCATCACAACAGAAGAACAACAGTTCGTAGCTACTCTTTGCTGGCCAATTGCAACCGCTCTTTTCTCTGCCCTTGCCCTGTGCCTTAATACAAATTAGGCAGACAATATTGGAAGAGCGGAAGGAAATCTTCATCTATCTTCCAGCATGGTAGTACTTACTATTATAGACACAATATCCCCGTCACGCTCGGGGGTGCAAAGACGAGTGTAGCTCGTAAAGTGCACGTGAATTCCGCCGCCATGTGACACGCCGCGCGCGCCCGGGGCACTAACATAACTTGTAGGTAGTCTAGGAGACAGGGATTTGCTCAGAGACAAGCGAGTTTAGAGCGAGTTTAGAGCGAAGTTTAGAGCGAGTGTGGCTCAGCGGGGACTCATGCGCTTTTCGATCCGCCGCACCTGGGTTCGAATCCCGACTCGGCCCTGCACCAATGACTTATAGTTAAGTGCAGATTTTGCACGCTCGCTCTAAAACGGTGAAGGAAAACATCGTGATGAAACCCGCTTACGCGCTTTGGAGTGGTAGGCTCTGGCCGTGGTTGTAATACCACCCACCGAACAAAGCCATGCCGTCAAGCGACCTAGACGTGTTTCGGGATGATGTTCGGTGAACCATCGGGGAGACGGGTCTGAGCAGCCGCTCAACTGCCGTCCCTCTCTAGATGTATGTGCTTCATCTTAGGCCACATCATCGCTTCACATCAGGCGAAATAGTGGCCAAACATGGACCATGTTTACTATTACCTGTTCGCTATTACTATATTAATATTACTATATTAAGCGTAAAAAAAAGACAAAAGAAGAAAAAATCGAGTATAAACAAGAATCATCAAACCGGAATAGGTAGCCATTTGATGTGATAGAGTTGTGTGCAGTTAAGCGATTATTAATATGAAAATTGAATATAAAAATATATTATTTATCCACCAAAACAATACTTTTCTATTCTATGCGGTCCCACTGCTGGGCAAAGGTGTACCCAGGTCTCTCCAGTTGTCCCTGCACTGCGCCAGTTCGCGCCAGTATGAAAGCATGCATAAATATAATATTGTGTTTATTAAACCTATTATTAGATATTGAACCTCATTGTTTAATGTTGGTAAATTATTTATACAGTTATGTGAGATTAACGGACGGATGCGCAATTTAGTGTGTTTACTAATGGATCAGGCAAGCGTGATATTTGGCTTGCGCAGGCGCAGCCCGGTCGCTAATCATTGTGATTATCATTGTGATTACAGCACTGAGGGCAATGTGTGGCATGCGCTTACGTAAGTCACCGGAACTAGTACAATAAAACAATAGGAAAATATGTGAAAAATGTCATTATAGAGTAGGCATTGGAATTCATTGTGGTGTAAGTAGGTGACATTTACCTAATGTCAAAAAATATGAGATTTTTTTTTCTGTTTTATAAGCGGCAACGGTTAGATAATTATAATATACTATAAGAGGTACTACTGCGATAGGTATCTCTGCTTTTTAATTTTCTTCTGATATTCAGTCATTAAAAATATATTTAAAAACAATTCGCATTACCATCAAGGTTTGAAGCAATTTTGCAACAATACTGACTTCACAATCAGTTTAAGACATTTAATTCCATTCAATAAAATGTAACGACAAGCACCTCAACCATTTGCAACAGCTGTCTCCCGGCCTACAAGCGTGCGTTTGTCTGCGTAGGCCATAACTCGAGCGGCGCTGCGGGATGAGCCGCGCCATAAGCCGGCTCTGTAGCTCTGCCGCGCCGCCTCTACGCACCCTACTATTCGGTTGGGACATAGAAACAGCGGCTCCCAAAAGCCAAACATATAGGTACCTAAAAAGTGATGCGTCTTCAAAGTCATTTACTACGTTTTTAAGCTGACAACAGTCGCTGTAGTACTATCACAGAATGTACTATTTCGTTATATTTCTTTAAAAAAGTATATCGTCATCGAAGACATTGCCAATTTAGATTTCCTGATTTCCCTTCCAAATAATATTTCTAAATAACACTGAAGTCAAAAGGAACAAACTTTACGTAATTTTCTATCATACGTAAAATCCATTCAGTTCGTAGGCTCCTATCCCTATACTCTACATTCATTATCTCTCTAGAATATAAAGACAACAAACAGTAAATTTCACATATGCGTGTGTGCGTGTGTGTAGACGATGTAAAATTAGGTTAATCTGTCTTTATACGAAGTGCGAAACAGTTAAACGCACTAGAACTATTAAATGACTATTAAAACCCTACAATCAATCACTTTCTGACGTTAAGGTTCTAGTCCATTAGAGGCCAGCTTATTTTATTTCTTCGCATAAACAATTGACAGCTGAAATTAAACACAAACCAACAAATTATTAGAGCTGACCATTTTCGGAAAACAATAAAATTGTTTTCCGAAAATGGTCTTTTAAATTTTATTGTTGCCACATATCTCATTCGTGTCGGTTTTGACGACGGTGACGGTGACTTCCTCACACAAATGTCACCATTCATAAGAATAGGTAAAGGTTGTGTCTGTAGAGATCGCTTTCACCGACAAGACCGTCCATTGTGACATTTTATTTAGCTCTCTTTAGTTTAGTAAGATATTTTGTTTATTGTTAGGTAAGTGTAAACTAAAGTTATTTTGCATATTACTATTACTTCTGTTACTACTGATTATGATGATTCAATATTAAAAAGAGTTAATCAATCCATTAGTCAAAGATTGCTAAGGCATGGAACTCCTTCACGTCTTCTCTATTTCTATCTTCAAGGTTAGAGTGGATAGGTATCTTCTAAATTTACGTGCTCCATCTTCGGCCACATCGTCGCATAACATCAGGCGAGATGGTGGACAAACCTAGATTTATCACAAATTAAAAAAAAAAGGCCCAATCGGACTGTACCTAGAATAATGTAGTTTAAAATGAAGAATTTTTGAAATCTAAAATAATTTGCTTATAAAATATTAGATGAGAAAATAAGAAATGTGCGTAACGCTTTCACCATATCCTCCGCGATTTCCGTGGCCCGCAGTCACGCGCCGCTTGTCAGATTTTCGCCTCAAGCTCATAGCCGAATATAAACCGTCCATCCAGATTGATGGCAGCAGGCTGCCGCGAATAAACTCCATCTTCTCACAGTCTTAGCTTTTATTTAAGTGCTAGTGACGAGGGGACGGAGAAGACACTCCATTTTAAGAGTTTAGCTTAAACAATAGAAGCGAATCAGGTAATCCTACGAGATAATGTGTTTCAACTAAACTGTTAAGTTTCATTTGAAAGTCTGATTCCTTTATTAATATGTTCTGTCAGGTCGGTCTCATCATTGTTTTGGCATTCTTCAGTATTTTTAATTTCTTGTACCTACTAAGTGTCAGGTTATGTTTCATGTGAAAAAAAAAAACAAAGTTAAAAGACATCTCTCACAGCCCAGGTGACACTTAAATAATTGTTCCTAAATTATAAAATGAACTGAAGTATATAATAAGGTGAAAAGGCTGGTCTACAATAGTTTTTTACTTCAGTACCGAATGAAGTCTCTTCAATCTACTTTTTGATAACTTTCCAATTAGCCAAATAGATGGCTTCTTCCGAACCATTGAGCCTCAACAATCGAGTTTAAAAGTGGCGGACCCTAAAAATGAGATAATATCCGCACCATCATCCCCCTGTTTCCCCGAGGATAAGATTCCGATAAATGGGTGTACTTTAAAAATGCTTTAAAAAGAGGATTACCCACGTTTTGTGTCAAGTGGGGTCAGGGAAGGGAGGGTCGGGGAGAAACAGTAAGGAATCTTTGAAAAGCTCAATGTGTGTCAGCTTTCTTTCTTGTGTGTGTGTGTACACACACACATACAAGAAAGAAATGACTGCTGAATGAAGGCTCATCATGATGTAGTTGTAGACTACCTAAGGGCTGAGAGACTAACCTCTGTTGTCTCAACACAACAACCGAGACCACGACTTAACGTGCTCTACGAAGCACGGTAGCATTCAGATGTAAATCCTACACAAACGATCATTCATCAAAAATCTGTTACGAACGGCTAGCAGAGCTACGTTACGAGTGTTACTTAGTACTCAGTACTTGAAGCGTACTAAAGGCTGCATGAAAAGTTCTTCCTTATTTAACTGGAAACGGCCCCAGCGTCACTGTCAAAAACGATTTAGGAGTGTATAGCGATTGAATTATCTTTAATATTGAGACGAGTAAGTCGCTCGTCTGATGGGAAGCACGCCTGTCCATAAGAATTGCAGTGCCATCCAGAACTTTTAATACCATATAAAAAGCACTGCGTAGCACTGCATTACAACCATCACCCCGAGTCATCACATATTAAGTTTCACATCCCAGTAATTTCGCTGTCTACAATGCACTTCAAATCGGAACACAGTAATGCTTGCGCACTACTGCTTGGTGGCAAAATAACTGGCAAAGCTGTATCTGTATCTAGTGTATCTACCCAGGTATCTACCAAGACGGCCTCCCGCATACGAGAGTAGTCTACCATGAGTAACATATGAAATACTATCGCAGGATCCACTGGCATGGTTCTGTCCTTACTGCTTAATTATTATGTGGTGAGTGAGGGGTCCAAACGCAGTAAAAAATGTTAAATGGACCCTCGTGAAAATATTCAGCGGGAAAGTTTGAAAATGTTAACTGTTAGGCTTTTATTAAACGGCGCTGTGAAGAATGGCGTCTGTTATTATCTCGGGTGAAGTTGGAGAAAACCAGGGCCCTAATTCACTATGACAACTTGGCGATTCCTTGCTTCGAGGAGACGTCGATTCCTTCATTAATAAACTACATCTGCGAAATTTGTATTCTCTATGACGCGTCATATATAGATATGAATATATGAATGCGTCATAGAGATGTCGTTTATTAATGAAGGAATCGACGTGATTTCGCCAAGTTGTCATAATGAATTGGGGCTTAGACGAGAAAACGAACCTACTTACCAAAGAAACTTTTTATAAAAGAAATACAGCTATTATACATTGAATGGCCGTGTGGGTAGGTATGGGTACCACAGCTTTGCCAGTTATTCTGCCATCAAGCAGTAGTGCGCAAGCATAACTGTGTTCCGGTTTGAATGGCGTTGAAGCCAGCGAAATTACTGGGCATATGAGACTTAATATGTGATGTCTCGGGGTGAAGAGGGCAATGCAGTGCTACGCAGTACTTTTTATGGTATTAAAAATTCTGCCTTGTTATGGGTAGGCGTGGCGCTTACCATCAAGGAAACGACCAGATCGTCTCACCACTCGGTTCCATAAAAAAGGATATTATATATGAAAACAGTAGAAGTCAAAAGCGGGCGGTTCGCGCTATTTATGAGTTGGGTCCTCGCGAATCATTAAGAGAAGTCTTTAAACAAATTAATGTATTAACTTTACCTTCTCTGTATATTTATGAAAATATAATGTATGTTCGTAAAAATCTGCACAAATTCAAGGTGAATAGTGACCACCACAACATAAACACTAGAAATAAGGATAGAATTGCAGTACCTAGGTTTAGACTGAGTAAAACGAATAAGTCCTTCATGGGCAATTGTGTACGTTTTTAACCGACTTCAAAAAGGAGGAGGTTTACAATTCGACGGTATGTTTTTTTTTTATTTTTTTTTTGTGTGTTTGTTACGCGATTTCTCCGCCAATTATGCATTGATTTCGATGATTCTTTTTTTGATTGGTAGGTAATACTTCAAAGGTGGTCCCATATAAATTTTATCGAAATTCATTCAGTAGTTTTTGAAAAACATTGCAAAAACCAAAAATATAAGTTTAATCTTCAAGTCGGTTCTTGTTTTTTTCGTAACCAACTTTCTAAAGGTGGAGGTTTGTATTCGACTGCTTCACCTGCTTCACCCAGGGTTGACTTCCGGTGAGGGAACTCCTCATCGGTGAATAGTACAGACACAACATTTCGTAAATGGATTTAACCATAATAGCCTGTTCTAAATTCCATCATGACATGGCAGATACACCCAGGATTGACTTCCGGCGAGGGAACTCTTCAACAGAGATATAGGACAGACATGAAATTTTTTTGTACATGCATTTAATTGTGATAGCCCGTTTTAAACTTCGTCATGATGTGGCTTCTAGATCATAAAAGCTTGTCTTTAAAAACTTTTTGAATTAGTTTAATTAAAACTTGTTTTTCACTAAAAAGGGTAAAATAAATTATTTTTCAAAAAAAACTAAACCGACTTCAAAACCACAAATGGCACTCAAAAGTAAAAAATAAATTAATATAATTATCATAAGCGCTACCCACTCATATATTTGAAGTCGGTGCCAGCCAAGTCTAAAAGGTAGTAGATAGTTACTACCTACAAGTAGTACTTACTATATACATAGTATTTATCTGCTACCTAATAGACTTGGCTGGCACCGACTTCAAATATATGAGTGGGTAGCGCTTATGATAATTATATTAATTTATTTTTTACTTTTGAGTGCCATTTGTGGTTTTGAAGTCGGTTTAGTTTTTTTTGAAAAATAATTTATTACAATAAAATTCCAAAATGTATAACGGAGCTCACAGAAAGTAGATTCAAATTGAGTGGGGAAAAAAAAATTTGAAAAAGCATACTATAAAGTTAGTAATTACATAGAAGACAAAGATGCTTGGAACATTCCGTTTCTGCCAAGTAGCCAACTGGCACATAAGAAAAATAATATTGTCAAAAACAAACATAAAATATTGTAACAAAAGTTCTAAAAAATATGCCCCTCAGTTTCTTGCCGTATCTTCTGAGTAGTGGTTTTTTTCAGATACGGTGTTAGAGTCATTTATAATTGACGTTAAGTGCGTCTGCGACGACAACATTGAAATAAAGAACTTTTGAATTGAATTAAGTAATGGAATTAAAAGTATGTATAAAATGTAGTTGCACATACATTAATTTACTTGTAATTTTTTTTTACTGTAAGCTTGCTGTCATGTACAGAATACCAACATAAATAATATAAAATTCTACAACATTTTATTAAAGAAAATAAAACATCAGTTAGAGATGCGCTCGACGAAGTTATCTTTACGAGATAAGTCGATATAATGTTATCGTTTATAGCCGAGGGAGATTTAAAAATCGAATCGATTATTATCTTAAATGCCGTTTCTCGTTCCAACCACACAAGTAGATAAAACAAACAAGATATTACGATAGATACGTAATTGTTAACAGTGTTCACAGTATATCTCTCCCATTTCCATTCCTCGACTTTACGACTGTAAAGTCGAGGAATGGAAATGGGAGAGAGCTCAGCACAACTGTGTCTCAAATTATTAAATTTATTTCCATACATAGGTAGGTATACATACATAATATCAAAGCATTTACCTACAATTATCTAACCACCCACTCTAACTATAATAAGCAGAAATGAACGTATGAATGACGCATACACTTTGCTTTCATTCACAGACAAGACAACCCACGCCATAGCTACGTCACATCACGTCATTCGTGTATTACGTAGACACCGCACCGAGTTGTCTATTTGGCGCTCCTCTACAACGACTCCGTGGCGCAACGGTAGCGCGTCTGACTCCAGATCAGAAGGTTGCGTGTTCAAATCACGTCGGGGTCAATATGTGTACTTTTTTGTGATTTCGTTTTTTGGAATAATACTTTACAATACTATTTATTATGATCTCGACTACAAATGTTAATTCTAAGAAATTAATAAAAAAGTGCAACAAAATGCAACGACGAAACAGTTATTATTGGCTTAATTTACTCAAATAAATACTTAAGTGTTAGTAATATCCCTTGCTCTCTAAATTAATAAGAAAACATACAAAACATTGGAGTTTGACGTACTCGTGGAAACAAGAAGTCACAATTCCACTCTGCTATATTTACAGAACATACTAGCTACTACTTAATCCATTAAAATGGGTCTACATTTCGTTTCATACTGTCAAACAAATTACCACGTCGCGGTATTTCAAACGAATTACCTTAGAACATAATCAATGAAACCCTATCCTCCAGTAGCCGCAGTACAGGCAAGTGTGAACAATGTCGCGGTGGAGTGAGCAGCTACCGCATTCCCACACTCCACGGTCCAGCGAGCACGGCCACCGCCCGCGCCGACCGCATCACCGCATCACCGCATTGGGAACTGAGCCAATTTAAATATTCAACTATCAATTTGTGTTTGTGATGCCGATGAGAGGATTGAGTACCTACTTTGAATAGATCTTTTTCCGTTACGTTTGCGGTTGTGCATGAAAGAATGGAGAACTTTACTTTAGCCTGTTTATTTTCTATTAAAATACGACTCGCTAATGTAACCCAGTAGTAGATTTTTATGATCAGGAAAATAATATTGATAACAGCTGAGCCGTTGTGTGTTTCAGAAACAATAGTCCTACGCGTATAGATTTTACAAATAAAGCTGCACGCTGGCGGCTACAAAGTGCAAGGTCCAAAATGGAAGAACCGCATACCCTCACGAATTTTATAAAGCTATATGTCATACTCTTAAATCTACGAAGACGAATGTAAGTCTAGGCAACTTTACATTCAAATACACACTACCTTATATATAATAGGCTCAATGTATAATGTATGAAAGTCGGATGTGGAAGTCGGATCAGAAACTAAAATTGTGTTCAAACAGGCTGAGGGGTTCCATATGACACTTGAGTCCTGTCAATAACCTCCGAGTGCCAGCATTCATTAGCGTTCCGCCGAGAATGAGCTTCTATTTGTTCAAGATATACACGGTTACATCACCTACTAACTGTTGTGTATTCTGCGGCATCAACATGTAAAAACCACGTCGTTTATAGCCAAAAAAGTAACACGTACTTAGTCATAATAGAAGTGCCCAACGATCAGGTATAATATTGATGCCTAACTGTACATCACTACCGAGCGACATAGTAGGCAGTAGTGGTTCGGGATGGCGTTCAGTGAACCATCAGGGAGACAGGTCTGAGTTGTCAGTCAACTGCCATCTTCAGCTAGATCCATGTGCTCCATCTTCGGCCATATCGACGCTTAACTTGAGGCGATCTGGAGAAGCGAGATCTGGAGAAAACTCAATGATCCTGGCCCATTACTATGATGTTCAAGTTCAAGTTCAAAAGTTCTTTATTCAATTTTAGCATCGCAGACGCACTTATGAACGTCAATTATTACAATGACTCTACCACCGTATCGGAAAAAGAACCTCTACTCAGAAGATACGGCAAGAAACTGAACCGGGCATTTTTTAGAACTTTTGTTACAAAATTTTATGTTTTTTTTGACAATATTGTGTTTCTTATGTGTCATTTTGCTACTTGGCAGAAGCGGACTGCTTCATGCATCTTTAATTGTCTTCTATGTAACTGCTTACGGTATGTGCGACCTATGGAGATCTAGGGGATGAAAATGCCCTTGCAAATTTCCTAGTAAAAACACAACACCCAAATAACTAACCTTTGCCACTATCTGCACGTTCTTTGGCAGTATTCTAACAGCACCGGTTTTTTCTATGGCACTATGCCAACTTGCGCCACTTACGGCGAATATTCCTGCCCTACAAAAGACGTGTGAAGCCACAGAGCACCATTAGCATATTACCTGAGATATTCTCGTCTTGAGACGTTGGCGCAGTGCGAAGAACAATAGTCGGTACCACTAGGACGATGACTCCGGCTGCTTGGGTGTTAGGAGATGAAGCTTGATCGTGCATTTTTACAGTACAGCCAGACCTTACAGGTCCGAATTAGCTTTGAGGTCTTGGGCAAAGCCCCTTTTCTGTGGAATTTGAATTAGGTAGGTAACTTAAGATAACGGGAAGTATTATAGAACGTTCTGTGACGAGCTACAGCGGTGCTAACCCATTGTACCAACAGTGTACTGATGTGGTCTAATAACGATGTTTTGAGCCTGTTCAAGTGGAATACAGTATATGTATTTTTTTTTATTACGCCCAACGATCACATATATAGATTCTGGCCCCTAACTAGGATTTATTCATACCAGGAACTATGAGGTCCATGGTCTCACGACACCCAGACACGAAACAAATGATAGCGTTTTTTTTTCCTTTCTATGCCTAAACATTTGTCCAGTCGCGCGTCGCGGGAATCGAAGCCGCAACCTCAGTGGTGTATGAGATTTGAGCTAACCGAAGAGGCTATGTGTGGTGTGTGTAAAATAATAGAGCCTTCTATGAATAGGATTGGCTTTCCAAGAATTGAAATATAGCTACTAAAATATGTCTATAGCGCCATCCTCGTATGTCTGTTTATTTGCTTAATAGGTACCTACTTCTCACCTACTTAATGGATATTGATGCGGTTGGCACCATGATTAAGAGAATTCTTTGAGATTTCAATGTATAATGCATTCATATATGCATCTGTGCGAAGTCAAACCGAGCTGCTAGTGTTTTACAAAGATTCCTGTATGCTTATAACAAAACCAGTGGCTTTTATAAAAAAGAGTAAACCTATTAGCGGTCTTGTCAAGTGTCCACTGCGCTCCTTTTGTAAGGCAAAATTAAATTACTCAGACCAGTTCTGGCGTCATGCCTTTACCGGTGACAAATATGCTGTCATAACTCCAACCTATGGCTTTGTAACGCAGAACGTGTGAAGTGCGCGCACTGCACGTTGAATAAAAATATAAACTTATATAAATAGGTACTGTTAATAAATGTTGACGTCTGCAAGTGCTTGTAAAGGACGAATACATTTTTGGTTGACTTTATGGTTTAAATGAAATTAGTTTGTAATCATATAGGTGATTCAAATGTTTATATTTTTAAAGCCTAGCTGGGTTAAAAGTCGAAGAGATAAAACCCATTTTTTTTTTTTTTTTTTTTTTTTTTTTCCTTCATATGGTTTCATAGTCATTATGATCCCCATTTTTATTACAATCTAGCCAATTAATTAGGCTAATAAGCAATTTACATTTAACTTAAACTGATAGATAAACTAATACTAAGAATGTGTCCATTAACACTATTCCTATTGTCTCTATATTAAGGGGAAGACACTTTGTTCTTGTGTTCTGTATGGGTAGCACTCGTACTACATTACACTAATTCACTATCACTAGACATTACACTAACTCAAACGGTTTTGTTCTTTTAAGTCTTCTCACTATATCCGTGTGGTCGAGGAGCTGGATTGCCTCGACGTTCACATGATGATGAAGCCTATGTTCGTGGGCTTCGGCATATTTTTTAATAACTTTATCGACGAACTCTACTTTAAGATCCCGATGGAGATCGTCGTTTCTAATGTACCAGGGTGCGTTCACAATTTCCCTTAATACTTTATTCTGGAAGCGTTGTATGATTAATATATTGCTCTGTTTGGTGCAGCCCCACAGCTGTATACCATAAGTCCAAACTGGCATTAGGACTTGTTTGTATAGTATCAATTTGTTGTATGTTGACAGCGTGGAGTGCCTTCCAAGCAGCCAATACACTCTTTTAAAGCGTAAATCTAATTCTTCTTTTTTCTTCTTGACGTGCGCTTTCCAGCGGAGCTTTGCATCAAGTGTCATTCCTAGGTACTTCGCTGTATTTTCATACGGGATTTGTTTGCTGTTAATGTAGACTGGGCAATATTGTTGTATCTTGTTGCTGAAGTCTATGTGGATTGATTTGGATTCATTTAGTTTAATTTTCCATTTTTTCGTCCAGTCATAAACTTTGTTAACAGCCTTTTGAACCTTTTCTGCTGCTTCTCTATGGGTGTTTGCTACAGCCATTATAGCAGTGTCGTCAGCAAAGGTTGCGATGGTGTTATCTTCTAATTCAGGAATATCACAGGTGTATAGTAGGTACAGGACCGGACCTAATACACTTCCTTGTGGTACTCCAGCTTTTATTACTTTCAATTTTGAGTAGGCATCTTCTTGTTTTACTCTAAATAATCGGTTTGAAATATAAGATTCCAGAATGTTAGCAAATTTTTTCGGTAGGTGCATTCTTAGCTTGTGAACTAGGCCTTCATGCCACACCTTATCAAAAGCTTGTGCTACATCTAGGAATATAGTAGAGCATACTTGCTTATTTTCTAAAGTTGTTTCTATAATACTTGTTATTCGGTGCACTTGATCTAAAACCCATTTGACGATATAATTTCATTCTAACTTTCCTATTTATGCAATAATAATTATTGTTATATTTAAATATTCATGAATTACTTAAAGTTTTGCAAGGCGATAACGACAATAGAACCTAACAGAAAATTGTAGAATTCTGAAAATCCGTGGGAAAATGACAATTCATTTTATAAAAAAAAATAACCGTCTTCAATTCTGATGTATCTTCGAAGTCCAAGGTCGAATATCGATGAAATTTATATGGTACCACATTTTAGCTATACTGAACCCAACGCAAAAGGAGTTTCCAAATCGGAGTATAAATGACGGCGTTCTGAGGTAACAAATATAAAAAAAAACAATCGAATGTAGAACCTCCTCCTTTTTTGAAGTCGGTTTATGAATAAGGCTTTACAGGGTCAAACGATTAGAAATCATCATTTCTTAAAGGTCTTAACTCTATCAAGAAAAAACACATTTACCCGTTTCCTAAACTCCACGAAGCCGATGTCGATGCCGATGCCGTGCCAACCTTCAATGAAACCGGCTGGCACTTCCACTGATAGAGTGAAGTGAAAGTACGGCATTTGTCGAAGGGCCCACAATATTTTACCTCGTATCGTACGCTATTGGAAATTACCAGTAATTTGAACACCTGCTAGATAATTTAGTGAGCACCTTTAGTGTGGTGTATTTGGTATGTTTAATAGTGCTTAGCCTCCGTTAAATTTTATCGATATGCTATCGACACTTCACAAATCACATTCGTTTTATTTGATGATAATAAACTGAAGATGATTGTTTAGTTGCTTCAATATACTCGAATGTGAAATGTTCTTTCTTTTATTTCCTATCGACAATTTAGCGTCTAGGTTTTTAACACACTGTTTTATTTCTGAAACTCATTTTACTCCCATGACAAGGATGTCGTAGGTTGCCACAGGATTTCGCGTTCGGGAGAATTTTTGAGAATACTGCTGAAGGCGGCTTCTTTCCGTATATCCACGACAATCCAAATTGGGGGGATTTTTAGTATAGCTCCATTATTATTTATTTATATTTTAGCGTTATGCAGTACTTATGTAGGTACTAGAAGGACTTACTATGCAACATTTTTATCAGCCCAGTTGTACGAGTAACACTTAGGTATATTACATTTCAAAAGTTCTTCCCGAAGTATAATTTACTGAATATGACACTAAAACAATTTTAATTGTATATGTATGTATATAAGATAATGTTGCACCTTGAGGATGGTGACGGGTACCATAAGTATCGGAACATTTCATTAAACGGGTTCCGTATTTTCTTCTCACATCATAAAAAGTAACATTTATCTATTCAATTTCTCCACAAACCTATCAAGTTTCCGTAGTCAACATCACTAAATAAAATATTCATTAAAATGTTCGGTCATGTTCGTAAATTCCATATGTTCCGCGCAAGTTCCTCGCTAATCGAGACCCAATCAAAAGTTTACGGCTTCTACGAGCTTCAACCGTTACTTACCGTTGAGAAATCTCTTGACGAAAAGTAATAAAATATTTTAGTTTGGTAGTAAATGCTCCGGGCGATCGTCGTCATCATTTTGGCCTACGTAAAGTATTCTTCCACCTTCTATTTGGTTTAATATTGACTGTTACTTTGCTCTATATAAGCTAAGCTAGAGTTCTCCTAGTGTTGTATTTTTAATGCCTACATGTATTATATAGGTAACATGTACTATGACCGGGGTAGGAGTTTCTTCCTCGCAACATTTTGTTTTGGAAATCCAACATCGAGGTCGTGGGACCCCATAATTAGGGAGCCCGTAGGCGGGTTTTATTTTTAAAACTTACCAATACTTGTTTACTGGTGAGGAATTATGCGTAAGTACCGTAATAAGAGTATAACTTACGTATTAAAACAAAATTATACTAACTATATACATTTATGTACCTAATACCTAGTGAAAAACATCAATGACCAAGTGACCTGAATATATTTTAGGTAAGATACTGTTGAGTGTAGAAGTAGACCTTAGCACAAGCATACAAGTATACATTTTACCAAAAAAATAACCGACTTCAACGTATCTTCGAAGTCCAAAGTCAAATATTGATGAATTTATATGGGACCACTTCGTAGCTACACTGAACTGAACGTAAAAAGAATCTTTGAAATCGGTCAACGGTTGGCGGAGAAATCGGTTAACGCACAAAAAAAAGTGGAACATAGAACCACCTCCTTTTTTGAATTCGAATATAAAGTTGTAGACATAAAAATATTAATAGTCCTTGGAGGCCGGCACATCAACTAAAGCAATAATATTGATGACTAGTAAACTCGCATCATGCAGCGTCATACTCGTATGCAAATACCAACACGCAATCTGCAAGACAAGTGACACGAACAAGTCCCTACTCTTGAACTTGAGAATAAGTCCCGTCCCACACGGGCCGTTTATTGCAACCGCCCACTTGCAACCTGTCCACGGCATCGGCACTGCAGTATGCACTCCGGTTGCATAACATCTGAGTCTGACTCCGTGGTGCTAAGCTGCATGACTGGACCAGACGACCGCGACCGGTCGGGTCTGTACTCACTGGAACAGACCCGCGTGTTCAATTGGACTTCACTGGTTACGATTTGCGTCATTATTTATTTATCCATGTCAAAAAAGTAGGTGGTGACGAATAAGGCCAATATTATCTCCCTCTCTCTCTCTCTCTCTCTCTCTCTCTCTCTCTCTAAGAGAAGGCCCGTGTACCAATATTTATTATGTGATGAGAAAGTTCACTTTATAACTACTGAAAGTGATAAAAGCTCAAAGATGGAACTAAAAAAGTAGATGTACAAAATAAAGCTAAAAGCAAATTGTCTGAGTCCTAAAACACAGTGAGAAACAGTATTGAGTTTACAGTAAGTTGTAACGTATCCAATATCACATACAGTGCGTAAAGCTCCTTCACAGGTCACTCTAACAAGCAAAAACTCACCCACAGTCGTCGAACCGGTGCGGTGCCGGTGCGGTGGTGCGCCGCAAGTCGTGTATACATGACGTCTACTCGCAGCCTTAATTATTTCGTTGCCAGTAAAAACTATCGATCCTTGTTACTACTCGGATTAAGGTATAATATTTTATTATCCGTGTATACACACAATTAGTCTGAGCAGTTTATTGTGTATTGCTCCATGACAATCATTTGGATTTCTTTCGGCAGTAAAAGAGTTGTATCCCGAAGCAATTACAAACAATTAGATGATAGGCTGTTAAATTCAATTGAAACGGAAGTAAGCATACGTTTTATTACTGTTATTAATCTTAGTAACCGCCTGAGATTATCATTTTATGAGATTTGAGTTTGATTACTCACTTTTCACTTTTTCACTTTCCCTCACACACAAACACTACACACCTACACACATCCACCACACACAAAGCATCCAAATGCCTATACACTTACTTAATGACGTATTAATGTGTTAGCAATAGCGAATAAAAAGCATGACCTTTTAATTGGCAGTATGATTAGCTTAATATGCATTGTTATTATTTTATTTTTTTGAGTGCTGTTGGTTCTGTGAAAAAGAAAAAAGAAATTACCTACTGTGCGTAGTTATCATCTAAACAACTTTCTTACTTAGACTCTTTACATCAAAATTTTTTTTCTTAGCCTATACTGTCCAACTGCTGGCCAAAAACCTCCCCCAGTTTCTTTCATATGTCTCGCTCCTGATTATTCTCTAACTAGCGACCCGCCCCGGCTTCGCACGGTTATTATACATATAAACCTTCCTCTCCAATCACTCTATCTGTTAAAAAAAGAACCGCATCAAAATCCGTTGCGTAGTTTTGAAGATTTAAGCATACATAGGATATAGGGACAGAGAAAGCGACTTTGTTATATACTATGTGTAGTGTGTGTAGTGATGAAGCTACTATATATTATTATAGCTTAAACAGTAATATAATATCTACTGTTCTACCACAACATGTAAACTAAACCAACGCTTACAATTCAACGATTGCCGTTCTATTATTGCACTTTACGTTTATCGCTCCCATCGCTCGCTTCGCTCACCTTGCTCGCCCCGCTCGCCGCTCAGCCTCATTAGCGTCTGATGTGTGGACTCGCAGCTGTGTGCGGCTGCTCGCTGACACGATTTATTCGATAGTCGACGATCTATGAGCTGAAAAAGTTAACTGTTCGTTTACTATGTATCTGTATTCTACTTACAAAGTTGTGGATTGGTGCTTAGATCTCTTTAGTAAGCTACTTTGCCTTGTAGGGATCTATAAGTTGACTATAAGTTTGGTTTGATGGACTGGATATCTTCAAAGTGATAGTGGTGTAGTTTTACTTCTGTAATACATTTTCTTGTTGTTTGTATTAGGTTTGAAGCAAAGGTCAATTTGCTATTAGCTTCTCTTTATGTGTATATATCACCGTAAAATTGTAAATACCGTTAGATTATAGTATACAGTTTATAATCTCGCGAGATAGATTATAATCTAACGGTATTTACAATTTCACGGTGACATCTATACGAAAAAGCACTTTGAAATCTCTCTGTGATACACCTCAGCTTATTGGTACAAAACTTCAAGTCGACGAAGACATTGACTGATTCTTCACAAAATTCATATAAGAAGAGTCAACGACAAGAAATGTTAATACTCGTCAAGTAATATTTTTTTTGCCATTTTCTTGCTTTATAAATGCTGCATCTCGCTTGCACATTTCGGAGTAGAGTTATTCAGCTAGAATTAACTATCTGACCACTTATTCTAGGAATGAAAACACAGCCCTTTTGTCAAACTAAAAATTTTGTAAGAAAAAGGTTAACAACATTTAACAATACGAGTACAACATAATCTAGATTCGTGGAAAGCTGAGCTCCACTATTAGGAACTGTTTGCATGTCTGTCTGCGCGGCCCGTCTGCTGGCTAATGATACTTAATGACGGTTGTTCCTGAGACCGGCTAGCCGTCCTATATCTTCACAGAACAACATCTGACAAAATCGGTTTTTGAACTGTGCAAAACACCATAAAATTGTACATAAAATCAAACTTGCAGAATAAAGGTAATTTAAAGATAACTTATGTACCTAGTTATATCATCAAAATGATTATAATTTTATATAGTAGTAGTACATACCTACTTGTATTTAAACTCAAATTTTTTATACAGCACCCGCTCAAATTGTGATATCTGAAAAAGACAATTCAGTTATACGACCAATGACCACACATAGATAAGATCACACATAATAAGACCTTTTGTATAGTTGGAAATTGAATGAAGGTAATCAAAGATAAACGAAGATAAACAAAAATGAACGAAGATCAACGAAGATAAACGAAGATAAACAAAGATAAACGAAGATAAACGAAGATGAACGAATATGAACGAAGATGAACGAAGATGAACAAGATGAACGAAGATGAACGAAGATGAACGAAGATGAACGAAGATGAACGAAGATGAACGAAGATGAACGAAGATGAACGAAGATGAACGAAGATGAACGAAGATGAACGAAGATGAACGAAGATGAACGAATATAAACGAAGATGAACGAAAATGAACGAAGATAAACAAAGATGAACGAAGATAATCGAAGATAAATGTAAATAAATTTTGGTCAATTACCTATATTTAAATCACGCTAAAATTTTGTTTCATTTAGGGATTCTTATAGCACAGGAAATTAAACAGTACCGTATCTAAGTAATAGAACTGATTGTCCATAATCCGTATCGCCCGCAACGAGCGCCGGCCACGCTGAGATCGGTCCACAGTTCCGTGCCGTGCGTGCGTTGCGGCCGCTACGGGCTGTGACGAGAACAGGTTAACATGAAATCGCTTTTTAATAACATCTACAGCTTAGCAATGTCCAATCAGATCTCAGTCAGCTTACAAATACAGAAATCCTCTGACGAAGTAATTTAAGCAGTTCATTACTAATCCCGGTATTCACGCTAATCCGACAGGGGGCTGGCAGACGTGAATTTATTCACGGGAAGTAATAAAGATGCAATATCTTAATGTGTTCCAAATAAGATAGGACGAGAGCAGCTGAAGGCCGTATGATGATATTTAGATAATAATCGTTTGGTTTATAAATTGTTTGTTTTGATAATTATGTGTTTGAGGAGAGTCAGATATTTCATTTCCTTGTGTGTCTGTGGGTCAACACTGGGTTCCTGGCCACATTGACTGGAGTGTCGACTTGTCCGCTGTAAAAAAACCAGTATACTCTATACTGAATTGTCAAGTTTAAAATGTCTAGTGTTCACAATTAATTTTTTTCGTCTGACTAGGTCTCCGTCAGACCACGATCTCACCTGATGGAAAGCGACGATGTGGTCGAAGATGAAGCATGCGTACTACCGCCAGAAAACGCCTGAAGTTACAAATATCTACTCTATTTGGTACTTAGGTAATTCCAGAGAAAAGAAAGCTGGATGCATTTAAAATCGATTCTCCTACAAAAAAAATGCTATTTTATTTATTATAACCATTCTTTCCACCCTAACGATATAAAAATATTTGCCTCCATAAAGCAATAATACACTGTACGCACTTCAGAAGGTCTCTTCACACTAGCGACACGTGTTGTGCCCATCACAGTTTTACTGTTTGTGTGCACTGTGCACCGGCCGGCCACCGGCCCTTGCCGACTGTTTGCGCTTTATGATACGCCTTTACGGCCTGGGTAGTTTATGGTCAAAAGCAATTGAATTATACACGCGAAACTCAACCTTATGTCCTTGAGATACGGTCATTATATTTGACCAGCGGCTGGATTTATGGAATCACAAGACCTTTTCGCTTGGAAAGAAAACCTTATGTCATAGAGATAAGGTAGATGCTTCTGTGGTGAGGACACGTGCTGTATGGTTAAGTTGCAGGGTTCATATCGGTGAAAGTATTGCGATACTTTGATGGACCAAGATTTGAAGAAGTTGGTTTTGATTGATTTGATTTACTAAGTTTACTTCGTATGCACATCATACTCATTTACAGTTCTAAATATATTATATATATTAGTAGAAGGTATTGGTGTTATGTGGTTTGTGTTCAGTTTATCCTAGTTAAATAATTAAATGCAGCTACAGTTATTCCTATCGACGTCAGCGCCGCTGGCCGAGGTAAGCGCCAGCTCTTTGGTCACCTGCTCTCCACGGCCCCATAGTTTCGACCCCAACCGAAATATGTATCCCTCCCCGCCAGATGCATACTTCCTCCGTTTGAGGCTCTCTGCTGCTTCTATTTTTATTTGAATCTGTATAGATAATTTCATAAAAACATGAATTCAAGCGCATGCGGTGTTATTGTCAGCCTATATCAGTTCACTGCTGGACATAGGCCTCTCACAAAGCAAACAACCCACGGTGTATTGACTTAAAAAATAAATTAGGTTCTAATTCTGCACAATTTATTGCAACTGTTCAATATTACAAGTAATTTACTCGACCAATAAAGGTTAACTTTGTTTTCTTCTGAGTCACGTGCTCTGGACTGAGGGGGCGGAGCCACACGCTGCGCTCGCGCAATCTTAATGAAATCCACGGGCGGGTGGTTCTGTTTGTCGGAGTTTCGAGTGTGAAGATTAATATTAATTATAGACACGAAATAATGGTATTACTTTGTCATTGTAACATTTGTCACATTCTTGCTAGAGTGTATTTCTTACAATCTTCGACCGCATCGTCACTTATCAGCAGGTGAGATGGCGGTCAAACGCAAGCCAAACGTTATAAAAAAGTATTCTATTCATAGAAGATTGTTATACTTTTGTAGACAATTCTGGAAGGCAGCGGAACTGAAAATAAAGGCTAAAAAAAGTATATATATATGTAAAAATTACTATAAAGAAAATACATTTTTTTAATTATAATAAATATTAATCACCATTCTATGAACTAAACGTTTGCAAATCATTCTCCGATAAGTAAGTACTAACATATAATTTTAAAGTTCAGAATTCTCCTTTAAAACACTTTCACGCTCTTTACATTAAAGTCCCGATTACACTTATTAAGTTCCAATAAAAATGTGAAGAAAACTAAATTAGAGGGACGGTACACTGCACGAGGCAATCTGCTGATGATGGAGGCTCGGGCAGGCAGGACATTACTCGATAAAAGCTTTGCTTTTTATTATAAAGTAATTTGTTGAAAGCTTCGTGATGAAATTAATAAAAAGCAATATCTTTTTGAAGCCCTATTAGGTTTTAAATATTTTTTTATTAGAACTATTTGATGTGAAGTGCAAATCGTTTGCCTGATGGTCAGCGCCACGCCTGCCCATAACAATGCCAGTTTTAAAACCATAAAAATACTGCATAGCACTGCATTGCGCTCATCGCTCCGAGACAGATATTAAGTCTCGTATGTCCAGTAATTTCGCTGGCTACAAGGTTCTACAAACCGGAACACAGTAATACTTGCGCACTACTGCTGCACTACACACTACAGCAATGCAGTGCTACACAGTTATTTTCATGGTATTAGAAGTTCTGGGTGGCACTGCAATTGTTATGGGCAGGCGTGGCGCTTACCATCAGGCAAACACCATGCTAGTCTCATCGCTCAGTTTCATAAAAAAAACGATTTCTATGGGTAAGCACAGCACAATTTTACAAACACTAAGTTAAGTGCTTTGCGATGTTGTTTTTTTTAAAGCCCACCGATTACGTACTTAGGTCCTGGTTCGTAACTAGGATTCCCTGTATCTAGGGAACCAGGATCTATGAGGACCATAGTCTCACAAAACCCAGAAACGAAACAATTGCTTACGCTTTTTTTTCTGTGTACAAACATCTGTCCCGTCGCGGGAATCGAACCCGCAATGAGATTTGAACCAACCTGCCCAACCACTACACCACAGAGGCTGTTTGTTTACTCATGACTATGTCCCTCTCACTGACGTCGGTCGTCATTTCCTACACATTCCGGCGCGATACGATCGACAACGCTAATCGCATCCATGGGACCGTCATTTGAATACAAGACAACGTGCACCGTATCTCCACATCGTTTTTCCTCTTTTGTTTACTCCAGCGGTTATTCTTGTAGTGTTTGTGTTTGCGGAGAAAGTTTATTGAAGCATTTCCTGTTAGGAACGGAGACGCGTTGTAATGTTGTTATTTGTTTTGTGAAGGTAGCTGCACGTGTACGCTGGATGGTACATCTGATTCTAAGACGCTTATCTAACTATTCATTCCACGGTTTCACTCTCGATTGACCGGGATAAAAGTATCCTATGTCCTTTTCCAGGATCAAAAGTACCTGAATACCAAATTTCATGTAATTGCGTTCTGTAGTTTTTTTTTAACAATCATCCATCCATCCATCTTCACAAATTATCACATTTATGATTGTAGGATAGGATAGAGTAACACTTACTAGGATTAGGCACCAGTATCTAGGGCAGCGGTTCCCAATTTTTTTTAGCTATGGAACCCTGAATTATCTCCAACTCCAACTCATATTTTTAACCGACTTCATAAAAGGAAGAGGTTCTCAATTCGACTGTATGTTTTTTTGTATGTTTGTTACGCGATTACTCCGCCAATTATGAATTAATTTTGATGATTCTTTGTTTGGTAGGTCATACTTCAAAGGTGGGCCCATATAAATTTTATCGAAATTGATTCAGCACTTTTGCGCGGGTCAGTATATTGATAATAATGCCGGCCAACGTCGGCAATTCTCGGAATTCCAGTGACCCGTTCACGGAACCCTAGGGTTCCGCGGAACACCTATTAGCAACCGCTGATTTAGGGAACCAGGAACTACAAGGACTATGGCCCTTTGGCCCTACAACATCCAGACACGAGTGAAACAAATAGTTATGCTTTTTTGTCTGTGCACAAACATTTGTCCCGTAGCGAGAATCGAACCTGCGATCCTCAGCGTATGTATGAGACTTGGGTCAACTGCTACGCCAAAGGGAACTTTTCAAATTAAAATTAACTTCTGATAATTTTTATTAAAGGTTTATCCTTATTTAAATTTACAGCAAAAATAACTCGTTTATTCAAATACCTGCGCCCTGTAGTCACCAAAAAGCCATATATTATGCGTGGGTCATAAACACGCAATTATTGTCAGGTGGGCACGTGTGCCGCGTACTGAGCATAGCGCGTGGGCGGGGAGCTCCCGGCGTGGACGAGCGAGGGAATGGACCGCGCAGGCGAGACCGGGGTCATATTATGATGACTAGCTGATCTTTGACGCGCCGGTGACGACTGATAGATAGATAAACACTTTGTTATTCACCTTAAACTTAGTAATAAAGTACAAGTTAAATGTGGTATTGGTGTTAACAATGTCGCTATATAATAAGTCTTATCGCTCAAAGTGAATTTATTTTGAATTTTTATTTTTATTGATGTTGAGTAATTTCTTACATGGAAGCGTAATTATGATAACCAATTCACCGGTCTATGAAATCTTTAAGCGCTCCTAGAGAATAGCATCTGCAATATTTTGAATTGCAGTAGTGCTGCATGAAATGGATTATAAGTAACAATAATTATTTTTTTGGAAAAAAACTAAAACCGTCTTCAATATATCTTCGAAGTACAAGGTCAAATATCGATGAAATTTATATGGGACCACTACGTAGCTATACTGAACCCAACGCAAAAATAATTTTTCAAATGACGGTTCATAAATGATGGAGTTCTGAGGTAACAAACATTAAAAAATGATAAAAAAATACAATCGAACAGAGAACCTTTTCCTTTTTTGAAGTCGGTTAATAAACTAACATTCTATACCTATTAAAATATATACTATGGTATCACTAATGACTTACATTGTGTTACTCAAATCTTTTTATGGAATTATCTAAATGATGGTGAAAATCACGTCAAAATCTATCAAGTAAGTAGTTTAGGAGTACTAAGTGAATAAACAAACATACGTGCATTGCGACTTTGCTTTTATACATTAGGGATAGAAATATATTGTCATGTATTAAGTATATTTTTTTTAATGGGGGAATGTCTTTATTACTGAAAAACAACTCTACACAATGGATTAATGGATTAGTATATTATTAACGTTTAAGTACATTCTTGCATCAAAAAATGTATTCAAACTATATGGTTCATTGAGAATGAGATGTCCATTAGCACTATCATCGGTGAACTGTGGAGTACGTTTCGTAGAGTAGTAGAGCTACGGGCCGCGTTCCTGCGCGTCCTCGCGACACGTGGGCTGGAATATCTAATGCGAAAGCGGTTTTTAATCCTTGACAGTTGGGGGCACACTTGAGGAATGGGAAAGTTCGTTTATTGATCGATTTTACCTCTAAAACTACCTTAACAAATATACATTTTAGAAAAAAAAGCCGACTTCAATGTATCTTCGAAGTCCAAGGTCAAATATCGATGAAATTGGTATGGGACCACTTCGTAGCTATACTGAAGCCATGGGAAAAAGAATTTTTTAAATCGGTTTATAAATGACGGAGTTCTGAGGTAACAAACATAAAAAAAATACTATTGAATAGAGAACCTCCTCCTTTTTAAAGTCGGTTAAAATAGACATCTGCCACGATACAGAATGCTGTTTTAGAGTAAAGGTATTTCTTGGCTTGGTTTTGATATGCCTAAAGTATTACTTTGGCGCGACTTTCGATGCGACGCACCGGTGTTCGAATCCCCTGACCCCGCACCACTGACTTTCTTATGTTATGTGCGGATTTAACACTCGCTCTAAAAACGGTGAGGGAAAACATCGTGAGGAAACCGGCATGTCCAAGAATTAATCACAAAAGAATATATTCAAGGACATGTGACATCCACCAACCCGCACTGGACTAGCATGGTGGATTATCGCCCATACTCTCTATGAGAGAAGGCCCGTGTCCCAGCAGTGGGAACGTGATGGGCTGATGCTGATGATTACTTTGGCACACAATTCTGGTTTTTATGTTGTGCGTAGTTTGTCAAAACAACAGATTCTCTCTTATTAAAATTAAAATATTGAATTTCCATTTGTGTATAATAGTTCATGTGTCCCTCTTTGTGATATTTAATATCTAACAAACTGGTCCAAATAAAAGAAATAAAATTTATGTTAAAATTAATAGCATTGTTAGTTGTTTTACCGGTTTATGTCGAGAATTAGAGGCAATTAATCCAGCTGGCTACAAATTGGACGAGCCAGACAAGAATCAGTATCAGTATGTGGGACGTTCGGCTTTGTGTGAGTTGACATAATGAGCATACGTTCGGCCGTTCTGCGCGGTCGATCACCGTGGCACCTCTATTGTGTTCCTCCACGGATATATTTACAATGATTTCGAGGTGACTTCGCAACTAACTATATTTTATGTGTGTGCGAGACAGTTATATTTTTATGGCGTGTTGAGTTTAGTATTCTATTCTTTACGAGTATACGTTTTATCAAACAATAAGACCGACTTCAATGTATCTTCGAAGTCCATGATCAAATATCGATGAAATTTATATGGGACCACTTAGTAGCTATATTGAACCCAACGCAAAGACTTTCCAAATCGGTTCATGAATGACGGAGTTCTGAGGTAACAAACATAAAAAAATACAATCGAATACAGAACCTTCTCCTTTTCTGAAGTCGGTTAAAAATAAGCGTGAATGAGTGTGGGTTTGTCTTTTGTTTTTAAACCGATTTCAAAAAGGAGGAAGTTCTCAATTCGATTTAAATTTGTTTTTGTTATACATTTTTGTTACCTCAGAATTCCGTCATTAATAAATCGATTTGGAAAATTCTTTTTCGTTCTTTTGTGTTCAGTATAGCTATAAGTATTAGTTCGATAGTATATAATTCGACCTAGGACTTCGATGGTATACCTATTTGAATTGAAGTCGGTTTTTTTCGGTTAAAAAATGAATTATTTTATGTAGTCTTAGCTTGTTTGGACTTTCTAGAGTTAAAATTAGAAACACGAGAGATCTACAATGATTTTTGGATGTAGAGCCAAAACAACAATAACATACCAAAAAAATTTAAGAACATGTTTTAGATGTTATGTAAAAAAGAAGTTCTCCTTGGCCTTATACCTATTGGAACTGATATCCTACCAATATTATAAATGCGAAAGTTGGTGAGGACGGATGTATGGATGTTACTCAATCACGCAAAACTACTGAACGGATTTTGATAAAATTTGGTACGTAGTTACTTTAGGTTAGGTCCTGGAAAAGGACATAGACTACTTTTTATCCCAGGAAACCGCGGGGCGCAGCTAGTTAGAAACTAATTAAGATAACAAATTTTTGAGAAATTCAATAAGAAGTAACTTGACATACGACACGTCACGTAATACGTGTCGGTACGTACTACGTTCCTTTTATTCTCGTAAATCATTACGTTAGATCGTGAGAATTGACCCCAAGTGACACACAGACACACGTCCCTACCCTCTATATGTAGATACGATCTGTACGTCTCGTACGTGCTGTATTTGTCCGCTTTTGTTCTTAATAATTATAGGGCTGTGTCTTCGTGAGTTTTTGTGTTTTACGATTTTATCAGTTTTGTTTCGGGTTTCTTGCTACGTGTTGTGGTATGACTTATTGTTTTCATGTTCCTAGATGGTACATGTGATGAACAAGTGTTTGTTTCCTTCTATGTGGTTTTTATTATGTTTTTGTACATTACTCCTATCTTCTTCTCTCGTGTGGGCCAACCCTGCCTCCGAAACACGGTAGCGCTCAGATGTAAATACCACACAAACAGTCACCCATCCAAGTTATGACCGTTGCGAAAGTTGGTTAACCTAGAAGATCAAAGTCAAAGTCAAATATCATTTATTAAATAGGCACAAAAGTGCACTTTTAAAGGTCATAAACACATGATACAAATAAAAAATGTTAAAAATTGCAACTTATGTTAACATGACTGAAAAAAAGGTAAGTATATATTTATTTTATTATGTGGGTGATGGGTAAACATATATTATAATGTATGTAAGTATATATATTATAATATATGTTTACCCATTTCTTTCCTATACTCAAATTGAAGTCTGAGTGCTGAAAAGAAATGCGAAAACTGACTCTACCAGTGCTTCGGAAATACGCCCGCTAGAGAAGATAGCACCAAGAAACTCTGCGGGGATGTCTTTTTTCAACACAATTACGTATAAATTAGAATTAACAGAATGTAAAACAAGAAATGCGAGTGAGATGTCTCATAGTCATAGTATCAGTAACAGAAAAGTGTAAATAAAATATAAGTAGGTATGACAGTAGCAGTAGGAGTGACTAGAACAGACCAGTCCCCGCAAGCAGCACCCGTTCACGAGTATGACTTGTGGACCAGCCATCACCCCCCTCAACCATATTGGAGGGAAGGGAGTGACCCGACACACAGAGTCGCCGCAAGCAAAGACATTTGAGTGAGCATGACTGATAAAACCTAGTCACTTCCAACTCAAATATAATTTTTATAGCTTTATTTGAATAGCTAACTAAATTAGACATCTTACATAGCATTGTACAATCCAAGAAGAAATGAAATATAAACATCATCTGTTACGAACGTCTAGAAGCTACGCTACGCGCGCTACGTATTACTCCCATGACATAATATATAACTAAGAAAGGGCAGGTGTACTCGTATAAATACCATTTGAGATATTTAATTAACAACAAACGTTTCTCAGCAAGCTCCACCGACTCCGTCTTATCATTTCCCTCGCTCCTAATTCATCACGCGTCAGCTGACAGCTGATCTGACAGCCAGGTGACACAGTGAGTCCGGGGACAGTCATTGTAATTAGAAGTCGGCCACGTTTGTGATGGACAAATTAACAAAAATTACTTCTGGCTTTTGATTAACCAGAAAAAAGGGTTACTTTTTAATCTTAAACATAGTTAAACGAAATCTCTGTCGTCGTAAAGATGTCACATGTCGGCTGCTCCTACTAACCTATTAAACTGGGTCTATGGACATATTATCCGAACGCTACGCGGCACAGATCAGTAATGTATCTTCCTTTTTAATTTACTAAAGCAGTCGGGATATTAAGGGTTTGTGACATCAAGGCAGAGAAATGTTTTAATCAATTCCTTGGTAGTGATAAACATCTAAGATAAGTTGGTTCTGTATCCTTTATTTTTTAGTTTCTTTTAATTAATTGATGAACACGAGATTGTTCGTTAGATAGAAGCGATAGCAGAGGCCAAGTTACGGTCGTAATTTGTTGTTTTTTATTGAACTAATTAAGTCAATGAGACAGGTTGTACGTTTGATGGCAATTGGTAAGCGACACGACTGTCCATCTAGAACTTTATATTGCTTTATATTGCCAATTTCTGTTTTGCAGTGCCCTGCGCTCTTCGGCGCCGTGAGACATCAGTTTCTAAAATCTCTATGCTTACAATTAAAAACAAATTAAAAACAAGTGAAGCTATTTCGAAGACTTAAAGAAGAGAATAGGCTCGTGGCAGCCCTTCAGTTTTATTTTGTATCAGCAGAACGATGGACGGCAAACGGAGGATCAACAAATAAAATAGGAATTCATAGAACTCTATCTTGTATACGAAGCGACTAGACTAGATACTCTGGCTAGACATCTTTGGATAAAGAATCCAGTATCATACAGTCTTACTTTGAGTAGCTGAAATAGGGTATAATATGAGTAGCATCCAGTACGGAGCTATGGCATCTTGTACGGATGTACTTTCTACCACATAGTAAATCAATTCAATGATATATGCTCTATAATTTTGCCTTGCACGAGTAAACTACACGTATTGGTCCAGACTATCCACGACTGGCACTATCATTACTAGGTGATAAGTGCGTATCACCGTGCCGGCAAAAAGCAGAGCGCGGGACGTGGGCCGGCGCGGCGCGCGGCGTCGTGATCGCGCTACGTGATGCTATGGCGTGTGGCGCGCCACGGTCAGGGTAGGCTAGACTAGGATAGGGGGTATTCTGCCGGGGCGAGATGGTGAGTGCTAGGGCAACCCTATCTCGCCCCACTGAAGACAGTCAGATACGAAGAAGAAGACAGACAGACTGAAGACACCGCAGAGGACTGCTCACGGGGGGTTTTTTAGTGGGTTCGAGCCCCACACACCCTCTTCTGGCACCCCCGTGGCAGAAGGGCAGTGCAACGGCATTTACGACCCCACAAAAATATTATAGGGGGTGTTGAGAACACTAATTGAACGTCAGAAACGTCACTTTTCATTGTCAAATTATACATTGTTATTCATTTGTCAATGTCATATGTCATTTTCTCTCAGAATTCGACTATCGTTCTATGCGCACGACTGGACCCACTTATAGGACTGTTCCAGGAGATTCTATTTAAATATACCTACACAGCAACCTTTCTGGTACTAATATACAATAAATAACAATAGCAGGAAATGCCTTGTCTGACAATGTACATGGCTCAAAGAAAATCCCTCTTGAATCTACATTTTCCCAAATATGAGGACATTCCTTTGGTGTTTTACACTAACATATTATATACCTATAAATGATACAGACAATAAGATAGAATAAGCCTCAGAAATCTAAATAATATTTAGATTTAAAACAAAGAATTTACCCTTTGCTGTCCCACTGTTAGGCAAAGGTTTCCCCCAGGTCTCTCCAGCCGTCCCTATCCTTTGCCACCCGCCTACTTGATATGCATCCAGTTCATCCCTCCATCTCTTTTTGGGCCGACTTGGGCGCCGTCTTCCATCTTCAGGCACCCATTCGGTTGTGGCTTTTTCCCACCAATCTAGATGCTAATGTGACCCGCCTAATGCCATTTGAGCCGGGCAGATTTTTAAAGAATATTTAAATTTCTGTGAAGGTAGCTTACGCTCTGAGCTCTAAGGCCTGAGTAAGGCCTGAATACTGTACTGTAATTAATCATGTACGTCTTTTTAAAATAGCAAATGCTATTGCTGTAGATATACTTCAATAGTTGTTAAGCAACGATAGGTCAACGATGATCAAACCCTCCGTCGATCCCAATCTTACAAATCCTCGACGGCCTCGCACTCAGGCACTGGTTACGTCCCCTTGTACAAATAACATTTTAATGTCGAGCTTGGCTGCGGTGAGATTTACTTATTTGGATGAACATGTGGTTTCTGCGCTCGTGATAGGTAATTTTCCTATATGCCAGCCTACGTTGAATTTATTTACTTTTGCTACTACTTTGTTTGACAATAACATATCTCATTTTATAACAAAAAAATACTGGACTGCAATTTTAATGTATCTTGAATTCCAAGGTCAAATGTCGATGAAGTTTATATTGGACCGTTTTGTAGGTAGGTATACTGAACCCAACGAAAAAGAATTAATTTTTCAATTCGGTTTAAAAATGACGGAGCTCTGAGGTAACAAAAAAAACAATCGAATTGAGAACCGTCCTTTTTTGATATTGGTTAAAAAGTTATGTGATATTTTCTTTTTTATTTTAAGTTAAGTAGGTATACCCCTCAAATATATACAAAAAGTTTATTTATCGGGCTGTTCATCTCTGTATCGGCCGCAATTAGATTTATTAATCTATTTGCCTATCTAAGGATTAAGAGAGAACCGGCCCTAAGTCATAATGTGCATTAGATATCGCATCCTAAAGGCGCCACGATATCTCACTCTGTTATTTCGAATGGCAGTGTAGGTGTTAATTTTAAAATATATCTTTAAATTGTTTTATTACTTTAACAAAACGGTTTATCGTGTGTTCTACATTCTTCCCAACATTAACATATCCACGGTTGGCTCCACAACCCACATGAAGAAACATTTCGTTTGTTTATCACAGCTTTACACAAGATCTACAAGTTTTGTCACCAAATATAAATAATGACTTTGAAAATCGTGTCTTAAAGTCACACATGTATTTTATCCATAACTTTATAGATCTTAACAAAATGATTCTTGTTCGACGCCGGAAAAAATAAAAGATAATAATATAAAAACATAATTTATTTCCATTTCAAAAATATCGGTGCCTTCGTAACATATCAGTTGTGCCCATACATATTAAGTACCAAAATAGAAACTTAACTAATGGACGCCATCTCCAACACTATAAGCATATGTCACTATCACATAATAAAATGCCTGTGCCTTTGGACCATGGCTCTATGGGAACATTCCAAACTCTGTAAAAAATCATAGACAACTCTATCAACATGGATTGGAAGTAATTTTTTATTTTGTAGCACCATGGCTCTCTATAACTTACCTTAAAACTCATTACTGTAATATTTAAACTATTAATATAAGATAAAGAAAATTAAACATAGTTAAATTGGAATAAGGTTCTAAATTAAAAGGTTTAAAAGACCTCTAAAGAAGAGCAGACGTATACGAATGTACTTGTATCTTTTTGGTGGAAAATAGAATGTATTGATACTTACTTATTGGTATCCGGTAAGGTCTCGCGTGGTGCATTTATCTAAGAGGAGTAGTGGTTCGACTTGTTTCGGGTGTGGCTATTAGAAAATCGTTCACAGCTTCACATCCGTCAGAAGTGTATAATATAATGCTTGGATACAAATTTCAATTTTGAAATTAACGAAAATCAATATCTGAAAGAAAAATATAGATGTCATGTAAAAAAAATGTTTTATGACTCCCGGCACTCGTATAAATATACATTTACCTTTACCTTACCTTTTATTTGAAGGAACGATTTCAGTTCCTTCATTACTCCAATTCTCACTCCCTTAGGTCATCAGAAAATCTTCAGTTGAAAACGCCCGAACATGGTACTTCTTTCTATGACAAGTCATTTACAGTTCAAGCTGTGCGTCTCTGGAATGGGCTTCCGGTTTCTATTAGAAGAGCACAGACACTTGTAAGTTTTAAGAACCTAGTCAAAAGTTACTACCTTTCCCAGAGTGCTGCTGATAATTAAATTATTAGTAATTTCCTTTATTGTATGTAGTATATATGTATGTGTCTATATCTATATATTAATATATATATATATATATATTTATATATTATTTATTATATATATATATATATATATATATATATATATTTTATGTGTCACTTAGTCGTCCTTTTTACTTTTTATTTACACCGCCGACCTCTCTCACTCCTTTAGTTCTTTCCATCCAAAGGTTGACTGGAAGAGATCGCTTTTAGCGATAAGACCGGACGTTGTACTATAGTTTTTAAGAAAATTTCGTGTACCTTGTTTATTTCTTGTTTGGTGTACAATAAAGCATTAATTATTATTAATTATTATTATTATTTAATAGAGGTTCTTTAAAATCATAAAGTTAGTTGGTAGTACAATTTAAATGTTTTTTTTTGTATTTGTCATAAAACGGAACGTTATCACAAAAAGCGTACCTATGGATAATGATATGATATCGTCCTACGTCGTACGAATGATATCGTCACGAGTCACGCGGCTAGCTGATGCTTATTGGACATTATTTGACATTGTAAGTAACAACAACAATCAAAATAAAGTAAAAAAGGTATTGCGTCAGTAGAAGATAAGTATATTGTAGGTAATAAAAAAACTATCATTCAAACTAAGAATACGCCCAGTCTACTGATCAAATCTGTAGAGCTATTATTTTTATATATGCTATTTTCATGGCCCAACATAACCCTTCGACAAAGTTAAGTAAAAGATATTCTCAACCGATATTCTATTAAAGTAATTTTGTCTATCTTATCATACTATTACCGACACTGTGACATTGTCATTAGTCCCAGTTTTTTAATAAGTGATTGTAGCAATTCCACTAAGTACATCAATTGACGGAGCCCGAGCCACATTAGTGAGGCCATAACTTCAGAGATTTCAGATACATTTGAATAATTGAACGTGTAGCTGCCTAATAGGAGTGATTTGGGAGAGAGGTGTAATTATTTTGTTTCTATGTAACGATGGTCAATGCTCATATATTTAAAGGAGCCAATAAAGATTTACCGAGTTGGTTTAGGAATTTATTTAAGGAGTTATAAGCATATTACATTCTTATACCATGTCATAGGTAGATTACTTTAGATCCTGGAATAGCATATTTACTTTTCATCGCGAATTGCGCAGCTAGTTAAAGATAATCATCATCATCAGAACACCCTTTTCCATTGTTGGATAGAAATCCTTCATTTATTGCTGGTCTATTAAAAAATGTTTTCTTTTACAGAGTTCTTTTTAAATAAAACATATTCGTTACCTCATACGAGTAGGAAAATAAATCATACTAAAATTGACTCAAGTGCCACTTGTGTCTACACTTCTTTTAATGACGGGAATAATTAAAAAACCTCTAAATAATAACAATTAACATTCCGCCGGCACCGGCAGCGGCAGCGGCAGCGGCCGCTATCGGCTGCTAATAGTAAAGTGGCCGTAGCGTGCTAATCACGGCCTTTATCCACAACGGTAATTGGTAAAGGCCATAAAATAACAATAAGCTAGTGTAGCCAGTAAAGCAGCTTTGGGAAAGCATACAACATTTTTTTATGTAACTGAGTGACGAGACGAGCTGGTCGTTCGCTTGATGGTAAGCAATATGCCTGACCATCACAGTAACATCACCACCTAGAACTTTGTTTTGCAAAATCCGGCGCTGCACTGCGCTCGTCACCCTGAGACAATTAGCTGTTTAGTTTCACAATGGACTTCGTGGCTTCTCGGTGCATGGCGACACCAATAAAGCGTACTCTGAGATATTTCCCTCAACTCCCTGAGGACTTCATCATGTAGAAGAAAAAGGGATCAAATGTTTACAGACTTGTGATCCTTTACTAATTCTGTACTATAGATAGACCTTACAAACTGTAAATGTAAGTAAGTCACACAGATGTAGGCCACGCTCAGTAGGTCAGAAAGAAAGTTTATGCCTGGTTTGCAACAGTTTTTGTTTTTACACACATAGGTACCTATTTCAACTTCACCATGTAAAGCTCATCGACGAAAACTGATAAAATTAAAGTGAAGGTGACTTACTGCCTGCTGCTCTGTATAGTTTTAAATGGAAAGCAAGGGTTATCATAAGCGCCCTACAATAATAATAATATAACAATTAGAGAGATTGAATAGTTAATTGGTTTGTGGGAAATTAGTTTATTTCTGTTTGGAATAATATATTTTTTAATATCTTTTCAGGTAAATTCATGATTTTCTAATGTCGCGTCTGAAAGGAGGTAGGTGAAGATTCGGCCAGTATAAAAAAGTTTTCATTTCTCGTAAAATTTTTACTCAGGTCCTTTTTTACAAAACAAAATGAAAATTTACCTAATCACTGCGATGTCGGTGGTCTACTCGTAAAATCAACTCGACAATAATTAAAATGATTACCCGTGCTAAAACCGCTTTATTAATTATGGAAATATTATATTTACTCATGTAAATTGAATTAATCAACGCCCAAATTAATGTTTGTCACATAAAAACTAATCATATTTTATGTATTTCCTACTTTACTACAAAATCTCATTCACAACAAACTCATAGCTCATAAATCATGACAAAATATGGTAATTCACATCAGATCGTAAACTAAAGCTATTCACACAACACGGGATTACAGCCTGGTCAAAATCATTAATCACAAAATGGTTTATTAAATGTTTATGGCATATTAAATCACCAATTTATTTACAAACATAATGCAGGTATTTTAAGTCCATTATTATCATGTTTGAGCTCCTAAAAGCTGTTTAGTCACGGGCTCTAGCAGAGTTTTGTGATTGGTCGTTTGAATTTTGTATTTTACGAGCAATTTTACAGGTGCTTCCTTGTACTTGAACGCCACTAAATAGTTAATTTAAGGATTAACAACATCCTTAGACTTTAAGCCCAGTTAATGTCTTAAAGCACCAAGTTTATTGATAAGTATACCTACTCGTAATATAGAACAGTACCCTGTCTCTGCTGGGCCCCGATTTTTGTTTCCGGTCGGATGGCCCACGGTGCATTCAATTCGGTCCTTTCAAACTAAGTACCCACCTGGCACCGAGTCTCCTTTTTGTCCCGCTTACTAAATTCTTAGTCAAGTTTTAGTAATATTAATTAGTTATTATTCAGTCGAAAACTGAATTCCGACAAACTATTTTTAGACGCTATCACGACCTAATCGAACTCTGATATTACTCTACACCGACAGTACTTTGAGCCGACATGATTTAACTAAGACATTTATAGTACATTCTATTTTTATTATTCATTCTAAATGGCGACTATCCCCGTGGCAAAAGAGATTTGATAGTCGACCGCCTTAACTAGTGGTTTTGTGTTCGATAAAATATCGGATCAGACGAGAGCGGTCCTTGTAAACGAGGATTCGAATGAGACTCTAACGTAAACTTTATTGAAATCCATAAAATCAGCGTAAAATCCATAAATTCAGAATTAACATCGTTGTAATTACAACCATTTAATGTCTTGTGGCCTTTAGTATATAATTTATGGAATCCTACAGAGTAAAGCCTAAATTAATTCAATTATTATTTTTTACAGCTTAAGAAAGTAAACTGGAGAACTTGTACATAAAATTATATTTTTATTATCATCGTTTATTATCTAAGGACCACCCTGTAGCTTAAGGGGTTGACTATCTCTATACTTTTTCTGATGAATACAAGATTTTAGGGAATGATTGTGGAAAACACCGACCGTGGGCTCCTAACTAGGATTCTTGGTGAGGACCATGGTTGGTCCCTTTTGTTTCAGTGCCTTTATGTGCTTAAATAATTTAACGGTGCTGAAATTAGTGCTGAAATGACTCTACTCGTACTTTTATGGTTTAGCAGCACCCTGAAACAAATGATTGCGCTTTTTTCTGTGCAAAATCGTTTCTCTCTTGACTTGGCAAAACCTCTTCCCCATAGGAAATCTCTTAATGATGCATCTAAAAATCTATGACGATACAGAAACTGAAAAATAGGGACGCCTAGAGTATGTTACTGTGATGCGGGTCAAGACCCAAGCATGGTCGTACGTTTTCATTCCAAAAAACTTAGTAGAGAAATTAATAAATTGAATGTAATGGCAATTCGCAGGCGCAGATGCATAACGTCCACACACCACAGACCCAGAAACTTCCATAAAGCGAATAAAGAAGACATTCCAGTCCTGTATAATAATTGCTCCGTTGATATTCATAGTGCGGATGTTCAGCATCTGTACCGAAGAGGACACGCCGCGCGCCGCGACACGCCGCGCCATATTGAAACGGCACGTGACTTGCAAACTGTTGGAAGCAAGGTTCTTGATCATTTTTAGTGACATTCTGCTTTTGGATAAGTCGGAAAACCCTTAATACTCTACGTATATTAGGTCTGCAGAATTTGATATCACTGAATTCGAATTTGATATCAATGTCACATTAAAGAAACAAAAACAAAATTGGACATGGTTGAATTGTGGATTACTTAGTTTGGATTTAAAAACAGTTTACTTGTTTTATCCAAGTGCAGCCAGCTGAGCCAGCTACACCAATCAAACGATTGAAATAAATAGGACCAAGACTATTTCTCCCATTACCAAACTTTGACAACACGTCCGGATTCGAAGCTTCGAATTCCGAACTCGTGCTGCCGTTGCTATGACAACAAAATGTCTCCATCTTTACCTTCCTCCACATCAATACACTCTTTTACAAACCCCTATTTTGAGGGTGATACGGTTTAAATTTGAACGATTTCAATTAGAATTTAATCTAATTAGTTGTTGCACCAGTAATCGCTAAAGCATCATTGTCTTTCAAGAAATTCATAAGGTTAGTAAAATGCAAATGGTTATTTTTTGTGGTTTTTGAACGTAGCCCTTTCGGGTGGCGCTTCGTGGAATTATCAGTTGCAAAAACTTGAATGCCCAACATCGATGTTGTACTACTGAGGCACCTTTGAGTTTTAAAGATGTCTGCACAAGATAAGAGTATATTTGAGACATTACATATTTAAAGAAATATGCATATAGACTGTAATTTTACTAACTAACTAGCAGAGACAAATTAATATAATGTCAGCCATTCAAATATTTTACATTTTAATAAAATCGTAGTTCAATGTAACAATTAACGTTAACGTTAATATAAAATGTGTTTGATATCATGTTACTGCTAAACGCAAGCAAGCGCAATGTCTGTATTGTCAAATCTAACAGGGTCACCAAGATACAGGCCTAGCCTAGTTTGGGGCCCACCGACAATCGAATATCAAATTATGGTATGTGTAAATCATATACAGTCATTTAATTGTACAGTGAATTATTGTAAATTTGGTAAATAAATAAATAAATTGCGAGGATGATGAATGGTGTTCATATAGTCAGATATAACGAATATTTGTGAGGTGTGTGTGTATGGCTGACAGTTTTTTCCCAGATCTGCGTCGTTATTGGCAAATAAAAGCTTTCCAAAAACATATTACAAGACGAAAACTAAATCCACTTAAGTAAAATCAAACATTTGCATGCACTTCAAGAGATTGCTTGCGACCTATACTAACTCTTCCCCAAGCAGTGTCCTTCCCACGAATTGCAGCATAAACTGTGGTGCAGAGACCGCCGCCTTTTGCGTGTCTTCGCCGGAACAGTAGAGATAAACTAAATAGGTGCTTAGCCAAGGGCGGGGTCGGCCGTTTGTCTTCGCGCAAATCTTGAAGCAATTCGGCTAGATCTTGTAGAGATAGGGCGAAAAGGTTTAAAACTTGTACCGTGTGCATTTCGTCGCTAGTTGTTTCAAGTTCTTCGGGGGCCGTATTGCTTAGATCTGTCTTGATTTAAGAAAGAAAGTAAGAAAGAAAGATAAAAACAAAGAAAGAAAGGTAGAAAGTGTGTTCCGGCTTGAAGGGCATTGTAGCCAGGGAAATTACTGAGCATTATGAGATTCAACAGCTAATTGTCTCAGGGCGACGAGCGCAGTACAGCGCCGCGCAGGATTTTGTGAAACAAAGTTCTGGGTGGTGCTGTTTTTGTTATGGGCTGGCGTATTGCTTAGCATCAGGCAAACGACTAGCATGACTCGTCATTCAATTACATAAAAAAAGGAAAATAAAGAAAGAGAGAAAGAAATAAAATATATTTATTCTTGACAACACACAACATCACACTGAAAAACAAACATAAGTAACAAAACATATATAAGAGAGTAAGATGTTGCGTGATGTCTGGAAAATGTTCCGACTCAGCATACGCTAAGGTGTTTTTAGGTACCTTAGCACTAGTTCAAGATTTAAAAGCAGAGAGTAGTCATCCTTTACTTAATTATTAAAATCTCTCAATAAAAATTACCGAAAGTGAGCTTTCCCAAATCGATCGAATCGATTCCCTTACTTCCTACCTACTGGTACTATCGACGATATCAACTCATTTGTGTTGGAAAATTTTCTTTCGAAGTTCACCCTCACCCATTCAGCCTTGCAAGGAGGCTGGTCCATCTTCTTTTCAAGGTTCTACCAGCCTCTAACTTGGCCAATTTTTACAGATCAATTAAAACATTTCCTTCTACAAACAGTGTTTTCCACTGGCCATACAATAAGTATGGTATCGATTGCAGCAGGCGGGGCCGGGCGCGGCGTGATGTATGGCGTTCCGTCGCTGTCACTGTACGATGGATCGCTTTAAAAAGGGGAACTTAATGGTGTTGCCCTCTAATATACGAATTGAGTTTTGGGTAGTTTGACAGAGACCACTAAGAACAGGCTACAAAAACCATATGGTCAGCTCACGCCGCCGGCGCCGCTCCAGAGACTCGGATATCAAAGGTCCACATGATTGTTATGAACTTCAGAGAGTAACAAAGCCAAATGTTTTTGGACAAACCTAGAGACTAACAAATTTCAATTTTTTAAGTAGTAAATAGTGTCCTTATTCATGTCCATTCGACAACAATTTAATCTAACCAAAAATCTATCTTATTATTTCACCAGCTACACCGCATGTTTATGAGTTACAACTTACATAGATCAATAATACAATACAAGACTACAAATCGCAGTTGAAATGAAAAATGCAATAATGTGGTCTGTACAAACACGATTCCAATGATGTTCGCAACTCATGCATTTGGTTGAACTACTAGGCGGTATAGTAAGTAGTGTGTATGATCAATGACGAAATATAAATTGGTTGCATTCTTCCAGGAAAACCGAACGTTATCGTATCATCCACCTTTACGACACCATTTAAAAAGCTACGCGTTCGGAATTCAAAACTATCCATATCTGCCATCCCCCCGGATCTTTAATACGGAAACAAAGACGCGGTGTCGCAGCAGATGACGTCAGCACGTGACGGGCCTGCCAACCTGACGAGCCCAACGAGGGGCCGTTATTGCGGGATAAAGACGCGATCGGATTTAAAAGTTTCGGGATATCGGGATTTTAGAGATGTCGGAAACGTGAGGATGCAACGTCTTATCTTGGGGAAAAAGGTGAAAATTTTTCAGGAGCCGTAATCGTTGTTTTAGCATGTGATTACAATATTTTACATTTTTATATTTTTTCTCACGACGAGGGGCTAAATCAGCAATTAAGGCAGATGGGAAAGGAACCCATTAGGGTTACATGAAATCGTTTCTCTCTTTCTCTTTGGAAAAAGGAGTCCCCATATGACCTGTTTCAAATTTTGACGAATAAATGGCCCAAGATAGATCTACAAACGACAATACACATATCCATATTGTATTTTTAAACACAACCCTTTACTTCCAAATCGGTAAATCCTGCTTTTGTGTTATTCGTGAGGTTTTTCTATAAATCCGCGTTTAAAGACAGTTTATATCCATCGTCGGGTGCCGCATGCTCGTAAGGAGAATACCCCCGGTTTATAGCCTGCTTGGGATTCGGACCACGACCGTTCGGTGACCCAAACTGATCTACTTCTTGGGTATTGCTGCGTTATTGCACTGTTTCGGTTATGGAAATGTTTGGAGTATTTATGTCATATATTTTTGTTGCTGTCCCTAGTTCTTGTTAATATTGTATTGTTTTCATGCGTAATATTTAGAGTTCCAAATGTGTTTACAACATAAAACCCTTGGGGACATTCCAGAACAAAATGAGGTATTGTAATATTGCTAGAGCTTTCAATGAATAACTTAAGAGATTCTAGTAATATATTACAATAATACTTCTACATTACTAATATGTTTACTAGTGGTAGGCCTATCGTATGCGGGAGGCCGTCTGGATAGGTACCACAGCTTTGCCAGTTATTCTGAAGCCAAGTAGTAGTGATCAAGCATTACTGTGTTCCAGTCTGCACTAGTCTGAAGGGCATTGTAGCCAGCAAAATTACTGGGCACAATGAGACTTAATATCTGTCTCGTAGTGATGAGCGCAATGCAATGCTACGCAGTGCTTATTATGGTATTAAAAGTTTTGTGTGGCGCTGCAATTGTTATGGGCAGGCGTGTTTACTAACAGGCGAACGACTTGCTCGTCTCATAACTCAGTACCATTAAAAAACATAAGATTCGTCAAGATTGATGAATACTGAAAATTAGCTTATGAAAATATAATGTATGTTCGTAAAAATCTGCACAAATTCAAGGTGAATAGTGACCACCACAACATAAACACTAGAAATAAGAATAGAATTGCAGTACCTAGGTTTAGACTGAGTAAAACGAATAAGTCCTTCATGGGCAATTGTGTACGTTATTACAATAAAATTCCGATCCGATTTTTCCGATACGGTGGTAGAGTCATTGTAATAATTGACATTCATAAGTGCGTCTGTGACGACAAAATTGAAATAAAGAACGTTTGAATTGAATAGCTGATAAAGCTACACATTACAACACCTTATCAAGTTTTACTTCTTACAACTAAACAACCAACAATTTACACAAATCTCTAAACATCAGCGTATAACTCACTAAAGCCCATAATGATGTTAATGAACAAAAGCGCGCTAACTAATAACAATAACTCACAACCACACCTTATCCAAAACAATACACAATTTGTGTCAGAGGCCATAGCTGCCATGCTTCATAATGTTTTTAACTGAACAACAATCTCACTAGCGGTTTAGTTGTAAAAACTGTAATTAAAATAAACGTGATTCCGGTAAAAGTACTTTTAGAATAGCTAGACGAGCGAACGTAGTAAAGAGACGAACATTCGCTTATAAAGAAGAACTCGCTTTTGATTAAAGAAATGAAATAAAGAATAATGATGCAATACAGAATTAAATTGAAAATAAATTTCATTGGTAACTTCACCTCTCATTTTAATGCCTTTAATGCGTCTTATTAACAGCTGCGCTCCGCGGTCTCAGCCGCAGTTTTCTGGAATTAAAAACTTATGTTCTTTTCCAGCATCTACAATACCTACCTCACAAACTTACACAGTCATTATATTAGTAGGATTCGTAGGATTACAAGCGTAGTTTTCAACCGACATCAAAAAAGGAAGAGGTTCTCAATTCGACGGTATGTTTTTTTTTGTATGTATGTTACGCGATCACTCCGTCAATTATGAATTGATTTTGATGATTCTTTTATTGTTTGGTAGGTCATACTTCAGAGGTGGTCCCATATGAATTTTATCGAAATAGATTTAGCACTTTTTGAAAAAAGTTACGAAAACAAAAAATATAAGTTTAGCCTTGAAGTCGGTTCTTGTTTTTTTTTCTAAACATTATTCATTTATTATTTTGTAAATCCTCAGAGCTGTAAATAATTTGGTTATTTTTGACAACACACATACAAATTTAAAGTTTTCTTTGGTAATGCTATTTTCTGAAATAGTCACATTTGAATGTTCACTGCTATTCAGATGTGATTTGCTTTCAAATGCTCCCAGTAAGATCGCTTCTTCCTTAGGGACAATATCAACGATAGCGATCATAAAGCTGCCTTTCATAAACGGAATGTATAGCCAATAAATGCCTTTAGTGCTAGAAAATTTGTCCATTGATGTTTTATAGTGGGTTTTGTGAACGTTTTGGTGAAGGTTAGTCATAAATTAATTACGAAAGTTTTTGAACGGTTGAATTTTGATTGCATTATCTCTTATTCCAAATCCGTACCTACAAATCTACTGTAGTATTGATAGGATAGCTTAATTGATAAAAAAAAACTATAAAATCAGTCATTTATTGTATCGTACAAATAAAATAAAAGTAAAGAGAGAACGCAAACTTAAAAGCTTTTTAATGCGCTTCACATCTCTACACCAGAAGCAGTTAACATTTTATGCACGCTGATTACAGGTGATAAACTCAACGAGAATTAAACAAAATTATTACCTTTTGCAAATATTTAAATTGAAAATTAATAACAAGCACCTCCAGACAAATGTTTGTCGTTAAACTCCCCATGCGATCGGAGATTAAACACTTTTGAATTAATTGTGCGCGCATCTAATAAAATATATTATCAACGTAGAGAGCGCGCGGTGTTACTTTTGAGACGCCTTTAATTAATTGCTTTCCGATAGGCGTCTTAAAAGTCCATGACAATATAAAAACCTTAGATCGAAATCAGGTAATTTATAGAGACGATTATTATGTTGTTATTCAAAAAAGACATATGTTTCTCAACACACATACAGTAAGATAGCCATGGGAAAGAACTCACTCGTTCTAAATAGAAATGTTTTAAAGAATTGAGAAACACGAGTGCTAGACACACCAGATTCAGCGGAGGGGCGACAAGCCCGTTCATATGCATCAAGTTTTGGAGACTCCGAGATAACCGGTCCCTTCAGAAACACTAATTGACGGACGACAGACACGCCGACAGAACAACGTAGCAACTCATAAACCGGGCCGTGAATCAAATAAAAAGCGCTTAACATCTCTAACATTGAATTCAGTTTGCGCTGACCGCGATACTTGCGCAGAATTCACTAAAGCCTTCGAGTGTGTGCACCGTAAATGAAAGCCACTTGAACCCGTTCCAAAAAGCTAAAGCACATTGATCTGTTGTAGTATCGAAATAAAATTCATTTTATTGAGCGATCGGTCAGCCGTTGTCACGTTTTATATCATTGAAAAACCGGGACCCGTTTGGGTGCCGCAAGGGAATACACTGCGTCCGTCTCAATCTTATAGACGTCTTAATTTGTTCGGGTCAGGGTTTATTGTTAAGTGCGGTGGGCGTGGAGCTTGCGATGTTTTGTTGCTGTGTGCTGGTGCAACAGGCTGGAATGCCCGGTGCATGGAACCTGTCTTTTTACTGAGATATGCACTTGAAGTTTGCTTTATAAAATTCACGTCTGGGACGCTTTTACTCACGCGGTGACTTGTTTATCAGTCAACGCTACCTAAAATTATTTCGTGATGAAAAAAACGAGAAGTTTCACGATTCTAAAACCATTTTGTGATAACCTGCTATACTTTTAGCTAAGCTAAGATGTTGCTCTCTAAAAGCCGAAATTGGAGATAGGATCAAAACATATCATAATTCATAACTAGCGTGGGACGTGCTTATTAAATTGAATAAGTACAAGTACTTACTTGTATTATATTAGAGTGAAAGGGTTATACAAAGCATGTTCACTGTGTTGAGATAGTATCTACATCTAACTACTGACGTTTATATAGCTTTGATATTTATATTACAAGACGTCATGATGTAAACAACACATTTTTGCTGAAGTTAAATAATGCCTTTCTTGCAGCAGTACAGAAAATGGAAATTGTACAAAGTTGAAGTTTTTGCTAAATACGAGTACACATTAAAGCTACGAGTGAAGTCCATCTTTTTGCAGTTTATTTAATTTCCATCAAACTTGTCATGTCTTGTCATCTCCATAACTCATTCGTCACCTCCCAGCGTCCGTGATTTCGCGCTTCAGCCGGCTTATGTCGCTAACGACCGGCCGCGGTTGTCGTCGTTTAACGATCGGTCGTCGGTCGGCGGTTAGCTCTCAATTTACTTTGGTGATTGAATCGTTATGGCCGAGGAAAGAAGCCGCAAGATCAAAGTTGTGAGATTTGCAAGCGGTGTTTGTGTGATTGGTTCACCAGTCGTCTAGTTTTTTTTATGTACCTGAATGACGAGACGAGCTAGTCGTTTGCCTGATGGTAAGCAATACGCCAGCCCATAACAGTAACAGCACCACCCAGAACTTTGTTTTGCAAAATCCTGCGCGGCGCCGCTCTGCGCTCGTCACCCTGAGACAATTAGCTGTTGAGTCTCATAATGCCCAGTAATTTTGCTGGCTACAATGCCCTTCAAACTGGAACACAGTAATGCTTGCGCACCAGATGCTAACCCACCCAGACGGTCTCTCGCATAGAGAAACCTACCACTAGTAGTAGTCTAGACTTTCGTCTGAAAATTGGCCATTTGGATTCGGATATTATTATTTACCCCACAAATCTTTTTTTGCTTCAGTATTGTGTCCATATTATATAAAGTGACTATACTGTGTAGAGATAACTTCATGGCAGAGATAACTTCATTTTGCCAGTAGAATAAATCTCTTAAACTTATTTTATAGACAGAGATTTGCTTTTGTAAGCATAAAGTGTAATAGTTACGTAAACAGCTTATGAAATGTCTGTCTCTGGAGGTCGCTTTTGCCAGTTATGAAGTAGTCAGTAGTCTTCAAACGTTACTTACTGTGTTTCAGTTTGAAGAGCCCTACTCTTTCAAGTGAATTCACTGGGCATTTATACGATGCAGAGGTCAGAATAAGAAAACATGTCACGGTGATGAGCAGTGCAGAGCTTTCTCAAAATAAAGTTGGCTGGTGGCGCTACAACTGTTGAAGGCAGGCAAGTTGCTTCCATCAAGTGATGATAAATAACAATATGATGTTCCGTTTTATTCTTATTCTTATCAACATCGTGAAAGTAATGACTCTAATTAGGACAACCAGTCGTATTTCAACAGTTCCCTCGACTCAAATTTTCAAAACCATGTATACTACAACAACACAACAAATAGAACCTAATTAAATTTTCCAAAACAAAGCGCCGACTGTCAGTACCTTTCACAACCCGGGAACCGAACTCTGTCCCTCGTGGCCACTTTACTCCATTACTAATTCAACGAGCAAGCCCACCGAATTAAAACTACCTTTCTGCCATTCTCTTGACCACAGACCCTTCATGCGAAAACACTCTTTATTAACTTTTATATGGTTGAGCTTTTAGTTGATTTTGCTTTGGGGTTTTGGTGGTGGTTAGGGTGTTTTAAAATAATGTGGTGGTATCTAGATGGGCCGCGAAGTGTTTTTTTAATCCGTAATGGCCGGTGCCGCAGGGTCCCGATAACGGACGGTATGATATATAACCCTTGTGGAAATATTTTGGAAAATGTCAGGTTTGTATGGAATGAGCTTTAGGTATAACTTCTCTGGTGCGTAGTATTTGATGAACATAATTCTCATGTGGTCCAGTGGCTGCAATTAGGCTGGCTAAAAATTAATAGATGTTAAAATTGACGACATTAGTAAAGTTTTATTGACTTTATAATATGTGTATAATATGTGTTGTACTTTCATGGTTTTTTTTATTCCCTGATAATAAAGAAAATTTATTAAAAAAATATCTTTTTAATGTGCGCTAAATTAAATAAAATTAGAAAAGTGAGTGAAGTGCGTGAAACAAAGAAATGAATTTATTGGGATAAGTTACGAACTTAAACTTTAAAAGAAGCATTCTCTGCACCCTCAGCCCCATGAAAACACCCTTCGTCCAGCAGGTTGTAATTAATAGCACTCGGGCACGGGACGGGACGGGGCCGACACGATCTCTCCCGCACCCGCGCCGCCGCCGCGCCGCCGGCGTCGCCTGCTGTTTGCAAATCGACATGGTTGGTAGGGTAGTAGGAAGGATGTTCTAGGAACAAAGCTTTGTCTGAATATTCTATGTCTAATTGAACAAAAAGTTTATGGAACAAGATGGTGTGGTCTAAAACAGCAATTAAATTTATTAATCTAGTTGCCTTCAAGTCCCGAATGAATCGGTATCTTTTACGCAAGCTTGATCCATTGTCGACCGCGTCATCACTTTCCATCAGATGAGACTGCTGTCAAATGCTTGCCTAATAGGTAATATAAAAATATATACAGTACGTGTTATTGCATTTGGTTTGAAAGCTCTAAAAATTAATCTAAAATCTTTAAGTTTAATCATCGACGAGTACGTTACAACTACAATTATAAAAGAATTTTATATTTTTCTGTTTCTGTATTTTATATGGTTTCGGTAGCCAAGTTTGTTTGGCGTCGGGACGGTATTACAACGACGCGGGTTCGAATGGAAATGGGAAATGAAATGACTCGAACCGGTCTGAAATTTTATTTTTCTTCTCTCTGAATATTTATATACATCTTGTTTATTATGAGAACAACTTACTTCTTTATTTTACCCGTCATCGTCCCACTGCAAATGAAATGAAATAAATTTATTTGTTAGAATTTCGGTACAATATTGCAAGGTGACATAGCTATAGTTTTCTCCAACGAAATTCGGCCTTTGTAGGCGTACACATATTTAAACAGTTTTATTGTCAAACACTGGGCCAGCGTGGCGGATTATCGCCCATACTCTCTCTAAGAGGGAAGGCCCGAGTCCCAGCAGTGGGAATGTAATGGGCTGATGATAATGATGATGATTTGTCAAACATGATTTTATTTATAAAAGCCAAAGCAAAGCCTATCCTTTTTCCACTCCTCGCGGTGTAATGTCTTTTGCGGCTAATCCTTTCAGTTCATCCCGCCATCTCCGACTGGGCCTGCCACGTTGTTGTCTGACGTAGTGTGCGTGACTCAGTGGTAAGTTCTGAAATTCAGAGAAGATTCTGAAAATGTGAAGTAATAACCTAATGAAAAAAGGTTTGCAATTTAACATGGCTACTTTAACTAGGCACATGCGGATCCCACAGCGGAAAAGTAATAGGGTGAGTCCCCGCGGTGCTTCCGAACTAATTATGGACAATAATTACCACAACTCTACATGTTTAATACGTTACAAGTTAAAGGTAACCATTTCAAATTTTTTAGAATAGTTTTACATTCCTAAATGTCATGAGGATGGTACCACGCCCTGTGATATTATCTCTAGCTTGACTAATTGGTGCCAAGGGTGCTCTGTCTTCGGTCAACATTTAAAAAATATATTTATACGAGAATCACGTGCAGAACGACTCTTAAATGCCTCTGTGTCATTAAATGACAGTTTTGGAGAGTGGAATTATGTTTTTTGAAATAAATGGCTAATTTTACTGACATTTTCAATTGTAATTAACATTTTTGATCTTGCTTTTGTATAATACCTACCTATAATTATTATTTTACTGGAAGTGACTATGAGGGCAATAAATAATATGTTAAGCTACCTCTAGCTTTACATATGCTTACGTTTGTGTTTGAAATATGTAGATCTTCAATAACGAAGTACTGCAAATATTGTCTCAATAAAACTTGGATCTCTCTTGCTACGTAAGTAATAGTTGTCGTCTTTGCTCTTACGCTCGATGCATTTTGTAAAACATACCTACGTGGGTATAATTTAGAGTATGCAAACCTTCATGTTGCATTGGTCCCCCAATGGTCCAACAACCGACCTACCCAACGGACTATTTTACAAACTTCCCTATACGTTTTCAAAAATATGGATCAACCCTTATTGTGTCACTTTTAAAGCTTTGTTACCTTCGTCTAGGTATCTCTTGAATGAAAGTGGAGTGCGGTTAGTTCTTTCAGTCCACTATTAGGGAAAACTACGTCGTTTGTGTTTGAAGCACGTCTGTAGTTCAGAATTCGATCACTGTTAGAAAGGATTTTTAGGTTTTTCGAAAACGGTTAATGTTTTTAAAGTAGTCCCAAGCACTTTTGCTAAATCCGATAATAATAATTTTCAAGAACAATTTGACAGCAATTATAATGGAATGATTGAGTAAATCCATTTAACTTTACTGAGCGAGTGTGGCTCAGTGGGAGAAATTGCAACTTTCGTGGCGGATTACGGCCCATACTCTTTATGAGAGAATGCCCATGTCCCAACAGTGGAAATGTAATGGACTGATGATTATGATGATGATGATGATTCACTTTTAAAGCAAGGTGGTATAGATTTCTTGTAGTTTTCGATATAATGTATCATAACGATTTAGATCTAGTGTAGTAGTTTAGGTCAGACAGGACCTCACGTGTATAATGGAAAGTAATCTTGCTAATATCTGCTCATTAAAATTGCACACATAAATGTGACGTGGGAATATATGTATGTATGCCGACCGGGCAAATAACGAGAGCCTCAGAGCGGTAAGCTAATTTAAATTTTTACCTTTTTAACCGACTTCAAAGAGGAGGAGGTTCTCAATTCTACTGGCTGTATTTTTCTCTATGTTTGTCACGGGATTACTCCGCCAATTATGAATTGATTTTGATGATTTTCTTTGCTAGGTAGGTCACATTTCGGAGGTGGTTATATAAATTTATCGAAAATAATTCAGCACTTTTTCAAAAAGTCAACAAAAACAAAAATTAAAGTTTCCTTGAAGTCGGTTTTATTTTTTTTCTAAACATTAATTTTAATTTTAGTCAATAAAATAGAAACCCTCCTGTGGTAAAACATAATGATGATTCTTCTTGACGTGTTTGAGAAGACTAAGAAAATCTTAGTTTAACTATAGTGTGAAAAGTGAAATAAGGCTCGTCCGGGTTGCGAATAGCGGGGGGTTCTCGCAGTATATTGCTGAAACGACCCTTTGTTACTCGCTTAGGAAAATAGCCACTTATCTGTAGTGAACTTTAAGATCGGTTTAGACTCTAAAACTCGATACTGCTTTGTGAAATGGTATTGCGAGCGAGTAATGTACCTAAATTTATATTTAACATATTTATTATATAAAATCAGCGTTTTTTTGTGTAAGGCAATGTTTTAGAGGTTTAATTTTGTTCTTCATGGTCGTCATCAGTTTTTTTGATGAAGCTGTTGAACGTAAGACAAGTACCTATTGTGAATGTATTACGTAAAATATTCATCATCATCATCATCAGCCCATCACGTTCCCACTGCTGGGACACGGGCCTTCTCTCATAGAGAGAGAACGGGCCATAATCCACCACGCTGGCCCAGTGCGGGTTGGTGGATGTCACATGTCCTTGACTTTTTGTGAAAAAATCTTGGACATGCCGGTTTCCTCACGATGTTTTCCTTCACCGTTTTTAGAGTGAGTGTTAAATCCGCACATAACTTAAGAAAGTCAGTGGTGCGAGGCCAGCGGGATTCGAACTCGGGTGCGTCGGATCGAAAGTCGCACGAGCTCCCACTGAGCCACACTCGCTCCCAAAATATTGCCAACTAATTATTATAAAAGTCCTTGCATTATGGCGCAACTAAATGGTCTAACGCAAGATGTTCAGCACGTCACTGGGTTGTTGGCGGCCCGTCTTTAATTTTAAATTTTTAATTAATTTGGAAAGTTTTAGTTTTTAGTTAGTTTTTAAATACAAAATGGGTCTTTTTACTTTTAAGTAAATGTAGTAATAATTATTATTATTATCATAGAGTTCATAGACATTGGATGCTTTAATCCCAGCACATTAGGTAACTCTCAATAATCGTTGCAGAGTAGAGTAATGGCCGAGAGAGCGATTGTATTCAAATGTAGAGGCGTGGTGTGAAAATATTCCTTAGTTCCGCCCGCCCGCCCGCCGCCCGCCGCCCGCCGCCCGCGCTGGGCTCTACCACGGAAACGACAAGTTCAAATTCAAGTTCCAAAGTTTTTTATTCAATTTTGATATCACAGACGCATCTTCCGTGCCTTACCTACCCTGGGTATGTAGAGAGGGTACTCGAACTCATACAGTTCTCGAAAGTAGAATTTCTAAGCAAGTTACTATCAATTAATTGTAATTTTAGCCTAAACTTTTTTGCTCTATTGTATTGCTATAAGATAGAGTAATTTGAATGAAGATGGAAGTTGTGCGACTATTCAGAGCGGTTTCCTTGATGGTTTCCTTGACGTCACGGCATTTTCTATCATAATTTTAAGCACAATCTTGTAATACTATAGTTTAATTTGTAACACTGTATCATTTTTAACCGGCTTCAGAAAAGGAGAAGGTTCTCTATTCGGATGTTTTTTTTTGTTACCTCAGAACTCCGTCATTTATGAACCGATTTGGAAAATTATTTTTGCGTTGGGTTCAGTATAGCTCCGAAGTGGTCCCATATAAATTTCATCGATATGTGACCTTGGACTTCGAAGATACATTGAAGTCGGTTTTTGTTTTTTTCTAAAAAATTAATTGATCAGATAATTTATATGCGAGTGTTTTATGTGAATATTGCAAAATACATAAAGTAACTTAAGTTAGCTAGACAATAGTATGTCCCGTTCACATTTCAAGATTCGTTTTCCATATGAATAGAGGGCGGCAATCTGCCGACACATTCGCTATTGTGCGGCGCCGTGTAAGATTGGCGAGGCGCGCGCGAAATGCGATAGGAGGAAACTTAAATTAAAGAAAGATTGGTTTCGATAACTTATTTCGCTGTAAAATATGTACTGCTGCGCGCTAAACGCGGTACGCACCTTTTCTGCCGGCTAGCCTAGGGACGAGCGGTGTGTTCGTTAGCTAGGGGGATGTTACATACCGGTGTAACCAATAATCGAGGCAGGGTCCCTTCTAAAGGGGCGCCACCAGTCCTTACAACTGGGAGGTGAATAATAACAATGAGATTCACCTCAAATTTCTATTTATTTAACTATATTCTTATTTTAAGTTCTTAAGTTTAGGGTTAGTTTTTACAATTAAATTATTCTTAAAGTTCTATTCTTTTCTATTTAGTTCTATTTATTCTATTGCTGCAATAAGCTTTCTTAATATTCTATGTTACATAGTGTTCCGGACATGAAGATGGGCCCTTCCCATGCCGGTTCGTAGGTTGTTTAACCTTTCTAATACATTAGACTACTATTGAGGCATCCGCTGGCTATTGGAACACAGCTGGCCCGGAGCGATCGTCGACTAGCGACATGTGGCGTCAGCGCAGTCGCGTTAAATTTAAATTGATATGTTTTGAGGTGAAAACAAAAAGAAAAAATGGGGAACGTCACCCATCGGCGGTCCCGGTGGAAGTAGGTACACCCGTCATCGGCGAGGAGATACCTAGGACCTTAACTTTGGAGCGGCAATCTGTGGACGAAAGATATTTCGCTACAGATCACCACGAAATAAATGAGATTCTAATAGGATTCTACCAAGAAAGGATGGGGTTTTTACCTGCCGCTCCACAAAATACGGCGCAGTTGGGCACGCCATTTTTCTGCCTGGGCGCATGTCGGCCGCGACGCCATCCGTCCGAACTCCGCGATGTTCTATAGAATTACGTAAATTTAGTGAAGGAAACAACGATGGAGGGACTGGGATTCTTTTCCCTGAAGAAATTAAACTGTTCACTTACTTCTTTTCTATTCTTTCTCGAAATTCTTGGGAGCCGGTATTTTCGACGCCGGGACGCTAGTTGAAAAGACCTTTGACAGATTGGATTCTCAGAGCGTAGACAAACGTCAAAACGTGGTGCTCCAGACACGAACACATCAACCTGTCAAACTTGACTGACATACCATGGCTGGTAAAACCCTGAAATTTCTAATTCTAAGGCAATAAAGCCTGTGAAAAACAACGAATAACTGTTAATTAGGAGATTCTACTACTATGCTAGAAAAGCTGAAAGACTAAACAAATTTTAAAGGTTCTAACAATTTAACAAAGATTTCTTATCGGTTTTTTATGTTTGAGCGTACAACAGGATTTCTCGCATTGCTTGACGCTTCTTTCTGGCAATGATCTAACGAATCGATCAATATTATTATTTATGGCAACTCGATGACAGCTGTCGTTACTGTCAAAAGTCATAATGTCTAGGCTAGTAATAACAACAAATGTTAATTAAATTTGAGTTTACTAAATATGTGATATTTACGAAGAAAATTCCCAAGCAATGGATATGTTGTCTAAGTTCAATGCTTAAGGAATGTACCCGTAACAACAACTCGTGGCAAAAACAATTCTTTCTATTGAAAAATAACGTAAGTAATGGTGCCTAACTTACTCCGTGAAGAATGCATTTTGCTGACCTTTCTTGGCGTCGCCGGCGTTGAATGTACACCAGCACAGCCCCTGCGGGCTGTCCTACGACCGATCAACAAGATGCACCCCTCCCGGAGGCGTTTTACACCGAAAAAACTTAATGTTCAAATGTCATGCAACAACACCCCTCCGACAAGAGCGAAATTACTATGAACAACGAGAAGTATAAGTTCGCGAACGAAACCAGTAAACAATACTATATTCTGTGGCGACAGTGACAACTGGACCATATTCTTTTCTGAAACAATGTTATTGTGATAAGATAACACAAAGAAACAATTAAGTTTCTACAGAGTGAGCTGTAGAGTACCAATGGACCCTTATAATGTTTAGCTTTCACTACTGAATTCTTATTCTGAAAAAGTTTGTTCTAATTCTAAAATAGTTCTATTCAAGCACTATTGTAACTTGAAAAAATAAAGTTCTAACCAACATCTTCTGTTTGCATTTATTTCTCACACCCGTAGGTGTATATAACTGTCTGGCAGTTTTGAATAAGTATGCTAATTAGCATTGTGAAGCTATAACTACCATACCTAAAATACTAAGTTTTAACATGTTTGTATTTATATTTAATACGAACTAATGTTCTTAACGGACTTGCCGCATAGGATAACATATGCTTATGAGCATTGAAAAAACCTAACTAATGCGCTTAACTTACCTAATGTTAAGTTTACTAAAACTATATTACCTAAAGCTAGACCTAACTGCTTACAACAGTTACCTAACTGTTGTTATCTATTAGTGCACTATATTTACAACATATGAATTTAATTGACACAATATGTATGTTTGTTAACATTTATTAAATGAGTGTGGGGTTAGTGTTCAGTGGATAGGGAGCTATTGTTCAGTGGAACCACTTGCATAAAATAATAAAGTTAAAAGAAAATTCAAAGCACTCTCTCTCTCAATCTCCAGCCACACTAGAATTTTATAAGTTCTTTCTAACATAAATTATTCTTGTAATAAAATCCCTCTTACATCCTTCACCTTATTTTCCATTCAATCACACTTCTTACACAGTACTTGTTACCTTCCATACTATTCCATATTATTCCATCTGTCTTTCACTCTCATCAATTAAAATATCCTTGATCTTTCCTTTCCTTTTATTTTATTTTGCTGAAATACTGTAAATTTAATTTGAAAACTTTATTTATTTACCAACTATTTTACTTGTATTTTACTAAAATATTTAGGTATTATTATATACATTTTTTTTTTAATATTTTTATTTTTCCTTATTATTTTTATGCCTATGTATGCCTATATTAACTTATTTAAACTTTACACTTATCTAGTACTCTATTCTATTCTGGATTTATATGGATTATGTCCTTAATGTGAGTCAACCCTAACTTCTTTCCATTAATTGCTCGGAGACGATAAATTAAGGGGCTAACTTTCTCTTCTATTACACATTTAATGTTTCTAGGTGCTAATTTACTTGCGAAATTATCACTAGCTTTGGATAGAGTGTAATCTTTCTTCCACACAACCTGACCAACATTCAGACTAACTTCTCTCTTTCTTTTATCATACAAACGTTTCCCTCTTTCATACGCAGAATTTAATTTCTCTTTCACTTTCATAAATATGTTTTTGAGTTCTTGTAATGATCCTACGTAATCTTTCCTTTCTGGGAAATTTAAATCCTGTTGATCAAATGTGTTAAATTTATAATGCTCCGTATCCAAAACTATTTCTCTACCATGCACAACGAAAAATGGAGTAAATCCAGTGGCTTCATGCACACTGTTGTTCATCGCAGACTGAATATGTGGTAAGTGAAGGTCCCATTCTCTATGATCATTCTTAAGAAATGATGAAATCGCGTCACCTAGAACTCGGTTAACACGTTCTACCGGGTTCACCTGAGGAGTGTATACGGCAGTGTAGAATAAGTTGGGTATCTTGTACCTTTCTATTAATTCTTTGAATTCTTTAGATGTAAACACACTTCCATTATCACATATTAAAGTCTTAGGGACTCCGTGTACAAGGAAAACAAATTCTTCTAACTTCTGATTTATGGTGGTAGAGACTGCTCTTCTTATTGGAAATAGGAAAACATACTTTGAAAAATAGTCTGCTACTACCAACACAAATGTATTACCTTTCTTAGACCTTGGTAAGGGGCCATGTAAATCTATCGACATAGTTTCAAATGGTCTGTTGACCCGCTTGGGTTGTCCCATGAGTCCGGGTCTAGCTTTATTTGTTGATTTGTTAGCTAAACAGACTTCACATTTTCTTACATATTCTTTGACATCTTTTAGTAATTTTGGCCAGTAAAATCGTAGAGCTATGCGTTTTACGGTTTTACTAATGCCAAAATGTCCTGCTGTTGGCTGATCATGATTTTCTAATAAAATTCTAGCTCTACTTTGTAGAGGTACAACTAATTTCCATGAAGTGTCATTTTCTAATGCATATTTACTTTTAATTAATTTATATAACCTTCCTTCAATAATGTTAAATTTGGGAAAGCGTTGTGGAAATTTTCTACAATTTTCAAACAAGGTATCATACCAAGTGTCTCCTGAAGGATAATTAATCTCTTCTACTGATTCTACTTCTAAGCGGCTAAGAGCGTCAGGTACGACGTGCAAATGTCCTTTTCTGTGTTTAATATCAAATTTGTATTGCATGAGTCGCATAGCCCACCTGGCCAACCTACCGCTAGGAGATTTAATGCTCAGTAACCACTGTAGAGACGCGTGATCAGTAATTACTGTGAAGGGCTGACCTTCAACGTAACACCTAAATTTTTCTACGCTGAATAACGCGGCTAAACATTCTTTCTCTGTCACTGAGTAATTCCTTTCTGCTGCAGTGAGACTACGCGAAGCATACGCTATAACCTTCTCTACATCGTCAATATTTTGAGTGAGGACGCTACCTATACCTCTGTCACTGGCATCACATTGTATTATAAATTCCTTTGTGAAGTCAGGACAAGCCAAAACCGGCGGGTGATCGCCCGTGTTGATCGTGTGCTGAACCAGATCGGTCTTGTTCAGGCCGCATTCTAAAGTTAATTTCTTAAAATTTTCTATACGTTTGTTAAGCTGTGTTAACTGTTCTGGGGTTAAGTCGCTAGCGGCTTGTAGAGATCCTGATTCTACGAAACAATTTTGATGATTCAAACTACCTACTTCTATAAATCGCAAAACGTCTCTACCGATATTAAATATTTTCCAAAAGTCTATGCCTAAAATGATTGGGGTTCTAACTTCTTCAACTACTAAAAATTTTATTCTGTGACTTAAATTTTTATACTCTATGTCCAGATGTGAGTAACCAGCGGCGACACTCATTGAACCGTTGGCTGTAGTTATGGGCGCGCGTTCAGATGTATTCAACGTAGCTCCATAACGCTCAAGGGTACGAAAAGCAACACCACTGATGACGCTAATCATCGCACCGGAATCTAACAATCCTTTACATTTTTTACCGAAAATGGATACTTCCAGAAAAGGTCTGGTTTCTCCTGGCATAGGGTTAAAGTAGACTTCTTGAATTTTTTGGTGTTCTACTTTATTATTTCTGACTCTAGATTTATTATTTTCTGTGACTCTACCATTTGACTCTACCTTCTTGTAGGTTATCTCACCACTACTACGACTTTGATATGGCTGGTTCACCCAATCCCGTCGTGAGAGGCTCCGCCCGAGTTTAAATTATTATTCTGTTTGTTCTGATTCTGGGGATTGCACTTCTCACAGCGCGGTCTTGTGACCCCTTGCCTTCCGCAGCCATAGCAATGGATCGTCCCATCAAATTTACATTCTGTTTCTACGTGACCCTGTCTTTTACATTTGCTACAAACGGCGCGTATAGTTTTAGACGTTTGAACGGTTTCTATATTCTTTCTATTGTTATGAAAGGTTTTTGTTTTATAACACAAGTCCATGTGTAATGAGTTCGAGTTGGTGGTCGAGGGGTTAACATGTGTCGCACACTCTAACTTCATGTCTTCCATCCCCTTACATTTCATACGCAACTGGTCCACGTTCGCAAATGTGTCACAAAATACCTTAGATTTATAATAAGGAGCTAGGTTATCTTTAATAATTTCTACCTGTTCCTTTTCTGGTATGTGTGTGTCTAACCTATCAAAGTATTTCTTCATAGTGTAAATATACGATATCACACTTTCTGATGGATGTTGTGTCCTATTATAGATTTCTTTAAGAGTTTTTCTATTGTATGAAATTGGTAAAAACTCTTCTTTCAAAGCGGTAACAAAGTCGTTCCATGTCAAATGATGTTTGCCATAGAAACGGTACCATTCTGCTGCACTACCTTCTAATAAATCATAGACGCTTCTTAGTAATTCTGATTGACTAACATTTTTACAGATGCTTAATTCATCAATCTTCTCGAGGAATGCATGCAAACCTATCTTGCTATCCCTACCTGAATATTTTATGTTCCAGTTGGAAACATTACGTGATGGGTCAATGGTAATCCGCAGCTCACCTGTGCCAACTGAAGAGTCCTGAGTTGTCACTGTCCTCTCAGTCGCAGTCGAAGTGCTGGGACCACTGCTCAATGGAGTCGCTTCTACGGTTGCCGGTTCCTCTGCATAGCACACACCAACTGTTCCTATAACACCAATGTTCAACATGTTAATAATGCTCTCACAATCTTTCTTGAGCACTATGATTCTATCTTGGAGTTCTTGATCGTTAGTCACTAGGCGACATAGCCTGAGTTGAATGTGTATCACACGGGAAGCAAACCTTTCTTTCTGAGAAGGAGTTAATTCTCCTGACGACACTGCCTGACTAATGTCATTCAATTTGTCCTCGCAGACTTCTACTTCTGATTCTACGTCGAGCTCAGATGGGTTGAGAACAATTTCCAAACGTGATGTTTTTGACAGAGCAGATATCTTGGCTCGCATGTCAGCAACTGTTCTGATGTTGAGATGCCCTCTGATTCTGAGTTCATACTTGAGCTCATCGCTAAGGAGATGTCTGAAGTTCATCTTTAACTCAGACATTTTGTCAGAAATTGTCAATTCTATGTTTGTCAAAACAAGTTATTATTCTACAAATGAGACCAACCTCGATGATGTTCCAGTAATACCGGGCCACACGTTGCTAGGCGTCAATTTATGCTGCGCGCTAAACGCGGTACGCACCTTTTCTGCCGGCTAGCCTAGGGACGAGCGGTGTGTTCGTTAGCTAGGGGGATGTTACATACCGGTGTAACCAATAATCGAGGCAGGGTCCCTTCTAAAGGGGCGCCACCAGTCCTTACAACTGGGAGGTGAATAATAACAATGAGATTCACCTCAAATTTCTATTTATTTAACTATATTCTTATTTTAAGTTCTTAAGTTTAGGGTTAGTTTTTACAATTAAATTATTCTTAAAGTTCTATTCTTTTCTATTTAGTTCTATTTATTCTATTGCTGCAATAAGCTTTCTTAATATTCTATGTTACATAGTGTTCCGGACATGAAGATGGGCCCTTCCCATGCCGGTTCGTAGGTTGTTTAACCTTTCTAATACATTAGACTACTATTGAGGCATCCGCTGGCTATTGGAACACAGCTGGCCCGGAGCGATCGTCGACTAGCGACATGTGGCGTCAGCGCAGTCGCGTTAAATTTAAATTGATATGTTTTGAGGTGAAAACAAAAAGAAAAAATGGGGAACGTCACCCATCGGCGGTCCCGGTGGAAGTAGGTACACCCGTCATCGGCGAGGAGATACCTAGGACCTTAACTTTGGAGCGGCAATCTGTGGACGAAAGATATTTCGCTACAGATCACCACGAAATAAATGAGATTCTAATAGGATTCTACCAAGAAAGGATGGGGTTTTTACCTGCCGCTCCACAAAATACGGCGCAGTTGGGCACGCCATTTTTCTGCCTGGGCGCATGTCGGCCGCGACGCCATCCGTCCGAACTCCGCGATGTTCTATAGAATTACGTAAATTTAGTGAAGGAAACAACGATGGAGGGACTGGGATTCTTTTCCCTGAAGAAATTAAACTGTTCACTTACTTCTTTTCTATTCTTTCTCGAAATTCTTGGGAGCCGGTATTTTCGACGCCGGGACGCTAGTTGAAAAGACCTTTGACAGATTGGATTCTCAGAGCGTAGACAAACGTCAAAACGTGGTGCTCCAGACACGAACACATCAACCTGTCAAACTTGACTGACATACCATGGCTGGTAAAACCCTGAAATTTCTAATTCTAAGGCAATAAAGCCTGTGAAAAACAACGAATAACTGTTAATTAGGAGATTCTACTACTATGCTAGAAAAGCTGAAAGACTAAACAAATTTTAAAGGTTCTAACAATTTAACAAAGATTTCTTATCGGTTTTTTATGTTTGAGCGTACAACAGGATTTCTCGCATTGCTTGACGCTTCTTTCTGGCAATGATCTAACGAATCGATCAATATTATTATTTATGGCAACTCGATGACAGCTGTCGTTACTGTCAAAAGTCATAATGTCTAGGCTAGTAATAACAACAAATGTTAATTAAATTTGAGTTTACTAAATATGTGATATTTACGAAGAAAATTCCCAAGCAATGGATATGTTGTCTAAGTTCAATGCTTAAGGAATGTACCCGTAACAACAACTCGTGGCAAAAACAATTCTTTCTATTGAAAAATAACGTAAGTAATGGTGCCTAACTTACTCCGTGAAGAATGCATTTTGCTGACCTTTCTTGGCGTCGCCGGCGTTGAATGTACACCAGCACAGCCCCTGCGGGCTGTCCTACGACCGATCAACAAGATGCACCCCTCCCGGAGGCGTTTTACACCGAAAAAACTTAATGTTCAAATGTCATGCAACAGTACTTATACAGGGTTTTTAAACCGTAACTAAAAATACCGTTAAAAATACGAAACCGTTCTTTTGATATACTTACCTAAATTTTAAGAAGAAATTATTGGTTTGCATGCAAATATTTATCTTCAGCTCATACAGTTATAGTTTCAATAGCAAATTATGTAAGTTTCTCTAATAACTAGATAATGGATTATAATACAAATTGATGTATTTACTTCGGTGCACTTATATTGTATTAGTATTGATTTTATTAATTAAACAATCCAACTCCCCATTATAATGCAAATCAGCTGACTTAATTACCAAATCATCCCTTCTCCTTGTTCCAGGTGAGGTGTAACTCGATTACTTAATGAATGCAAAGTGGCAATCTTGGCGCCTGCCGCTGCCTGCCGCTGCCTGTCGCTGCCGTCGGGTAGCGGGATGCAAATCCGATCGGCCCGTGTGAACGGGGCATTAGTATCGGAAGTGGGGAGTCACGGTATTGTATTTTGGATGACGACGGCGAGGAACTTACGTTTATCTTATGCGCTTATTATTGGAGGCCCCTGACACACGTCCCCAATAAACAAGTAATAAAGAGTTAGGTTATCTGATGGTTACAGCGAGATCATTTTGTTTAGACAACTCAAGGTGACATCAGTTATTTACAACGTAATGCCAGTAGATAATAAATAACTATATGAGACCTCTATTACTTATAATTATTTTTTGGTAATACCTTATATGTAAATTTAAATTACAAATTAAACAGATGAAACATACTATCAACCCCGATAACACGAGACGGTGATATGCGGGCATCACTCGTGTTATCACACGAGTGCGAGATTCTTACCATAATGCATATGGCGCGGAATTGTATTGGTTAAATAAATAATATTATGCACATACTAGCAGAGACCTAGACATATAAATAGGTAGGTTAAAAATGACACTTCTAAAAAATCTAGAAAAAAAATACGTAAAATAAACAGCCTTCTTAAAAAACAATCTTATTAAACCTCAAGACAATTCTGCGTTGTTCGCATCATGGTCGTCCCGTAGATTTTCCTTAGTATTTAATAGTGGGGGGCGCGCGATAACCGCCGAGACTCGCGAGATTTGTGCCTTGTCCTCGTTGTTCAATGTACAGCTACAGACACAGTGTTTAGATCCAAGAGCTGCGGACTTTTGGAAGTGAAACAGCGTTTTTATAATACGAGCTAACTATAAGTCCTTAAATTATGCCTTTCAAGCTAAGACTAAGGTGGCCAAGAGACGGGCGAAGACTAGTAGGCAGACCACCGGCCAGATGACATAGTGGACGGGATGGGAAACTTGTGGATGCGGAATGCGCAGGACCGGAACAAATGGCGTGAGGGAGAGGAGGCCTATACCCAGCAGTGGGTGGACACGGGCTGAAATGATGATGATGATGCTAAGACTGCATTGGGGATACATGAAAGAAGCCACAAGCGGCATAATTGTCTTACTATGAAAAGGACCAGTCATCGTCGTAAAATATTTTTTAAACAGAGAATTTTACTAAAAAGGCGTGTACAAAGTGAAAAGAAGGCATCACTTGAATTAATAATAATTGTGTTGGCGTTCAAGAAATAAATAAAAGGCTGAAACTCAGTCACAGAGAGGCTGAAACACAATCACAGAGCTGAAATAAGAAGTAACAATACAATTTCAGTTTATATGCCATGAAAAGTACATACAGAAATTATTCAATTAGATTCTAAGTTTATAAGATTCTCAATTCGTTTTTATGTTTTTTTAATGTAACTAAGTGGCGAGACGAGCAGGTCTTTCACCTGATGGTAAGAAACACGCGTGCCCATAACAGTTGCAGCGCCACCCAATACATTGTTTTGGAAAATCCTACGCGGCACTGTACTGCGGTCGTTAAGAAAGAAAAAAGAATATATATACATTTATAGAGGACATCACACAACATTACACTAAACATACTAAAATAAAGACAAAACAAAAACAATAAATAGGTACAACACAGTGAAATGTTGCGCGTCGTCAGGAAAAGGTTCCGACTCAGCATACGCTAAGGTATTTGGTAGTACCTACCCGTTACCCAGACAGGAGCTCTTACGTCTCATCATGCCCAGTAATATACATAACTGCTGGCGGTCAAATATCTGGCGAAGTACTTTCCGAGGCGGCCTCTTGCAGAAAAGGCACAACTAAAAGTTCACGTTGTCTCTTCCAGTTCCTCTTAAAGTGAGCTAAAGTTATCAATCGTTCAGAATCTGCATCGGCACCGGCTCCGTCGCCTGCACTTAAACGTAACGACACGCCCCGGGGCCGGGGTCCTCCCCACTCTCAACTAAACTCTTATGGCCGGAGGACCGACGTTGATACGGATTCGCCGAAATGGCTTTATACTGTAAAATAAGGACACTTGCACGAAACCGAAATGGTGTAGTTAAATTACCCATTCATCTAGCTTCATTAGTGCTTTGTAGTGGTAGGCATTTATTTTTTATGAAAGAAAGAACGAAAGAAAGACAAAAGTATTTATTCGACAACCACAAAGAAATAAATGAAAAAGACACATGTAAGGTAAAAATACGAAGACAGAGAGACAGAATATAACAAAACAAGACAATACGAAATAATATATATGAACAGAGAAAGATAAATGTGTAATGTAGTTATAGGTTTGCGATTGACCACTATCTCACCTGATGGTAAGCGATTTTGTGGTCTAAGATGTAACACGCTCGCCTAGAAGATCTCAATAACAACGATAATGTGTGACTCACTTTCGAATTCCTCCTGACTCCCAGGTTGTAGTTGTCAAGAAACACAGACGTTGGCAATGGATTCTACTCCTGTCCTGTTCGTAAGATGAATTTCGGCTTCTTCTGTTAGATTCGCATTGACACGTACCACCTTTGCCAGATATTCAGCGGACAGGCAATGTGTAAACATTACTATGATCCGGTTTGAAGGGTAAGGGGTGTTATGCGACTTAAGCCAAGCGCAGTGCAGTGCGGCACAGGATTTAGCAAAACATAGTTCTGAGTGATACTGCAACTATTATGGGCAGTCTTTTTGCGTACCATCAGGAAAAGGCAGCTCGTCTCGTCAGTAGTGTTAAAAAAAGCAATATTTAATGGCTTGCCTGGCTGACATTATTAATTACCTTCCAAATTGAAATAAACTATATTACAACATGGCAGAGTATCTCGTTCCGTAATGTGCGCGCTATTTTTAACCCCCGACACAAGAAGGAGGTGTGTTAAAAGTTTGACCACTATGTCTATCTGTCTCTGTGTGCCACCGTAGCTCTTAAACGGGTGAACCGTTTAGGATGCGGTTTTTTTATTTGAATGCAGGTTTTCTAGCAGTTGTTTTGTCAAAATCGATTCAGCCGATTTTTATAAAGGTTTTTTGTGTCGTCATTTTAAATTTTAGTTCATTGAAATGTGTTCCCATGTGAGTTGTTTATTCTGTGCCCATGATAATCCTATCCTACTTCCTACTAGTATTGTAAATTGATCCCGATACTTCCGTGTTAAGTGCAGATCTGCCTAACTACCTACTAGCTACACCATATACGCTGACAAGATGCCTTTATTAGAACCTAGGATGGAAATGGTCATAAGGCATAAACGAACGGTAGAAACGACCACCCTAGTGGCACTGATTTAGTATTAATCCAATTAATGTGACCCCCCGCTGTTCTTAGCTTGAATCAATATTCTTAATGTGTTTTACGAGCTATCAACTCTACTTCTGCATCAGAATGTGTAAAGAAAAATAGTTGTTGTTTATACGTGACTGATGTCAAGTGAAAAGTTCCTCCGTGAAAGGAGGTTGATCCCTAAAACATTTTTGTGGAAGCTATGGTATCATGGTTGATTGATGTAAAGATTTGATAAAAATCCAGCCCCTAGATATTATGAATAAAAGAAACATCTTTTGAGGTCCAGTTCGTAGAATTCAGAAGAAATTATTGACATTTAAAATATTCTTCTTCTTCTCGTGTACCCACACGTGTGGCCAACCCTGGTGTCAGAAACCTGCCCAAAGGCCTCCGACGTGGCCTAAGGACTGTTGCCCTAAGACAACAACCGGGACCGGCGGCTTAACGAGCACTCCGAAGCACGGTAGCGCTCAGATGTAAATACCACACAAACGGCCACTCATCCAAGTTGTGACCGCTGCGAACGTTGCTTAACCTAAAAGAATTCAAAATATTTACCTTTAGCCGGTGCTTTAAGGAACTCCAATAACAGTTCCTTATTGAACATGTTGATGTAAATAAATATACTATACCATAAATTGAAATACTTATTTATAATCAACATAAAAATAAGAAACGACATCTAACACCATAATAAATGTAATCTTGATTATACATAATTTATTACACAAGCTAATAATATTTAAGAATAATTTATTTACATAACACTGAAGTTATTTTCTCATAAGGAAAGTTGTCGAGTACAAGTTCGGCAAAATGGCCGAGATAGGTAGCTTGAATCCTATCGAGCAAGACTTATAAGGACGATAGAGCTGATCTACACGTATAGGGAATATTTATAGATATTGTGTAAGATAGGCTGATGCGACTTCATCTGTGAATAGGGTATGGCTATAGTTATGAGCTGTACCTACTATAATTTGTCTCAGGGTGACGAGCGTATTGTACTTCCGTGCAAAATTGCATTCTTATTTACCATCAGGTGACCTGCCAGTCTCCCAATTCCCTAACATTAAAATAGTTAAAGGCAAAACTTCATCGAACCATTTAGTATTACTTACATGAATTAACCTTAGTATGTAGAACATCGTACTAATAATATTATACTATATGCGAAAGTTTGTGAGGATGGATGGATGTTTGTTACTCAATCACGCAAAATCTAGTGAACAGATTTTGATAAAATTGTAGGTTTTTTAGATCCCTTTTCAGGACTTTGGCGACTTTTATTCCGGTAAACCGCGGGTGAAACCGACCGCTAGTCTAGCTAGGTAGTGTTTGCCTGATGGTTCTCGATCATTTGCCTGGTAGTACCTCACGGCTTGATATTATGTTGTAGGACTTCTTGGTAGAAAACTACATAAACATAAAAATAATCGTCTCGTAAAACCTTATCAAGAATCTCTACGTTTTGATGTTATGATGCATCCTCGTTAACTTTGATAGGTGGGAATCATTTCTTGATTGATAGGCACTTGATTGATATATGTTTTATATCATCATACGAAAACTTTATGTCGATGTTTTATAATTTACAATCTGGCATATATAACTTTTTATATCAAGCGTTTATTCTGTTTCACATCTAGGAGATTCACGGAGAATCTTGCCACCGCGGGCTAACTCGACGCCAACGCCATCTAGTTATGATTTTGGAACTACATGTGTTAGACACATCAAAGGAAAAACAAGCTTGCAGCAAGCTTGCACTTCATTGCCGCGACAAACTGGACGTAACGAACAATATTAAAGGAAAAACAAACTTGCAGCAAGCTTACATTCCATTGCCGCGACAAACTTGACTTATCAAATCAATATCAAAGGTGAAACAAACTTGCAGCAAGCTTACGTGCTATCTGGGTAATGTTTAATATATTATGACAATATCTAAATGCAAAAGTTTGTAGGGGTGGATGTATGTTTGTTATTAAATAACGCAATTACTTAATGGATTTTGATAATGGATATAAAAGTACTTGAGATTCTGAATAAGGACATCTACGCGGGATCTGGTTACTACTGGGGTCCTTTTTATGAACTACTTCTTTCAATTTAATAAGATACTATGTTTAATAAGATATAACTCGCACATAAGCTGCATTACTATACATAATCTACTGGTAATATACAAATTAAGATTATAATTAGCGCTACCTCTGGGTTCCCGTGGGAATATCAAAATCTATTTCTTTTAAGACTGAGTTGTAGGCCTAGTTGTAGACCTACTGTTAGTTAATCTTTGATTCCAAAAAGTGCCTATCTTACAAATAATACTTAAAAAGAATTATCAAAATCGGACTATGTAAAAAGTTATGCGTAGTCATACATTAAAGAAAATATACGCGTCGACTTGAGAACCTCCTCCGTTTTTTTGTCGGTTAAAAATAACAAAACTATAAGGCAAACACGCCGTGTAGATCGCCACCGTACGGCAGGGTTCCCAAAATACTGTCGGCGTCGCCACTTTGTATTAAAAGGCTTAATTAAATAATTTCTTTTTCAACTTAGTTAAATTTCGGCGGTAAATTTTCTGAGATAAAACGTACCATTTTGTTCTTATGAAGATCTAAAACCTACCGACCTACTTCAGAAGTTCTCAAAAATCCATGTAGAAGTGTTTGTGTGATTGTATAACAAACATTCATCCTTACAAACATTTGAGTATAAAATATGTACCTTTATTAGGAGATTTCGTGATGTTAGTGTGGAGTTAGTATGAAAGTGGTTTCGAATTATATAAAACATGAATAACGCACCGATGTACAAGTATACATACATAAGCATCAGCGGTCAGTGACACGCGGAGTGGTTATCTGTCACCACTGACTACCGCTACTTTATGAGCGAAGCAGTCTGCGCACGCGACTGTTTTCAAAAGTTTATTGTCGCGCTTTGTACTCCGTAGCCAAAGCAAGCCAATTAACAATAAAAAAACATAAGTAGACCAAGAATTTCTTGGCTTTACAACACTAAGTATAAATATCCAGCGCAGTTTTATATAGACGCATGGCGCACCTTGCAAATTCTATAGAATCCAAATACAATATTCAATAACTTTATCACACAATAGTCCAATATAAAAGCAGTTGCATCTCTGGAACCTTAAATACTATCTGCACAATATAATACAATACGTCATGGGTACTGTACGTGAATAAACTTATAACTATTATTTTGTCGGTATTTTCTATAACCTTACGAAACTAGAGACTGTACCGACATACCTAATTTTCAAAACTTTAATTCAACTTATCTCTCAGACTTATTTACCTTTTCTTAAAATAGTAGTTCCGTTTTTATCTGAAAAGGGCATCTTTGATTCTCATACGAACATTCATACATAACATATATTATAGGTAAGTATAGTATAAAGGGCAAGGACCGACCTGTCCAAGAATTTATCACAAAAATTCAACATGACGAGTCATCCACCAACTCGCACTGGGCCAGCGAAGTGGATTATGGTCCATACCTCTCTCTACGAGTGAAGTCCCGAGTCCCAGCAGTAGGAACGTAATGAACTGATGATGATGATAGTATAAAAAAGGGAGAAGCACAAAGAGATCAAAGGAAAAAATATATCCGCTATTTTTTGTAAATTTTTGATATTACCCAAAAATACAATTTATTATTCTATCAAAAACTCACTCTGTACACTTCAAGCTATTGCATACAGGTGAAATATTAACATTGGTAGGCACAATTACTGCGGACAACTGAAGTCGCGGGAATAAACTAGTAAATACCATAGACCAGAATCGGCTGGTTGTATGCAAATCCAAGTAAAGATGGCATCTGATAGGCGATGCGCGCGCGCACGCCAATTTGCATCGTGGGAATGCTACCTGTGACTGTGGCGAGCTATCTGTGCTAAACTGCCAGGTGTATCTAGAGGTATATTCGTTTTTTTGTTTATCCCACTGCTTTGCCAGTTATTCTGCCGCGAAGCAGTAGTGCGCAAGCATTACTGTGTTCCGGTCTGAAGGGCATTGTAGCCAGCGAAATTACTGGGCATATGAGACTTAACATTGGATGTCTCGGGATGACGAGCACAATAAAGTGCTACGCAGTGCTTTTTATGGTGTTAAAAGTTCTGGGTGGCACTGCAATTGTCATGGGAAGGCGTGGCGCTTAGCATCAGGCGAACGACTTACTCTCATCACTCAGTTCCATAATAAAAGACTTTTTATGTAGGAATTTGAAATGTTTTTAAATGGGGGTGGGCCTCCCATTTCAGTTTTGAAAAATAAATGTCATTGATATCTATGGTATAACTGTATTAAACAAAATCTGCTCGTAATACTGTCACCCGACCGCTCGCGACTTCAGCTAGTAAATCATCCCAGACGGGACACTACTCATTTATGTCGCGTACGTTTCTTATGCTATCGGTCATGCGTCATGGGACATGTTAAACCCGCAGGTGCCTGTCGCGCGACAGCTCCGACGCTGCCGGCATGTGACGCGATGCGACGCGACATGCCGAGATAACTCTGAAACACAAGCCTTGCTGTCTACTATGACTTGGATTAAGTTATTTAACATTAGATTTATGCATCGGGAATTCAGGAAGTAAGCGACCGCTTACTGTTCTACGTAATATTTCGTTTTCTTTGCTTCTACGGAAGATATTCACCAAATTCGAATGGCTACAGAGTTTACCCTTCTGTGTGAAGGGCATTGTAGCCAGCTAAATTACTGGCCATATTAGACTTAATATATGAAGTCTCGGGGTGATGAGCGCAATGCAGTGCTACGCAGTACTTTATATGGTATTTAAAGTTCTGGGTGGCACTGCAATTGTTATGGGCAGGCGTGGCGCTTACCATCAGGTCAACACTTTGCTCGTACCTTTACTCAATTCCATAAAATAAACAACTACTTTAAAATGTATAACAAACATACTTAGGGTTAAGCTCTCCTTTGTAGATGTACTTTATAATCCACGATGTGACTGTATTGTCAGTGTACAATAAAGAGCATAACGTATAAAAACAAAACTTATTTTGACATGGACTTGTTTATTTTTAAATACCAATAAAATGTCTTAAACGATACAAACGCCCTTTTTAAATATTTGTACTAAATTAGTTTTTAACTTACCGCTTCAAAATGGTAAAGTGAGTCTAATCGCAAAACTTCCAAATATCACTAAGCCAATTAATTCGTAAATTTTTGAAAAATGTAAATATATTACCAAAACTAGCTGCGTCTATCAGTTTCACCCGCAGTTTGCGCTGAAAGTAGCCTATGTACTTTTCCATGACCCAAAATATTTACATACCAAATTCATTAAAATTTGTTCAGTAGTTTTTGCGTGATTGAGTAACAAACATCCATCCATCCATCCATCCACACAAACTTTCGCATTAATAATATTAGTAGGAAAGGAAGTAAAGTCCAGATTTATTAATGACAAATAGTAGGTACATGTGCATTCTAAATCCAGAATCTTTCTCGTAATGTCTATACTGGCTATCAGCTCTACTCGTTAGCTCTAGGTCCCAGTCTCGAGTGCCGGCTCTACGCGTTAATTGGCTCGGCCAATCTCGCGCTCTACATTTACTTACCGGCCGATAGAGTTTCTGTTATTGGTGTTTGAGTGGCTACTGGTTAATTCCAAACGTGTTCCAGTTTGAAGGGCATAGTAGCAAATTAAATTACTGTACGGAGTTTTCCGTACATAAAATGATAATGCCAGATTAAGGAGAAAAAACTGTTCATTTATTTCCCCAAAACTAGGTCTAAAATGGTTAATGTAAATGGTAATGATTGAGCACACGCGGAATGAATGGTGTCCGATCGTGAACTGATGACGCGCTACATGAAATGTGGCATGCAGGCGTAAACTGCTGACCGCGCGCAATGTGCGATGCTTGCATCGTACATGCTCCCGAGGGAGGAACGGGAGAGCTCATGAAGATGTTAGATGCTGGTGAATGATAATGGTACAAGGTGATAGACAATATTTTGGTGATGATACAAGGTGATTGCACAATAATTGGGTGATATTACAAGGTGATCGAACAATGTTTTACTTAAATTAAGCTCTAGTGTCTTTAAGAATGGTTACCTAAATTAACGCAACTAAAACTTGGCAAATTGGTTGTATTCACACCCGCACTAGACACTTTAAACTGATCACTAGAATTAACGCACTGATCACTGACACAATACACATCGCTACTCGACTGCGGTTCGTGCACGGCAGCTCCGGTAGCCGTGGCGGCGGCCGTGTCGGCCGCGGTGTCGGCAGCGGCGACGGCGAGATGCTCGCAGCGCCAGCCCCCAGAACACGTACCACCCGATTTAGTACGACGTAGTGGTGAACGTCGTGATATCTGCTCCGTCAAAGCAGTCTCGCTTTTCTTTTGCTCTATTTGTTTCCCGAGATCTTTAATCTCTTGCTCGTGGTTGCTAGACTCAGAATTGATCTCACTGGTAGGAATCGATAAATTGATATTATTGGTGATCGTCGGTATTTTTATGTTCATAATATCCGCACGCAGGTTTATATCATTAGAATGTTGTTTATTGATAAGACGGTCTTCCCCCAGCGATGTAATGTCGACCTTGCTGAGTCGGTCGGTTGTAACAAGATGCTCGCATCCTACAACCGTATCCAGTAGGATATCTTGAACGTCTTTCAGATTCATCAGATTTTTGTTAGCAGGGATTAAAGATGATGCAAACTCATCGGTCATCATTATGTTAAGAATTTCGTCGTTCATGATGTTAGCAGATTTTTCTAAACTGTTTAGGCGGTGGTTAAATTTTTTATGCTGTTTGTCTATACAAATTTCCATCATTTTTAGAAAATTGTATTTAGACTGTACTACAGAGGTCTGGTTCTTCCATAGTAAAGAAAGGTGATTTTGGTTGCTTCTTATTAAGCTAATGTTTTTAGCATATTGTTCGGCGAATTGGTCATTGAGTACATCGAATAAACTCTGTGCAACATTACCTACTGCATTGATAAGTCCTCGACTTACTCGCACGTGCTCAGGTGTGAACTGCTGATCGCGCAAATCTTTGTTGTTATGTTTCAACTCCGTATATCCGTGATGTAATTGTAATAAGATCTGGTTATAGTGGCTTTTAATTTCTGAGTTTTTACAAACGTTTGCCAGGTGGTCGAGATACAAGTTAGATAGATTAAAACCTTGCCAATATGAGTTCGTATCAGAGTAAACTGTGAGCTTCAATTGATCGCCGATATAATGCATGTTTGATACTTTGTAGAAATAAATGCTCTGGTTTTTATTCAGACTTGATACGTTATAAGTATTCATGCATTGAGCTGGTAAAATAAATAACATAAATAACGTAAGCGCCATTGTTATTAAGTAACACGTGCCCTTCCTGGTATAGCGTTTCGTCTGAGGCTTTGCGTCACTATCGATGTTGTTATTTGATGCGTTCTGGTCATTTGACTGTCGTGATGGTTGATTCAAATGGTTTGTTTGATTACTGGAAGGTAAAATGGATAGTTTTACGACAGGCCTTTTGATGTTCCCGTTTTTGGTCTTTACGGTTACAACTCTGACGTAACCATCTTTACCCGGGTGGAGCTCTACAACCCTTCCTAGAGCCCGTTTTCCTGCTGGTAGGTTTGCGTCATGGATCAAGACGACGTCATCGATCTCTAAATTTCGTTTTGGTTTTTGCCATTTGGATCGTGCTGTTATCTGAGTTAGGTATTCACTTCGCCACCTCTTCCAAATATCTTGGTATATTTTTTGAATGTTTTGAATGTCATCTGAGAATTCGGACTGTTGAACGTGTTTGATCAAAATGTGTTTAGCTTTTCTCAGCTCTGGTATGGTTACAAAAGATGGTTTGTTTTGATGTTGTGACCTCATTCGTAACATCCACGCTAGGACGCGCGACGCTCGTGTTATGTTACTGTGATTATGTATTAAATCAGTTATGGTTTCATTTTCATAGTCCTTTGTTACAACGCCGACATTTATTTGTTTTGGTTTTTTAACTTCTTCGTCTGTGACGTATAAAGGTCTCTCCTTGGTTTTTTGACAGTCGTACGATGAAAGCCATTGAGGTCCTTTCCACCATGTTGGGTGTTTTGACAGTTGGTCTGCTGTGATGCCTCGGCTTGCACAATCGGCAGGGTTGTCACCTGACTTGACGTAACTCCAACATTCAGGTGACATGATCTCTGTGACCAGTTTGACCCTGTTGGCGACGAATGGTTTCCATCGATCGGGGTTGCCGTTGAGCCATCCTAAGACTGCTGTTGAGTCTGACCAGCCAAATAATTTGATGTTGTAGTCAGAAAGACCCTCTTTAACGGTTTTCATCAATTTTGATAGTAAATGCGCTGCGCAAAGCTCTAATCTTGGTAGAGAGATGGTTTTCTTTGCTAGTACTAATCGCGATTTGGCGGCTGTTATAACCACGAACGAGTCTTTGTTGTTTGATTGGTGTGTCTTGTTAATTTTGCAGTATATAACGCAGGCATACGCTTTGGTAGAAGAGTCACAAAAACCATGTAACTCGATCTGGTCATTTTTGTGAATGGTTAGCCACCTCTGCACTCGAATCTCATTGATGTTGTCTAAATCTTTTCTAGTTTTATGCCATTTGGCGCTAATGTCTTCGGGTAAAAAGTCATCCCATTTTAGACCAAGTAGCCAGCTTTCTTGGAAAAAAAGTTTGAGACTCACTGTCACTGGGACGAGCCACCCCAAAGGATCAAAAATGGTTGATATATCTGAAAGTAGTGATCTTTTTGTTGGTTTGCATGATAGGTCTTTGGGAACTTTAACTTGGAAACTGAACTGGTCGTCATGAGGGTTCCAACGTAGCCCCAACGTTTTGGTTGTTTCTTGGTGTCGGAAATCAAACGCTTGATTATTGAAATCCGATGCTATTTCGTCATCCAATAACTCCGCTTTATTTGATGTCCATTTGCGCAAGTTGAATCCGCCTAATTTAAACAAATTTATAAGGTCAGATTTTAGTTGTTTAGCAGATTCAATGTCGTGGTGACCATGAAGAAGATCGTCCATATAAAAACTATTCTCTACAACTTTTGCTGCTTCTGGGAATCGGTGACCTTCATCTTTGGCTAATGTTTTGAGCGTCATCATTGCCAAAAATGGTGCCCCCTTTGTACCATAAACCACCGTTGATAGTTGGTATTCCCTTAATGGTTGATTTGGAAAATCCCTCCAAATTATCTTCTGGTAGCGCTGATCATCCTGGTGAACGAGAATTTGTCGAAACATTTTTTCTATATCGGCGGTGAATGCCACTTTATATTGTCTCCACTTTATGATGAGTAATACCAAATCTTGCTGTAGATTCGGTCCACGGTACATGAGGTCATTCAAACTATTACCTGTCGAAGTTTTCGCTGATGCGTTGAAAACAACTCGTATCGAAGTTGTCGTCGAGTCCTCGCGTAAAACACAATGGTGAGGTAAATAGCATTCAATGGGTGTCTGGTTACCTGTACTTTCATGCATGTGACCCAACTTAATATACTCATCAATAAATTCTTTATAGCGTTTCGCCATGGTGTCGTTTTTGGTAAATTTTCTTTCTAGTTGACGAAATTGGGCTACCGCTTTAGATTTTGAAGCTCCCAACTTCTCATCTACATCTGGTTTCAGCGGCAGTCGTACAACGTAACGTCCGTCTGGTTGGCGTCTGGTTTCAGCTTGGTATTGAAGAACACACTGCTGATCTTCATTTGACATGGTACTAGAATTATCTGCGATGTCCTCTATTTCCCAAAATCTCTGAATGTCTTCCAAATTGGTCATCATAACGACATTGCAGTGATAGGGTTGTGCGTTAGCGCATTTTCCACTTATTATCCAGCCAAGTTGTGTCTGTTGTGCGATATGTGGAGATGATTTGTCTCGAATGAAACCTGGTAAAATTATATGTGTATACACATCTACGCTTAAAATAAGATCGATTGGTCGGCTTATGTAAAATTCAGGGTCTGCAAGCTGGATATCCTTTTGGTAAGGCAGTGATGGTTTTTCAAACGTCTGGTGTGGTAAATTATCATTATGAATCATATTTTTCATAACAAAGGCTTCAGTGTTGAAAGTAAAATTATTATGTATGGAAGATGCTGTGATCTCGATAACACCCTTGCTGTGGTTCGCTTTAGAGCCTACTCCATAAACTATCCATTTACATCCCTTTCTCGGCAGCATTAATCGTTGTGCCGCATTTTCTGTAATAAGAGATGATTGTGCGCACGGATCGATAAGCGCTCGCATGGTGTGGAAAGATCCATCTGCAGCTCGTACTCTTATCTTGGCTGTTGCTAAGAGAGATTCGGCATCGATGTCCTGTGAAACGCATGCATTAAATTTTCGTTGGTTTTCAGATGGTACAGTAAATGGCTCGTTTGAGGTCACCGAGGTCACGTAGGCATCGTGTAGTAAAGTGTTATGTGCGTCATTACAGTGGCGACACGTTTTCTCTGATGTGCACATTTTTCCATTATGATTATATAGACAGTTTTTACAAACCTCCAATTTCATTATTGTTTGAAGCCTCGAGTCTGGTTTTGCTTCTAAGAATGTTTTACATTGGTATAAGTTATGTTTATTACTGCATAGTGGGCATTTCCGTTGCAGCGGAATGGGACCGGAATTTTTAGCAGTTGAATGGTTGATAAATGATTTATTTTGAATGATCTTGTTAGTGTTGTTACAAACGGGGAATCTGGTTTGTAGTTTTTTGAAATTTTCATGCTGTTGCTGAGATGGTTTCGTCGAGTCTGGTTTTCGTCGCGATGACTCCAAGGACGTGAACTTACATTCCAAGAAGTGAAGGAAGTCATGTAGGGTTGGTAAATCTCTAGGATGTTGCAATGATTCGATGTAGTCATTATGTGTCTCAACATCTAACTTCTGCGAAAGTATATGAACAACAAGTGGGTCCCAGTTTGAAATATCTACACCTAAACTTTTGACAGCGTTTAGGCATTCGTTTGTAGTGTCGTGCAGTCTCTTGATCTGCGCGGCTGTTTGGTTCTGAATAGTAGGTAACGACAATAGGATGTTGATATGAGAACTGAATATTAATTTTGTATTATTGTATCTTTGGTTTAGAATATCCCAGCACACTTGGTAGTTATCTGAGCTGATTCTTAAATGTTGTACTAACTTGTCAGCTTCGCCTCTCAATTTACTTTTTAAAAATTGCATTTTTTGAGCCTGAGACAGAGATTTATTTGTGTGGATGGCTTCGCTGAATAAATCTTTGAAAGATAGCCACTGATGGTAATTGCCACTAAATGTAGGAATGTCCATTTTTGGTGTTGACCTTTCTCTATGTGAAACATCCCACATTTTGCTATTGAGTGCCTTTTTTATGTTTGTATATTGGTTTTCATATTCGTTGAATGTCACTTCGTAATCTTTATTTTCTTCAAAAAGATTACTGTCTATTTCCCAATGCAAAGAGTCAATGGTTGACCACCTGGATTGAACCGTTTTCAAAATATCCTCGAATTCCCAAATTTCTGTTACATTGTCTAGATCAATTGCCGAGATAGTGCGAGAGAATGCCTTAAAATTACTTTTTTGCTTTCGAAGCATCTCTTCTAACTTGCTAGCATTGCCTTGAGAGGTGAACGTCGGAACTGGTAACGTCTTCGACGTACTTGGGCCAGGAGTTGAAAACGCATTATCCCCTCCTTTCGTGGTACCGATAGGAGTGGTAGATCTTGGTAGAGATTGCATAATATGAGTTTTCGCGTTGTTATAAAATTCTAAAGCTTGCTGGTAATGCTTATCTTTGAAATACGAGACATTTTTGTCTTTGTATTCAAGCAGTTGTGAGTGGTTTGATTCAAAATCTTTCCAATACATTTCTAGAAGGTCTAGCATCTTCTTAACATAGTCAGCCGTTTTGCGATCGCGTCCCGCCTTTTTAAAGGATGAAAGGAGCTGTTTCATTGCTGTCACTAACGTCTCCTGGTTTGTTAAAAGGTCTTCCATTTTAATTATGTAATTGATTAGTGGTAATATGGAAAGATCTTACTTGAGGTACTGCTGTCGAGATTGCTTGCCGGCTCACCACCGAACAAGTGGTAATCAAGGCGACTGTAGGCGTCCGTCCTTGTGCACAGCGAAGAACACTCCAGGAAGTCCAGACTCTGGTATATGGTCCAAACGCTGATAATGTGATTCTGAAGTCCCGACACTGATACAGTCACTGATGGTTATTTGGTAGGTATGGTTCCTTGGTAATTTTCCACTGGTTGTTAAAATAAGTCACTGGTTTCACCTTACACACGCGAAAGATCCCGCATGTGACCGACACGCGCGCAAGGTCACTATGCTCGAAGGACCACTATGTACGGAGTTTTCCGTACATAAAATGATAATGCCAGATTAAGGAGAAAAAACTGTTCATTTATTTCCCCAAAACTAGGTCTAAAATGGTTAATGTAAATGGTAATGATTGAGCACACGCGGAATGAATGGTGTCCGATCGTGAACTGATGACGCGCTACATGAAATGTGGCATGCAGGCGTAAACTGCTGACCGCGCGCAATGTGCGATGCTTGCATCGTACAATTACTGTGTGCTGTGTGGGCATATGAGACTTAATATCTGATGGCTCGGGTCGACCAGCGCTACGCAGTGCTACGCAGTACTTTTCATGCTATTAAGAGTTTTTTGTGGCATTGCAATTGTTATGAACCAGTGTGGCGCTTACCACCAGTCGATTAAATTGCTCGTTTCGTTGCTCAGATCTATAAAAAAATAAAGTTCAGGGAAAAAAACAAAGTACCTCTTTTTAAATTACCGGATAAGCAAGCATTTGACCGCAGTCCCACCTGATGGAAAGTGACGACGTGGTCGACAAAGGGTCATGCTTGCCCAGAAGATACCGACTCGAGACATGAAGACACCAGAAAGAAGAATCGAGTAAGGTATTCCATTCCTTAGCTGTTCGCATTATAAGGTAGAGGAATGTCAACCATGTACAGATGCCGAGTACCATATACCTTCCGTCCTTCGACATAAGTTCTCACTTCTCTCTCCGCCCATACACACAGCCTTCGCTCCTCATCTCTCTGTAGCCTCGTCTCCATGCATCTGCGCGCCGCCCTAGCTCAGTGCCGGCAGTCGGCGGCCCGCCGCCGCGCAGTCTGCCCGCCCACGCCGCGCCGCCCGCCTTCCAACCGACACGAGTCTCGTGTTTATTTACGTAGCCATCGTGTTGTGCGAACTTTGCTAAAATTTATTGCGGTTTTTTGTGGCTTCGCGCATTTTGTACAGTCAGCCAGAATATACTAACAATAAACTTGAGAATAATTCAAATAACAGTAATTTTAATGTTTTTTTTGCGAGTTTTAAGAATTTTTGATAGTGTGAATTATACGCGAAGTGATTTAAATTTTTACGTGATTGTGATTTATAGTCTTTGAGGGTAGTTTAAGTCTTCCATAAGTGCAATTGTAATGTTAATCGAGTGTTCATTATACCTACGAGAACGACACGGGGTGAAACGTGACTGTCGCTGATAAGGTACGTTTCGTTATAAGTAATTTTAATTGTTTATATTAAAGGGTCTAAACGTTACTTAAATGTTGAATTTTTTCTAACGGGCGAATGCCTTTATTACTGAAAACCACTCTACACTCTACTTGCTAAAACTAAACTAACTACTTACAAAGAGAAGCAATTGGACAACCCATAGACCATTAAAGGCCTATCATCATCAGCCCACATCAGTCCACTGCTGGACATAGGCCTCTCCCATAGATAGATAGATAGATAAACACTTTATTGTTAAAAAACCTTAAATATAGGTACATGAAAAACAAGTAAATTTTACAGTAATCAGCATAACAATAGGCAGTCTTATCGCTCAAAGCGATCTCTTCCAGACAACCTTACCATACCATAGCACGCCACTGAGCCCGATCTTCGGCTTTCCTTCTCCAGTCGCTACCAGCAACGTATATCGTCGCTCCATCTAGTCGCAGGGCGTCCTACACTACATTTGCCGATTTGCGGTCTCCACTCTAGAACACGTTTACCCCAACGGTTATCGGTTCTGCGGCAAAAAGGCCTATAGATCAAATCAAAAGAGCTCAAATGCTGCAACCCACTACCAGTTGGCAGCGTTTTACCAATGTTGAAATCCCTTGAACAACCTTTGGAAAGTCCTACGTTATTATGTCTAATCAATACATTCCGCGTTAAACTTTTTTTTTTAAAGTAGGTAACTCATAGCATCTACATACATCTTCCGCATCGTCACTTAACAACAGGTGAGATAGCAAGCATATAATTAATGGAAAAAAAACTGTGTTTAATTATGAGACATAAATGAATTAATCATTTGAAGGTTTAGTTGTCATTAATTAAATATTTAAAATCACAGCCAGTTAAATATTAAAAAACTGCACCTAACTTTCTAATTAAAACTTGAATTTTAAAAGTAAGTCAAGTGTCAATTAAGGGCCCCACAAACGATCTCTCAATCCGCACTCCGACCACATTAGGCCGTGGTCGCGGAAAAAGTCGACGATCGCAGATAAGGCGCGCTCCACACTAACGAAGTAACTGTCGCGGTAAGTGCCACTTACTCTTATAGCAACTTGACCGACTCGCTGGATTCGCGTCCCTTGTTTATTTTTGTTTGCGTTTTTATAAGCAATTAAGTAAATGGAGAGAGATAGTGAAGGCTTGAGATCGTTGATAGGAAGTTTTGACGGGTTGGGTAGAGAGTTGATTTTATAAATTATAGATAAATAGTATGGCCCTTATTAATAAACGGTAAATAGATTTAATAAACAATGTTTAAAATGCTTTATCACTGTTCAACTTAAGATGAAACGAACATGTTAGAAAAAGATAAAATGTTAAATATTCAATAAGGATTTAAATAAGGGCCTTTGTGTTGTTTTGTGGGCCTTGATTAACCAGATAACTCTTCCTTAGTGAATATCTAAGAACTAAAGTGAAGACCACGTTACGTACATATTATCATTACATAAGTGTAAGAAGCACAGGAATCTTGAAGAAATTATAATTTCTTACGAATTTTTACGGGAAAATAGCAAGTTATGACATTGTTAAATTTTCAAACAATACATTATTCTACTATAGTGACAGTAGTATTCTACAATTACCTGTTAAATCTCATAATGCCCAGTAATTTCGCTGGTTACAATGCCATTGAAACCGGAACACAGTAATGCGCACTACTGCTTGGCAGCAGAATAACTGGCAAAGCTGTGCTACCTACCCAGACGGTCTGTTGCATACTAGAAACCTACCACCGGTTAAATATTGTATCCAAGTTACAATATTTATTGAACACAAGTCGGCCGATGTAACCACGGCACGCGGTAGGTATAGGGAGCTGGATAACCGGAGCCGCATAACACACGTTTTGACCGAAATAACCACACACTGGTTCTCCGGTAACCGGCGCACTAAACATACGCTAAATCTGTCGCACAGACACGCACCGTGCTCTGTTGTGTGGGGCCAGTGATGCATTCCACTGGACCGTCTTTTGAGACCATAATATTGGTGATATACGGAAAAGTTGTGTTCAAGATGTCCTGTTTTTAATAAATCCACTAACTTACATTTACATTGTTTAACCATAAACAAACATAATAAAAGTAAAATATTTCTGATATTCAAAAATGTATATCGTTTTGAAACTATTACGCTGAAAAGTTCTAGTCGAAGACGTACATATTTAAGAAAAAAAAGTTCTCAGGCTAAAAAAGTTGCAAAAATCGTGGGTCATTCCTGGACACTAATTCACTATGACAACTTCGCGATTCCTTGCTTTAAGGAAACGTCGATTCCTTCATTAATAAACGACATCTGCGAAATTTGTATTCTCTATGACGCGTCATATATATATCAATATATGAATGCGTCATAGAGATGTCGTTTATTAATGAAGAAATCGACGTGATTTCGATGCGAGGAATCGACGTGATTTCGTTAAGTTGTTTTAGTGAATTGGGGCCCTGGACGAGAGTGGCATAGAGTCGAGGTAAGTGACATGATGTGAGAGAGGCCTATACCCAGCAGTAGGATTCGAAAAGCTGTGGATGATGATAATGATGATTTTAAAATAGAGGTTTTTCGGGAAAATATCAAAACCGCAGCAGCTACTTGAACTCTCTTCTAAACAACGGTGCCATTGCATTATTATATTTTAAAGATTTAGTCAGTCTCCATGCTTTAATAATTCTGTTAAATATTTTAAAATTCTATTTAAACAGAGATCATCGGTCCAGTACAAAAACACAATTCAAAACAGGTATTCACATTTATAATCCATTTAAGTTAACTCGCACGCCTACTAAGATCGTCTAAACGCAGCACACGGCACACGTGGCTGGACACATGCAGTTAAAATAACTACATATTTGACTTGGCATATTGCAGGGAGTAAACATAACTGAATGAAATATGGGTACGGTTTAATGATCTCAAACATGATAAAATAGTTCTCCTTAAAATGCCGTTTTCTCATTCATTATGTTAACTATGGCTTCGCAGGGTGTGTTCATACAGCCAGCATGTTTTTCAAATATTTACTTAACCTTTTTTGTGATACTAAGTGATGAGACGAGCAAGTCGTTCACCTGATGGTAAGCGCCACGCTTGGCCATAACAATTGCAGTGCCACCCAGAATTTTTAATACCATAAAAATCACTGCGTAGCACTGCATTGCGCTCATCACCCCGAGACATCAGATATGCCCAGTAATTTCGTTAATAAATTAATAATTTAGTAAGCTAATATAATATTGTTACCAGAAGCAAGTGAAACAACACTATAACGTTTTAATAATATAATATATATGTATTTGATAGCAATAATATAATAAAAACATTATTTCTATTTTCTCGTTCCTTGATAAATCTCTATGATAAATTTTATTCCAAACAATATTTCACACCGCAATCCAAATAAACTGATTAAAAACATCGATACTAGAAAATGAATGGTAATCGATTATATCTGTAACCCGAGTATTGTATTTTATTTCATGCAACGTTAATCAGACGATCTTGAAAGAATAGTTACGAAACTAAAGTAATATGTTTAAGTTAACATACTGTATCGATTATGGAATTCATTAATCAATATCGATAACATCAACTGCCTGCTTTAAAAACTTTACCGTTCTTGTTCCACACTTCTAAAGTATCAAAGTTATGATTTAAGAGAAAATGCAACTCTTTTAATTATTCGATTCGTACATCAAAACTTATTATGGCATCAAACAGCTATCTACCTATATCTTGGTACCTAGGTAGGTACTAAATACAAAGTACTTGAAAGGTCGACTGGAAGAGATCGCTTTTAGCTATAAGTCCGCCCATTGTACTGTAGTTTGTAAGCCAATTTCTGTAACTTGTTATTCTTTGTTATGGTGTACAATAAAACATTTTTGTATTGTATTGTATTGTATTTGGTACATTGGATAGGTGCGTAGGATAACGTACTCTACGTTTCTTTACTTTCAATGATCACGCGATTGCTTTGAATGCAGTAGTAATACGTCAGTAAAAAATATATAATAATCTACCCGACGAAATAAATCAGAAGAAAATCATAAAAAAAAAATACCAGTTTAAATTACTTATAGAAAATTGTTACTATAATTCGAATGACTTTGTACGAGCCAGTACAGCTCGTACAGCAATTTTCCGATACCACGTAGGTAAACAATAATCATTACTAACAAATCGAACAGTCGCCACTTAACAACCGTCACGCGCAAATGTGTCAATTTACCTAACTTAACCTAGTGCGGCTCAGGCACCAAATTAGGCTTACACTTTGAACGTAAACAATAGGTATATATAAAAACATTTTAACTGTGCAGTTCGACGGAAGGCCCCAACAGACGTTTTAATGACAATTAGAACAAACATGATAAGTAATTACAACTGACAAAAGACGTTAGAGAATGAATCAGTTCGCTCCCATTATAATTTTATTTATACCTAGTTTGCTATACCTTGGCTGGGTCACATGTAATCTCACCACTAATGTAATAAGAACCTATGTCTACATTATGTTTGCAATAAAGTATTGAGTATTGAATAAAATAAATGCCTATATATATACGAGACCTTCTTTCACTCTCGGTTCTTCTTGATTTTCTTGGTCACGTTTTCTAATCTATGCATTCCATCCTTCCACCAACAACACTTGAATTTTTTACTGCAAAACTACACGTTGTTTACCAAAAAACGCGAAATGTAAAGCACATGCAATGTAAATACCTCGTGTAACTGTGAACACGCAATTTCCCAGTAAGTGGGAAGTGGTAGGTGGTAAGTGGTCGGCCATGAAACGGCGCATTCCGTCAAGCGCCTGCCGCATTTCTTTATGCAAATGCCGCGAGCGCCCGAAAGCGCCTGCTTCGTAGCGCGAGGGCTGTGGTAAAGCGGGACGGCAAACCGGGACTCTCAAAGTGGGAAAAAATAGCAATAGTGTAAAAAAGTACCTATTTAATTATTCAGAACTTTTAGTGGGCTACTTTCGCGGTATTTTGGCTGACGTGAAATGTATATATACATAAAAATGGGACCAATCTGGAAGTATATCCTTTCATATAAAAAAAGAATTTTCCAAATCGGTCCATAAATGACTAAGTTCTGAGGTAACAAACATAAAAAATAAAAAAAAAATACAACCGAATAGAGAACCTCCTCCTTTTTTGAAGTCGGTTAAAAATAGGCTTTAGAGTCAGGTACACACAGTGCTACAATTCTAACTAAATGTAAATTATACATAGTAGTTAGGCCAATTTTTTAGATGTTCTTATCACCTGGCCTAGTTATACATATAATCCAATCGCCAACTCTGCTTTGCTCACTTATGGATTTTAAAACCAGAAAAAAATCATGACTATGAGTCTGTGTGTCTCTAGTGAGTATATAGAAATAAACGCCTTATATTGTTTTGTTTCTTATAAGTGACGATGTGCATAACACCGAATATTTATGACACGCAAACTACTTTGGGTCTTTTACAGTTCAATATTAATTGCAGTTAAGTAAAAGAAGTCTTGGTCTTTTGAAAATACTCTCAAGAGCCAAATCAGGATTGGGACGTGTCCCAAAAACATCTCTAGACCGCCACACATCACTATTTTTGCTTATTCTTTAGAATAGAACCCCTGTAGCCCGCTTCTCGCCCCAACGCTCGATATTCTATTAAGATAACGCCCTTTCGCGTTTTATTGTGATTCGCGCCATATTTTCGTCATGAGAAAAATCTGTCAACGTAAGATATGGGAGCGAGAGATTGGAAGGGGTAGAGGTGGCAGAGAATCTGCGGTGTAATTTGGGCATACGTTGTAAGGTATTTTTTTATATGACAAAACAAACAAAGTATACTCTTGAGTATTGAGATAGGTAAACATAAACTAAGTAAAAGGCGGTGACAGTAAGTTACTGGAATGTAGACTGAAATAGAAACCTCATTAATTATAACCAATTGTGATGATATAAATATTACGTCATAAATATCAAGCATAGGTTGTCCATATAAAACTCGCATCACTTGTATAAAAAATCATTATAACAGATTGTTAGGTGGACTTATAATTCACTTTTGTAAAGTGTATAGTCAAACTATGTACTCGTATTTTGAAATATTAGCTGTTAGCCCCCAAACAAAATAAGATAAAATTAATATATTTTTTAATTGGCGTTATTTTAGAATTTTACCATGATAGTGTGGATACAGGCAAAAGCGTGAAAATTATCGTCACACATAAATACTCGCAGCTCGTAGGCCTCGTAGCACAGACATAAATATTTTGATTCCGCCCGCTCTACTCGTAACTGACTCTACCCATGTCTCCTTTGCCACCGACAAGAAAATATGAATATTATTCAAAGTGATTTGTCACAAATTGAAAGGGAAAGGAAAGGAAAGCAGTAACCCACCGCCGCCGTCACCTACTGTCACGGCGCGCGGCGCTGCGCTTATGTGAACTGATGAGATCTGATGAGAAATGTGTTTTCATTACTTTGCGCGTAGGAAGAAAAAGTGTCAGGAATTTGGTGAATTAATATTATGTAGTCCCGGTGTTTTTTTTGTTTTGATTTGAAAGATGTCCCATTTTTATCATAAGGGCGGTTTTGTGTTGTGTAGACATTTAAAATATTCGTAGTAAAAAAATTAGGTATTCAAGCGGTGTTTAATGTCACGTTTTTAAACACCACCGACGCCATGCTCCATACCCTACTACTGGGTTAAAAGTTCAACATCTTAAGAATATTTTCGAATTTAATCTTTCGATAGATAGGTATTTTATAGACTTAAGAAACTGTAGACATTTAAATCTGTAGAAAATGAAAATCTGTTGTGTTGGGAATCTGTAGATATTTCTAGATATATAAGCAAACTAAGCGCTAGCCGGTACGTCACTCGAGAAACCAAAACTTTTTAATTCGTCATAAGGAAACAATTCTACAAAAATCCTTGTCGTTATTTCTAGATATTTTAAAATCTAGATTTCAACATGCATTTAATATCAAATCTTGGACAAAGTTATGTTCATCATCGTCATCATCAGCCCATTATTTTCCCACTGCTGGGACTCGGGCCCTTCCTCGTAGAGAGAGTATAGGGCATAATCCACCACGCTGGCCCAGTGTGGGTTGGTGGATGCCACATGTCCTAGAATTTTTGTGATTAAATCTTGGATATGCCGGTTTCCTCACGATGTTTGCTATCACCATTTTTAGAGCTAGTGTTAAATCCGCATATAACTTAAGAAAGTCAGTGGTGCGGGGCCAGCGGGATTCGAACTCGGGTGCGTCGGATCGAAAGTCGCACGTTCTGCCACTGAGCCACACTCGCTCTAAGTCTCAAAGTTATATTGAATATATGCAACTCTGCATTTTAATCTCAAGTCTTTATAAATAATTTTTCCATTCCATTGTCTCGCCATTAAAAGCGAAGAAACGGTCAAAGATGATTCGTTCCAGCTGCAAATATCGGGTGATTGGAACCGGATATTCTACAACAAGTGTATCTAATTTCATTGGCCACTATTTCCCGTTGAAGCAGTATTTATTGGCTGCTCCCTGCAACTGATCACGACGTAGCTATTACCCCCATTGCGCGGTATACCTGGCCATTCAAAACGCTGCTCATAAAGGGTCTTTAGACGTACCACTTTTAAACCACACCACAGCGACAAAATGTGGGCGGTCAGTTTTCATGCTTAACTGCATTAAACTGCAGTTAGATATTCACCTAATTTCATGTATAACTGCAATTGCTTGTAGTTTATAATTGCATTGCGTTGTAATAACTATAAATAAACGTGGTTCCAATGTAGTTGCGTTGTTGTGTTATTTGCGCATATAACGCTAAACGATTACATAATAAGTAGATAGATCTTGGCCCATAACTAGGATTCCCTGTATCTAAGGAACCAAGAACATGTTCCCACAACATTCAGACACGAACCAAATGCCTACGCTTTTTTCTGTGCACAAACATTTATGCCGTAGCGGGAATCGAAACCACAACCGCCGAACTATGAGATAAGAGCTGAACTGCCCAGCCACTACACCACGCCACAGAAGGTGCAGCAATGTCATTAGAATTGTCGTCACAGTTGTTGTCATCTCTATAATGTGTTCCATGTGATTACAACCATGCAATTACCATAAAAAGTTGCTCCCGACCACTTTTTGTGGTTGTAGTGAGATTTGAAAGTGGTACGTCTAAGCGGGCGCTAACTAGTGCTTTAAATATTTAACTTTATTGTATCGGTTGTTATGGGCTTCGGGAAAATGGAGGAGATTTAACGATCGACTGCAAACTGCGAGTGGCTATTACTTAACTACCTGTTGTTCTATTCGAGACGCGTATCTAAGTTAAATGTGCGTTACAAATTGAGGTATTTATTGAGAAACTGCGGATAGATAAGGCCGGTTGCTACACTTACTAGTTCGAATAACACTCGCACTAATAAATCACATTTTTTTATGGAACTGAGTGATGTGACGAGCAGGTCGTTCGCCTGATGGTGAGCACCACGCCTGCCCATAACAATTGCAGTGCCACCCATAACGTTTAATACCATAAAAAGCACTGCGTATCACTGCATTGCGCTCATCACCCCAAGATATCAGATTTTAAGTCTCATAATATGAGACTTAAAATCTGTTTCAATAATATATATAATATGAGACTTAAATAATATGAGACTTAAATTCCTGGGCATGTTATGCCCAGGAATTTTGCTGGCTACAATGCCCTTCAAAACGAGATACAGTAATGCTTGCGCACTACTGCTTCGCGGCAGAATATCTGGCAAAGCTGTGGTACCCAGACGGCCTCTCGCACACGAGAGACCACCAAAGGTCGTAAAGGAGTAGGTAGAGTCACACTAATTTTATAAATCCAAAATTTTGTATATAGGTTAGATCCCATCTGTGGGTTAGTGTGTTTGTTACTTCTTCACGCTTTAAAGGCTCAACGGATTTGAGTGAAATTCAGAATGGAGATAGCTTAAGCCCCTACTTTTTACCTAAGGCAACCGCGGGTAAAATCGCGGGGCGCAGCTAGTTTGGAACATGAGAGAAAAAAATCCTCTCTATTCATGAAAAGCTTCACGTATACTAACAATTGTTCTTTTTAATTTTCAGGTAAGCTGCACATTATTCGTCAGCGCGTCAAGGTAATTAATTCTAGTGGCTGTCCTTCCCCCACTGCTTGGTAAGTATCCCTTATTTATGCGCGGACATGAGTTCTGTATGGGGGAGTGTTGGACCAAGGATGGTATAACAAGGGACTGAGTTTTTAATTTTTAATTTTGTTACACTAAATTAATTCTAGTTTTCCTTCCAATTCAGTCAGCCTCTGTGGTGCAGTGGTTGAGCAGGTTGGCTGAAATGTCATACACTTTCCCACGACGGGACAAATGTTTGTGCACAGAAAAAAAAGCGCAAGGATTTGTTTCGTGTCGGAGGGTTGTGGGACCATGGTCCTTGTAGTTCCTGGTATCCTAGATACAGGGAATCCTAGTTAGGGGCCAGGATTTATTGATGTAAATTTGTGTTACAAGGCTAGAAGAACAAATGGCAACTGTATAGATTACAACTTTTCTTTTACATCGGTCCTTAGTTATTGATAAACTTTTCTATTTCTTTTTCCTTACAGGGTAGAATTGGGTTAAGTATTGATAACCGAAATGATCCCCGCGTAGCCTGTTTATTGAAATTTCAGCAAATTTTTCCATCTGTAGTTGTATATTTACAAATCAAGAATTAAACATTATAAATTACAAATTAAAAATATATTATACTAAGTGGAATTAATTATTATTTCAGCTAATTGTAAATTATTTTTATTTTTTTAATTTAAGCTATAGATTTTTTCTAAAGAATAGACTGAGTAGGTACATACATTTCGAAAAATGTCAAATTCAATTCCACTCTGTATAATATTGCAAACACAATGCCAGCTAACAATCCGAAAAAATCGTGATATTAATTAATAAATTATATAAATTTAAATCTTACGATTGTTGGTGTATAAAAATTGCTACTCTTGAATTCTGGATGAATATTCAAAGTCAAAATTCAAAGCTGAAAAAGCCTCTCAAGAAATATAAACAATTAAAATAATAAACGTCTAAAAACAAAGACAATCGGACGGTTAAATAATTTAACCCTCAGTTAGTAGATAAATAATTAATTTAACCCGTGGTTAGCGGAATAGATACCAGTTCGAGATAGCACGCGAACCTTTCGTGTGCAGCACTGCAGGACTGCAGGTGCACCTGCTGGTGTGTAATTGGCAATTTGTTGGAGCCCTATTAGTATCCACCTTTGTTTCATTAGTTTAGGGTTAGAATAAGTTTAGGGTTGCAATTAGTTAAGGGGTAGAACTTTTGTTAAGAATGTTATGTATTAAAACCACTTTAATGTTCCAACGTAGATATACTGCTCTCCATGGTGGTGTTTTACCTTGTATCCTACTGGTCATCGAAAGGACGTGGGATCGATTACCTTTGTTTGCATTCTCAGTCGTAGTATTGTAGGATTAACGCATCTTTTTTTATTAATTATACTATTTAATTTAAATACTTAATACGTTCATACTAACTAGCAGAAGACTAACTACTAACTTTAGAGCTAAATCATTTTGTAACAAAACCGACTTTTATTCTAATGTATCTTCAAAATCCAATATATATACATATATAATATCGATGAAATTTATTAGGGACCACTTTGTAGCTATACTGAACTCAACGAAGAATTTTCTAAATTTGTTTATAAATAACGGTTTTCTGAGGTTTAAAAAGTGTATTGCGTCGATAAGGGCGCGCGCACACTGCCGGCGAGACACGCGACGCGACGCGACGACGCGCGACGTAAACGTACGTGCGTCGTATGGAGGGATGCGACAGAGGGCGACACGGGACACCGTGTTTGATGTTTATGTGTTTGTCTGGAGGGGAGAAACGTGTGTGGGATGTGAATATTATACATTTGGCAAAATTAATTAAAAATAATGTTTGTATGGAACTTCACAACTTTAGAGAACTTGTGCTTAATTTACAAACGAAACAAACTTCTCTGATTTTTTGTGATAAATTATACCAACAAAAAATGCAATTTTATTGCTTTTAATACTAAAAGCACAGCCTTTTACTTTCTGAGTCAAACTAATAGCTAAAAGTCGCGTGCTAACATAACAATCGATTGCGGTGATCCCAACTTCGTCAATTAAATACACACAGCTGAATAGTAACCATCTATCTAAACCTTTCCAACACACTCTACAATAATTCCAAGAAAACCCTGAAAATACTGAAAAAATATGTATTATTCAAGGTCGAGTGACTCCACTGCACCCGTGTGCCATGTGCGCCGTAGTAAGCCGCCAAATGAATGAACGAGGGGCGCCGGACAGCGGGGTTGATTCTAACAAGAGGGATGACAGGTTTTGATACTTGATGCTTTGAGTTTGAATTTGAACGAATGTTTGAATTAAGAAAACAAATACATTTTTAAGACTTCATGTAAAAACATGTCTACATAATATATGTAGTAATAAAATAAGATAAACAAAAATACCGATACTTACGATAGTCTTAACTACAGCAAATAGATTTAAAATTTGTATCCACTGTACTTTTAATCTCTCTGTGAGAGAAATTATATAATATTTAATGGGCATGTAGGTATGCGGAAGCATTATTTCTTCAGCCATATTAGGTACAAATCAAATATTTAGTAAGTTTATACATTCGGCAGGGGTTTATTGCAGCAAAGAATCTGGTTTTTATTGCTCTATCCTAATTAAACTTTGTAATGGGAATTGAAAACTTGATATAATTTGTTTTACAATATAATGAGCTTTAATTATGTATGTATTGGTAGTTTATTGGTATCATATGACATACCTACTTACTGTATGTGGAATTTATATATAAGAGATAATTTTATCAATTTAGTATGTTTATGTTTACATGTAGCTACTAGGGCACATCCAGTTTTATTGACAATAAAAGCATATCTGGTACATAGCATAAAATAAATAAAATTAAAAAGTTGAAAGTAAAATAATCTGTAAAAACACCTTTAACTCGTAAAATAAAAATCTCCGATTAGCAACAACTTGTATGCAAATAATTGTCAAAGCATCAGACATTAACCGACATAACCTGTATAAAATGTCAACCATCTTATCTAAAGCTTTCAGTGAGGTTTGATTAAAAAGCTGTTTAAATGCAAAAACATGTTCAGAAAGACGAATCGTTTAAAAACATCACTTTATAGTTGTTTTTGTTAAGTCCTGTTGGCAGATTTGTTCGCGCAAAGGATCAAGATGAATGGAACGGTGATAGGAATTTTACGAGGGCTCAGTGCACGCGGCAAGGTTAGGTTAGTTCGCAACGTGGCCGCCTAGACGCGCCACCTCCCGCGCCAAATGTTCAAAAATCGAACTCTAGATTTTTAATTTTCGTACGTTTTGACGTGACCGTGGTGACGTTAGTTGGTGGAGATCAGTGCAGTGCGCGTTAAGCCTTAAGTTTAGTGTCTCCTAGTGCAGTGTGATTATATATGGATTGCCATGGTTTACTTACAAAATATATTTGTCAGTTTTACCTTAAGCTTAAACATTGACCAATAACTAATTTCTAAGCTAAAAATTATAATATGCAGATTTTAAAACCTTCAATAAATAGAACTAAAATGCAACTTGTTGATTGTGCAATTGCCACCTATTTCCATTGAATTTCCATACATTTCTTCAGGATTCTATCAAATGAAACCATAAAATATGATCGTATGTGAGTGCAAGTGTTTACAAACAGGGAACAGCACTGCATCGATTTCACATAAACAGCGCGGGGCGGGTGACGGTGGCGAGCGGTAGCGGGAGCGGGAGCGGACAGCTGGCAAAGTGACAGCGGGGAAAGTTCATTACTGCGGTCGTGCGATTATAAATTCATAGAGATGCAGGACTGCATCACAAACTGCATTTCGAAATTTCAAAGAGTAAGCGATGTTAATTTGAAATAAAGTTTTTCAATAATGTTGCATGCACCAAAGTACTTAAACGCAAACTTGTGTTGTTCATACAGAATAATTAATAGTAGTGCGACTTACGATCCGACGCGCCGGAGTTCGATTTCCGCTGGCCAATGACGTTCTTAAGTTACTTGCGGATTTAACACTCGCTCCCAAAACGGTGATGGAAAACATTGCGAAGAAACCGGCATTTCCAAAAATGTATCACAAAAATTTAAGAACATGTGACATCCACCAACCCACACTGGGCCAGCGGCTTATGGCTCATTTCTCTCTATTAGAGAAGGCCCGTGTCCGATGATGATGATAATTATGTAGGTACCCTTTATAATATGAATAAAGTAATTTATGTAGTACAATGATCTCGCACAGTCTGTTTAAAAATATATTTAACTTAATTCAACATTGACCAAATTTTTGCACTACGTAGGTGCTTACACCATCATCCTACGTCACTAAGCGCTCACCCGCACACACACAGAGGCGGCAGACTTGACGGCGCCTGTGGCATGTGTGCGGGCTTTACGGTGACTCACGCACCGGCGTGACTTGCTGTTAATAAACTGTCAGGCGCTTTCTTACTCGATGAGGTTTAGAAATGAGACAGTTACGGCAGGATTTGTGCTGATAGTGTTATATTGCTACTGTCATTGAAAATTGTCTTTTAAGTAGTTAGACAAAGGTTTAATTTCACTACCAGGCAATTACTGTCATTATCACGTGATAGGGTAAGCAGATGTTAGTCTACTCAGCTATAGGTTCTTTGCACTTTTCCGGCTTCACTACCTGTTATTTATATTGCTACCTAGCCTTTTTACCGCTAATTTTGGTAGAAAGTGCAGGTTGTCAGACGCAATTCTAATTTTCTTTTAATAAAATAATAAAAAAAGCATCACAAGCACATCCATTAGGCGTATTTTTAATTTGCGCTCGTACAAAACGACGCAGACTGTCTAAAATACTCTAAATTAAGGGGATCACACCCCTTCTTACTCCTCGCGAGCTATTTTCAACAGTAATTGTTTGTGAAAAGGTCCATTATTGAATGATAATGTAATTGTTTTGATCCTTTTGGTTGGATAATGAAAGAAAAAGCGGGAAAATAGAGTGTAGTGCATATTTTGAACAAGTAACGTTTATGTTCAGTTTTCGTACGGGATACGACAAAAGTGCACAGTGCATTTTGCAGTGTGCACTTTTATATTAATTTTACACTGATATTGGCTCTTGCCTGTGTTTTCAAAGGTACGATTTTTTGTTTTTTTTACTGAAATTATTAAGTTATTTGCTATCCTCTACTTCTTCTGATACTGTCTATTCAAAGGTCTGGAAGAGATCGCTTAAAGTGATAAGACTACCCATTGTACTACCAAATATTTCGGTTTGAAGGGCATTGTAGCCTGCGAAATTACTGGGCATTGTGAGACTAAATAGCTAATTGTCTCAGGGTGACGAGCGCGGTGCAGCGCCGCGCAGAATTTTGCAAAACAATGTTCTGGGTGGTGCTGTTATTATTGTTATGGGCTGGCGTATTGCTTACCATCAGGCATACGACCAGCTCGTCTCGTCAATTACATTAAAAAAAGTATTCTGAGTCGGTACATTTTCCTGACATCGCGCAACATTTTACTGTTGTATTTATTGTTTTTGTTTGGTCTTTATTTTAGTAGGTTCAGTGTAATGTTGTGTGATGTCCAAATGTAAATGTATATTCTTTCTTTCTGTCTTTCTACCATAGTAAGAATTTTGTGTTATTGTCTATTTTTGTAAATTGGTATACAATAAGGAGATTTGTATTGTATTGCATCTAGGTATATAGGTGCCTACATATTTTTTAATTTCGTCTTATGATGTTACGTTTCACGCACGGGGACGATTGCGAAGCATATCTAATTGTGAATAACACCCACCAATAACTAGCAATCAAACTAAGTCCCGCGATGCCGATGCTACGCTATAGTCCGCTATAAATCACCACCGGCGATGGGGTGGCACTGGAAGGGTAGATATAGCGCGGGCGTGCGCCGACTAGTAGGTTGCAAGTAGGTGATATCAAGAAAATAAAGATTGGATGTATTAGTGCAGTGGTTGAGCAAGGGTTCGATTCCCGCTGAGAGTTTTTTTGTTAATTATAGGCTTGCGTTTGACCGCTATGTCACCAGTTGTTATATTCGTTTTTGTATTTGTTTAGATTTGTATGAGAGTCAAAAGATTTATTCGGTAAATGTACACAAAAGTGCACTCGTAACTTATACATGTTAAAATGAGTGCACAGTAAACTATGGTGGTGTTGGTTTATTATTCCTTGCAATTCTGTCAGCCGATATCTGAATTGAGAATTTGAACTTGAGACGGCTTCAAGGCTGCTTAAGTACCTCTAATTTTGTTTATATCAGGCGTCACGTAAAGTTTGAGCAATTGCCATTTAGAAATTTACTTATGCCATGATTGACTTATTACAATATCATATTTTGTTTACTCCGACATAAAAATATTTCTTTAAATAGGTACGTTTTATGAATTATCGTGACCTTTTTACAATATAGCAAGTTAATGTTAAGTTATGTTTCTATTATATGAGTTTTGAACTCCACTATTATATTTATATTATTGAAGCTCGGTGGAAAGTGATGAATGTTTTAATAAAAAATATAAACAAACTTGAATTCTGAATTTCAATTAAACTTGTATTAAAGAAGGCTCCACTCATTTCCCAGTTCTTACCCCTAAATAGCGAGAAAGAGACGACAACACTGCACTTGTGGGGTGCAACAAACACGGCACGACACTCAGCCCCAATTGATATAATAAATTATCATTATTTCGGAAATTGCTTGAAATAATTTCGTGGATATTAGTTTTGGGGACTTTGATGGTGAAGTTTGAGAAAATTTATCAATGTGATACTTTCTCTAGCTTCACATGATGATAATAAAATTATCTATACTTCATAATTACCAAAAACAAATTGCCGAATGTTGGTCATAAAAATTATAGTGGAGTATAGAATATTTTTTTACTCTCTCTATGAGAGAAGGCCCGTGTCCGAGCAGTGGGAACGTGATGGGCTGATGATGATGATGATAGAATATTTTACAATTATTTCAGTTTTTTTATTTGTAAAAGCAAGATTGTGGTTTTGTAACTGCTCTTACCACTAAGCCAACGTCCTTCGGATTAAAGTGACTTGTACATTTTTTAAACTATGACAGTACTGGGCTGACTGTCAGATAAGCTTTATTGAGACCGTCTTTTGTCAATATAAAAATGTTTGATTAAATATTTGTTGTTTTTTGTAAGAAAAAAATTAAGTAAAGGATATAAACCACCGTCCTTCCAAATTATTTTAGTCCTTTCTGTTCAAAGGTTGTCTGGAAGAGATCGCTTTGAGCGATAAGACCGACTATTGTTATGCTGATTACTGTGAAATGTACTTGTTTTTCATTTACCTATTTTTAAGGTTTTTAACAATAAAGTGTTTATCTATCTATCTATTTATAAGATAAAAAGCAGCATTCCTACTATTGTACTTTTGGCGAATTTTCAATTTAGAAAATCTATTTCGTAAATATCTCCTAATCCCGTAAACGCAATCGCAATCATCTACCTCCACAATAGCATTAAGTTGAAAAGCTTGGAGTCCGCTGCACTTTTCTTATTTCCCTTTTCCTTTTGTGTCTGCCCCTTTACTGCATTTGGAGGGTCTTGCCTCCTGAGGAAGTATTGTGTTATTCAATCAGTAGTTTAAAGGTTTTCAAAAAGTTTATAGAAGTTGCATCTAAGCACTGTTTCAACGGGAATCTGAGAAGCAACAGGGCCCCGGCCCCGTGCAAATTACAGTGTGAAATTGGCCCGGTGTGAAAATTCCGCGAAACAAAAGCAGCTTCCTAATCCTAACATTAGTATGTGAATGTTAAGTCTTTTTTAAGCTATTGCATAGCTTCTATCGCGGGCCTTGAGCGTGGAGACCGAATCCAGAAATTCCGTAACGAAAATAACCTAACACCCCCCACTCCGAATGCTATGCAATAGCTTTACCGCGGCAGTCTCCGAGTGCCACACGTCTTTTTTTATCCTTACCTTAATATGTAGAGTAGTGTGAAGGTTAGTCATTCCCTTGTCTCCTAGATCGTGCTTGCAAATTAAATTTAATTGAAGTACTTAACAATTAAAAAAAACCTATGCGTTATTTAATGACATTAATTCTTATATCATAAAATTCTCGTGTCACAATGTTAGTTACCTTACTCCTCCGAAATGACTTTACTGATTTTTACCAAATTTTATTTGCATATTCAGTAGGTCTGAGAATCGGCTACTATCTATTTTTCATACCCCTAAGTGATAAGAGTTGTTCACCCTTAACATTTTTTTTAATTTATATGGTAAAACAAGGTTTGCCGGGTCAGCTAGTAATAAATATAATTCATTTTATAACAAAAATAACCGACTATCTGATGTACCTATCTTCGAAGTCCGTAGTCGAACATCGATGGATTCGCATACTTTTTTTATACTGAGTGATGAGGCGAGCGCGTCGCTCGCCTGATGGTAAGCGCCACGTCTGCCCATAACAATTGCAGTGCCACTCAGAACTTTTAATACCAAAAAAGCAATGCGTAACACTGCATTGCGCTCATCACTCCGAGACATCAGATATTAAGTCTCATATGCTCAGTAATTTCGCTGGCTACAATGCCCTTCAAACCGGAACACAGTAATGCGTGCGCACTACTGCCTGGCGGCAGAATAACTTTCTGTTGCTCTAACTAAAGTGAGTAATATACCTATAATAATTATCTGTATTTGTAAGTGCAAATTCAACATTACACCTAAACACAGCCCGCGGCCGTTCGAGGGTTGTTCCACCCCTCGCGGCAAAATGTACCGCCCGCCGATTGTCTGCCGTGTTGAGACATGTTAAATTACATGAACACATTCCTGTCTCACGGTGATCCTGCAAGCGGAATGACTGGGTACAATGTAAAACTTAAAAAGTCATGTATCAGGATGACGAGCAGTTTTCCGCACAATCATTGCAAGTAACTGTTTTGCTAAAGCAGATGTTTGTTATATTACAACGAGACAGGGGACTCATGTACTTATTTATGATGTCGTGTCAGCCTTATAAACAGTAGATTACTGGGCATACCTGATGTCTCGAGGTAATGAGCGCAATGCAGTGCTACCCAGTACTTTTATGGTAATAAAAATTCTGGATGGCATTGCAACTGTTAAAGGCAGGTGTGGCGCTTACCGCCAGGCGAACGACTTGCTGGTATCATTACTCAGTTCCATTAAAAATAAAATATAGATAGACAGTCCACTAGATAAACTTTTTAAAATTTTACTGTCTTGTCTCATCTCTATTTTGATCTCCATCTCCATCGTGAGGCATCTGCGACGCCCGGAATAAAAGTAGCCTGTGTGAATCCAGGGTAAAAGCTATCTCCATCATCTGAATTTCACTCAAATCTGTTGACCCGTTACAGCGTGATGAACAAAAACTTTCGCATTTAAAATATCAGTAGGATAGGATTCGAAATCAGAACTTATTAATATATTTCGTAGGAATATTTAAAACCATATGAAACGTTTAGCCTCCCAGAACTAATATTAATATAGAGACAAGTACAATAAACTCGATGGCAATGCTCATAATATTCCTCATAAATACAAAACACATTACCCGCCGTTCCATCCCACTTACTAGAATAATCTGACCATTACCAGCCCAAAGTTTCATTTGGAAAACAGCATGACGTCAAACCCACCAAGGAGTTCTGAATTTCACCTATAACTAAGGGCGTCACGATTTATTACTTCGCTTACTTGATAGTGTGCATCTAGCATTATAAGTTTGAACATTTCGTGTCTCTTTCACACGTAGTAGTTAAGAGAGAGAGGGAAATGATTTGGTGATTCGGAAAATCCTGATCGTGTAATCCGTAGATTTGAAAGGGGAACTATAATAACGCTATTTCGTGAAGGGTGTCAGGACTCCTTAAATTCTTGATGGATCCATATCTTTGGATTTAACTCTACTACTCTGATATAAGAGCCATTTTGCTTTAAACGCCGAGCGTGAAAGTATTCGTCAGGATTCGGATTTGCCAAATCCTTAGTGCGTATGTCTTTAGTCTTATAAACGTTAGCATTAGGTTTAAATTTCCTTGCGACTCTAGAGTAAAGTTTGCAAGGAAGTTGTAGACTATTTCAGCTATTATCAATCATTGTTCACAAAATTTAATAACATTCAAGATTTTGAAGGATGTTTCCGTTGAGAGGTTCAGAAAGTTTCGCACTTTGATATATTGCATGGTTGTAGTAAATCCCATATGTTACTACGAGGAACATCATTAATCAAGGAGTCATATGAAATTAATTTAAACTTTTATCAGCATTATCGTCAAGCGTTAAAACTTACTAGTTACATAAATAAAAATGATTGCTATAGGTATTGTAAAGCTACAACTTTGTATGGCAGTTGACAAACTATTCGCGTGACCACTGACTGAACTTTTTGCATAATCAATAAGTTGCATTGCCAGACTTTAATAATCATAATTTAATGTTGCAGTTGCAATTTCAACTTTTGAAATGTATTCTGTAGTGTCTGACATATAATGTACTTGCATTGAAGTTCCAATTATAGAAAACCTTAACACAAAGTAAGACTTAGGTACTGAAAGTGACATCAGATAGAGCGACAAAAGATGATACTCAGATGAGATGAGGATGATGATGAGAGCAACAGTGACAAAAGATGATAAAGAACGAGAAATCCTAACCCTTTTAGTGTATAGTAAACTAGGATTTTAAGTGAAGTGAACTGTTTGAGAAGTGATAACAATGACGGAACACTGGTCATGGCTGACCGGGACGGAAGCAGCGGAGTACACGTACAGCCCGCCGACTCAGCCGCGGAAACCGCCGCACAGGCCGCTGGTGAAGTTGGCCACCAGTGCGCATCTGCACACTATTGCAAGGTAAGACAAAATATATCTGAGTGCATTGTTGTCGTTTTGCTTGGTCTCTGTCATATATCTATTAGTTTGTCGATCAAGTTACCGACTAATTACGTGTTATATCCAAGAAAATTGGTAGCAAATTCGGCCGAGCAGCTCAAGCGGCGCTTGGATTATGTGTTTGAGCCGCTTAGTGTTGAAACTATAGGTCCTCGGGGACCTGGAGCTCGTCGTATTTTCAAAACTGCCAAAGCACCGCATCAATGTGATGCGTGACCAAAAGCTGGGGCCTATTAAGCTCAACGTAGCGGTATTGCAATCCGAAGGGACAATGCTGCCATCAGCATCTTGCAAGGTTACGCGGCCTACGCTAGTGCCTGGTAATGGGCTGGAGCATTTGGGCAATACATATATATATGTATCTATATATAGATAGGTCTTTAATGGTCAATAGGCTGTCTAATGTTGAGGAACATATAAAAGGGGTTCCTGTAAGTAACGTCAGAAACTTTACATTCTCATAAACAAAGAGACGACAAAACCCAAGCTTTAAAATATTTTCGTTGTTTCCCAAATGTAATTAAGTCTTGATAAGATTACAAATTGGGGCATTTTGTAACCTCGCCGTGACAATTTCAGATGAACCCATGAATTCGCGGCGTTCTTTATTAACAAGTCTATTTTACTGCATTAGTATTCACGACGTTGTTTTCGTGAAAAATGGTTGAATTCCCGAAGGAGTCCATTTCTTTTTTCAAACCAACTTAAATAACCTCCCAGAAAAGATTTGCTCCTCTTAACGGAACTTTACTTCTGTGACATAGGAACCAGTTCTTAGTAACAAAGCGTTGTGGACTGCAAAATGTAAGTGTGTCAGGAACCTTCTTGTTTTGACTTTTGATACTTAAGGTTCTTTACCGTCAAGTGGTACACGTGATACGTATTTTTATTGCAACAACGATCATTTTTCTTTGTCACGGCTGTAAAAGGAAATTCCTAATGATATTCGGAAGCCAAGATTGCTTTGCGGTTCGAAAACTTTGCATTGTAGGCAGGATTAGGGTTTTAAGTGCAAAAGTAAGTTTGTGCAGACCGTACTGACAGGTTGATGGATTATTGCAGTTTCCTTTGTGGATTTCATTAAAAACTGACGCAGAACAACAGACGGGAATGAAAAACACTGTTGTATAAATACTTAATGTGCATTTAGTATTAACTGATAGTGCTTGTTTACATATTAGTTTAATTTGCTGGTGAAATTTCAGGCATTGTTTCAGTGGTTACCTTTTATTTTATTTAATAATAAATGTCCAAAATGAGCATTTTCCTTTTTATCAATATAACTTTATAGAGGAAACCCGAAAACAATTGCTACACCGAACTAGTCGTATGAAACAAAGGGGAAACCAAAACAGAAAATAAGTAAAAGACGTATGGGTTGCCAGATTTACCCATTCACATCACGTAGTGCTGCCAGGGGAGGCATAAATATTTTCCCGAAAAATCGCGACTCTCGCTTTGTATGTAAATTTTTATATTTTTTCCATCAAATAAAATAGCAACGCATGTTGTTCGGTTTTATTGTTTAGGATTATAGCAAATCCTGGGCGCTCAGGTGTCTTGTAAACATTTACTACGTGATTGAAATTCTGATTTGAATATTGGAAAATTATGCAAAAGCTTGCCAAGTTGCCAACCGAGGTGCTATTAATTTTGTTCATTGTATTTTTATTTACACGGAAGATTGCATGAAAATATTTCTATTTATGAGAATAGAACCATGATGCGAATTTATTTTTAACCGACTTTAAAAAGGAGAAGGTTGTTGTTTCGTTTTTATTCGATTGTATTTTTTATGTTTGTTACCTCAGAACTCCGTCATTCATGAACCAATTTGGAAAATTCTTTTTGCGTTGGGTTCAGTATAGCTACGAAGTGGTCCCATATAAATTTCATCGATATTTGATCTTGGACTTCGAAGATACATTGAAGTCGGTTTTTTTGTTTGATAAAACGTATACTTGTATTAAGTGATTAACATTGCCTCAATGCACTAAGCATTCCAAAATCTTTACAACATTTAAAAAAAATATTCCTTCTCAGAGTGTTTATAGTAGTGTGTTATTTATTACATTTCGATTATTTTTATTGGAATCGTTTTTGATTGGGCTTATCTTGCTGAAACAACAGTTTATTCATATTTATGTCGATGAGAAGGTACTCCATTAAAGCTAAACAAAATTGATACAATTCCACCTGCCCTGCAATCGACAGGTCCAACCCCAAGCGTGCAGGGCACGGAAACCTATCAAACACAGAAATTATTATCATTTTTCATCATCCACCCCCAGGTGAGATGCCGCGAGCCGTCAGCCCCTGCTCATTACCTTTGACAGATTGTTTTCGCTGCCTACGACGTCATCAGAGATTGATTACTATATATTTGGTATTTTTGCTAAGTAAACAACAAATAATATTACAAAAAATATTTCCGGTATCAAATTTTTTTCTGGATACTTGATTTTTGACAGAAGAGGAGAGAAGTTCCTTTCTGCGTGTATTATCAACTATTCAATTTATAACTGAAGATAAATACTCATATACTGGGTATCATTCATACTCGGCTGAACTGTATCTACGTTCCTAGATTTTGGTATTGTTTTCACTGGTTTTCACTTCATTATAAAATCAACTTTAGTTAGTTCTTCAGCATGACTGATATCATCATTAATCATAATTTTAAGCACCAACTTGTCACTCCTTAAAACTATTGAAGAAACTCTGATCCTAAAATCTTATTCAGGATTAGTACGAGGATTTTTTTAGGTCCCGACGATTTAACTACTTAACTTGTTTTCAATATGTACCTTGCAGACGTTGCAGTTTTAGTATGCGTCCCGCGATTCCCATAGCACGGAACATTGCGCGCATTCGCTTGCATGGCCCCTCCGAGTGGGTGGAATTGATAAATAGTTATTCGTGATAGAAATATTAATATTAGAAACAGCATTAGATAGTTAAGAGAAAATATCTCGTGAATCTTATTAATCTACATCTGATGTTTTAGGTGACGAGGGTAATGCAGTGCTACGCAGTAGTTTACATGGTATCAAAAGCTCTGGGTGGCAATGCAATTATTGTTTTGGGCAAGCGTGGCATTTGCCATTTGGCAAAGGACTTACTTCTCTTATTGCTTAGTTGCATAGAAAAAGCTAAATATGTACCTAAATTAAAAATCCATGTTTTGTTAGTATCGGCACACAATTTATTTTGAATCACCCACCTCATCTTTTTTACATTTTCTAATGCTCTTAACTAAATATAATATAACAAGTTTCTTTAGTAAATATCTTTAGTTCCAAGTCCTGGTATAAGTGGAATAGTCTGGTATATTCTAGTATTGCTCCAAGACCGCCTCGATCATGTAGACCTCGGGTGCGATGCCTGCCGTCTTAGAGTCTTTCTTGAAGCAAGCAGCCACCTTGACGACGCGGTCGCAGTCGTCAGCGATGTCGTCGTACTGCTTCTCGCAGTTGTGAATCAGTTCCACCATCTTGGCTGATAGGACCTCACCTGAAGTGAAATACGGAGTGTGAATTCCATAGTTCAAAATAGTTGTGGGAATTTACTGATACTTTAAAGAGACCTCTTGGGAAGATGAAAAAGAAGTGTTCCTAGATTTTGATAGACAAAATCTTTATCTGAATTAGTTTTATGGTCATTTTGCAAATAGCATAGTTGACTTTCGTGAACAAAAACATCAAAAATAATCTCATAAATTATGAACCCGCTTTAGCTCACTGTAGCTATTATTCTTTTGGTGCATCGCACTGTTGAAACAGACTTTTTTGAACTAAAAAAAGTTCATTGTTTGAACAGCCTGGGAGTGGAATAGTTTTGCCAAAGTTTGTATTTCTTGGTACCCAAATCGTGTATGAACAGAATAAACTTTTAGGTAAGCATATACTACATCGAAGTGCATCAACTGGTCAACAAATATTTAGTTAACTCAGATCAGTTGTACCACTAACCGTTAGGAAAGCTCTTGACATAGTCGTGCATGTTGACGTGGTGCATCCTGCTGTCCTCCTGCAGCAGGCTGAATTTGTTTGACATGCAGATGATGGCGCAGCCCAGCTCGCGGTGCACCACCTCAAAGTCCTCGCTCCAGAAGTGTTGGAACTCCTCCAAGATCTCAGGCGATAGGCCAGACTGTTGGAAAAATAGATAAAGATGTTAATAAGCTAAAATAGTAAATCAATAGATGTCTTAAATTGTAAAAATAAGTTTCTTCTATCTACATTTAAACAATAAGACAACTTACTTCCTCTCTGCACTCATTCAGAGCTTTTCCAAAATGCGCCGTGACATGGCTCATGACCTCAGCGGTTCCAATCACGGCTCCCGCCAACGACACCAGGACTGCAGCTACCAGATAGAACTTCATCTTGACAGGTTTCCTCCACTTGTGCCTCCATTCTTGAAGTCCATCCCCTTATATCTTGAGAAAACTTTTTTCTGGACACCAATTGCATATCATTATGATACCATCCTCCTTTTGCATTTGGAACATCTCTTGCGTCTTTAGTTATAAAGTCTCAATTGCCTTAACGATATGTGAATTTAGTTTGTCTCAAAATATTTAAGTAATCGAAATTATCATTGTTCGTTACTACCATCGAAATAGAGTTCAAAATTCCTTGGTTTATTATAATGAGGTGGTGACAACGTAGTGATTTGAAAACCAGAGGTCACGTATATACACAATTATATTCCCGCCAAGTCATATGGCAAGCAGTGGTTTAGTTAATTGGAGGTTAAAAACCGATAGTTTTGTGTAATGGGTCCAAGGTTTGCGACAATGTTATGTATTGTCACAGTCTAGTCAATCGTAAGACTGTGGTATTGTCATACTGAACCCTAAAATGTTGTGCAATTGTCAACAATGCTACCGACTGAATAGGTAACATCACATCTATATATTTATTTAGGTATGTCATTGGCTGGGTACTTAGCTGCTGATAAAAATTGGTTAGCAAGTATAGATCGTAAGTCTTATGGGAATGTCATATTGTGTCATTGCTAGAGTAATATTAATTTTGTAGTGGTAGGCACCTTTTGCAAGAGTGCGCCTTGGAAATTGGCACACCTTTGCCAGATATTCAACTGCCAAGCAGTAGTGTGCAAATATTACTGTGTTCCAGTTTGAAGGGTACTGTTCCTAGGGAAATTATCATTAAGAAACCAAAGAGCATTTTATTGTTTCGATGACGAGCGCAGTGCTGTGCTACGCGGGATTTTGGAAAAGAAGATTTAGGGTGAATCTATAACTGTTTTAGGAGTGTAGTTAGTTTTTTTTTTATGTAACTGATTGACGAGACGAGCTGGACGTTTGCCTGATGGTAAGCAATACGCCAGCCCATAACAATAACAGCACCACCCAGAACTTTGTTTTGCAAAATCCTGCGCGGCGCTGCACTGCGCTCGTCACCCTGAGACAATTAGCTGTTGAGTCTCATAATGCCTAGTAATTTCGCTGGCTACAATGCCCTTCAAACCGGAACACAGTAATGCTCGCGCATTACTGCTTGGCGGCTGAATAACTAGCAAAGCGGTGGTACCAACCCAGACGGCCTCTCGCATACGAGAAACCTACCACCAGTAGACCTACCACCAGGAAAATGGTTTCTTTCATACCCACATTTTTAATTTTAATTTTAATTACATTTAGGAATACTTTTCCTACCACTCGGTCAAAGAGTGTGTAGCAAAGTGCAAAGTGACATATTGCCTGCGCTGGAAACGTTGCATGTCATTAATGACACGTACTTAAACAAACATGGATTTAAAACCGAACTGATTAACACCAAAGCGATGATAAGCTCGAACAACAGGAAACAAACAAAATACAAGTAACAATTAATATTTTAATTACATCGTTACAAGACTACATAAAACAGAAATGAGTAAAACAAATACAGATCTGAAGTTAATTTCGGAGCAATACGTAAAATGGATAAGAAACTTGAACACGAACATAAACGAGTGGTTAAAAGTTGTATATTATGTATTGTTATTTTAAGTTTGAGTTATGCAGTAGATTCATCTCAAACTGTGCTAAAAGATATGACTGTGAATTTTGCAAGAGCTTTGGATGCTTGTAAGAAAGAAGTGAGTCCCTTACATTCAGGCGTATTAGTTGAAATTACCAATAAAGCAACTCATTTTAATGGTTCAAATTTTCAAGCTAATAACAAAAATTTTTACAATTTATTAGTTGGAGCTTCCTGATTCGATCTACGAGGAGTTTTACAATTTCTGGAAGGAAGATTATGAGCTCAAGAACCGATATACAGGCTGTGCCATCCACTGTCTTTCATCTAAGTTGAGCTTGATCGACCCCGACGGAAACCTGCATCATGGGAATGCACACGAGTTTGCTAGGAAACATGGCGCTGGTCAGTAATTTAACTTTAAGGTTTAAATGATTTTGTACAATTTTGAGTGATTCACTCAAAAACCTCTCAAAATTGTCTAAGCTGTGTGTGAAAACCAAATTGATATTCATCTAGTAGTTTAAATGTATTAAGTGAATAACCAGCTAGACAGACACCGTGGGCCTAAATTCAGTTCTATATTTCTAATTCCTTTTATTCTTTTATATATTAAGTGAATGAACAGCTAGACAGACACCGAGGGCCTAAATTCAGTTCTATACTTCTAATTTGTTTTATTCTTTTATACCTAATCAATATTATCAAAATTCTTCTAATCTATACTTTGTCCTATATTATTTAGAGATGACGTCATCTATCTTAATCAATATGATAACGATCGAGCCTTAATAAGACAGGGACATTGATAAATACAACAAAATTAGAATTAATGCTGTCATTTTGTAATGATATATCCTTATGTATGCAATAGTATGCTGGCTAATGTCAAAGCGGTGACTTCAATCTTTGTTCATACAGACTCTTTTTTCGCAGTCACTGATCAGTATAGTACAAAAAAACCATCAACACATTTTTAATTCCTGTAATGAACAAATGTTATTACTTCAGATGACACAATGGCGCAGCAACTGGTAGATATAATTCACAGCTGTGAAAAGACGACACCATTCAACCCGGACATTTGCTTGAAGGTTCTGGATGTGGTCAAGTGTTTCAAAGTCGAGATACATAAGCTGGACTGGGCGCCCAACATGGATGTTGTCGTCGGAGAAATAATGGCTGAAGTATAGTTATCAGTATGATTGGTTTGGATGAACGATAGGGTTCTGTTCTGGATTTAGTAGCCTGACTACCTATGTAGATATAGGGAATTCTAGTTTGGGCCAGTATCTATGTACCTGTCTGACTGTGGTGTTATTTATTATTTTTATTTGTTATAATTTGCTTTTTTACAGTCTGTGCTGCACAATGCTTAAAATAATAAAATAAAAAGCGAATCATCACCTTGATAATTTTAATCAAAGTACTGATCACAATTATCAAGGTAATCAATTATCAAGCAGATGTTTAGGACAAATAAAAAGACTGGAGCCAAAACAGAACCTTGAGTAACAACTATTACTATGTAAACCAATTATATTATAAGATCCTTGCTATTAAACTCTAAAAAATTTATCTGACTTGTCATGTGGAAAATGTTAGATTTAGTAAAAATTGGGTTATGGTATAATAGTAATATTCTAGATTGTAGGCAAATAACTTATAACTCTCTCTCGCTCAAGAACAAATTGTGTAATTTTGCTATATGTTAAACATAAAATGTTGTTTTTTTTTTTGTATAGTAACTTATCTATAATGAATACAATGCATGAAGCTTACTCAGTTAAGTGTATTTAATTTATTTATTTATTTATTAAATGCACAATAATTTAATTGACAATAGTCGAAGAACTAATTACTTTTTTATTATTTTTAAGTAGATGAGTAATTAATTAGTTACTGTTACCCTAACAGGTCGTAAATTTAATGTATGACCAAGTCTAGGTTAGTAAATTAAATGCATGAATGAAAATCTTGATACACCGGACAAAGGCGAGCTCAATAGCCTGCTTAATAATCTAGGAGGACTATCAATTATCACCACTGAAGTGAATGAGCAGTAAGTAATTACTCGTAGGCCTAATCACTTCTGACTACACATAGCATATAATGCCCGAGGATGTGTACCTAGCACTACCATAAAATTAATCCCCAATTATTCTATTAAAAACTTTGAACGATAATTAAACCTCGACAGAATCAATCTACTCATTCTGAATGAGCATGACACTACCATTGAAATAATAAAACGCAATGCAGCCCATAATTGATAATACCAAGTGACAATTAAAACAAAGCGTGAATGATATAAAACCCTCGAGAGACATAGTCGCTCATTCTTTAGTTGAAGATCTAGTGAAGAATCACAATGACAAAACCAAAGAAATTGATATTGATCCTGATAGTAAGCGTGATCTCGGGAGTGGAGCTGTCTCAAGATGTGATGAAGAGTATGTCAATCAACTTTGCGAAGCCACTGGAGGCTTGCAAAAAGGAGGTGAGAAGAATCTTTTATTTGGTGTCTGGTAGTAACTCTAGTTTGGATCGTTTTGTATTACTACCTAAATATTTTTTTCAGGATTTACTAGTGCAAATCTTTTTTTAATATAGTTAATAATCATTTTAGTTGTTCTTTAAAACATGTCCTCATCAGTATACGTATTGACTACTACTTTGCTGATTTAAATCATTCAATTGTAAGTACAAGTGTTTTCCAGTTGGAGCTTTCGGACGCTGTGACCAAAGAGTTTGCCAACTTCTGGAAGGAAGACTACAAGCTAGCTGACCGCCAGACCGGCTGCGCTATTATGTGCATGTCCTCGAAACTGGATCTCCTCGACCCGGAATACAAGCTCCATCATGGAAACGCGCAAGAGTTCGCTAAGAAGCACGGAGCTGGTATGTATTTCTTCAAGTTCTTACATGAATACTGTGCTGAAATCATTTATATTTAAGATTTTTTAGATAATATGTTCCGTGTCTTCCATTCTTCAAGGCCACTTATGGAAATATTACACTTAGGTTTACAGTAGTGCCCTTGGCTGTTATCTTAGCGTTAATTTGTATTTTACTAATACTCTTAAAATACATTCGTGATTTGTTGAATGCTGAATGTGGTTGGGCTGGTCGCTCAAATATAAATCAATCATTTAAGAATTTGTCTGAATAAATGATGACTTCTTAGACAAATTCTTAAATGACTTATTTGTTCTCCAGATGACGCCATGGCCAAGCAACTGGTAGACATGATCCACGGCTGCACTGAAAGCACTCCCAACGACCCTGACCCGTGTGTTAAGGCCCTATCAGTGGCTCAGTGCTTCAAAGCCAAGATTCATGACCTCAACTGGGCACCCAACATGGACGTCATCATGGGAGAAATCTTAGCTGAAACATAGACATATAACTGCGTCTTTCAGGGCAGAACTTTAGGCCCACTTTTAAACGACTGGATATGGAAACGGACTGATGACTCCTTATTTTTTAATTGCCCCCTCTGCTCAGCTGTCGATTTTAATATGTTATTGTGTGATGATTAAATATTTATTGAAGCTTCAAATATTTTGTTTATTTTATTTAGTAAAAAAAATTCTGCAACTAATGGAAAACTATTTAGAAAGATTTTTTTTACATATTATTAGGCTTTATTGTTACACCATTTCGAAAAAAAATATTTTTTTTATAAGGAGAAAATTACATATTCAGTGGGCCATAGGCGCTTTTATCGCTAAAAACGTTTCTTTTTCAGACATGAATTTGACGGAAATATGTAGAATAAGTAGTCTAACTATTGTTAGTCACAGATTAAAAAAGATTGCTGGGTTCAGTATCAACAAAAACAGCTGGGGCACGTTTTAATTAAACAGATTACATAACTGAAAATCAATTAAAAAAACAACGAAAGGTAAATTAGTTGGATTAATTAAAAACGTTTTTCTGTGTATCCGCAAGATTCGCACTGAATTAATACAACAAAGATTCCTATATTGTTTTTACCTGAAACAAAAATAATGATTTTTAAAATATTATTGACGGTTGCTTTACTGTTCAGAGTGTTTGCTTGTAGAGTTGAAGAAAAAGAACTGTTGAGGAGAATAAGTGCCGCAATTGGCGTGCAAGTGTTGGCATGTTGTCAAACGGTAAGTTCCGGTACTGTAGTAGTTTCAAATTATCTCAAAATACTGATAATGCTGGCGTTGTGACTGATAAAGTCCGATAAGTTAATCAGAAAGAGATAGACGTAGGAAAGAAAGATATAATTCCAATGACTCATACGATAAATCACTGAATTGTAGTATTTGTAGTTTAAGTTTGGACTGTATATTTTTAAGCTATTGCATAGCTTCTATCGCGGGCCTTGAGCGTGGAGACCGAATCCAGAAATTCCGTAACGAAAATAACCTAACACCCCCCACTCCGAATGCTATGCAATAGCTTTACCGCGGCAGTCTTCGAGTGCCACACGTCTTTTTTTTTATAATGCTTGCGTTCTGGCTTATGATAACGTGCGCTAAGAAAAATATAGATCAAAGAAAGAAAGACATAATTCAAGTTACAAGTAGCTATATCCTGTTATGCAATTTTATTTATATTTTTATTTTTTTACGTCTAGGGATCGATTAGATTCGAACCCGCAAACAAAAATTCGCCTAAACGTTCTATAAGTTCTAAGATCATTGTACACATAGGTCCACTTGCATTTTTACAGTTCTTCATGTTCTCTCGTGTGTGTTGACCACAAGTACAAGAATTAGATGTGTCGGAGTTATAGACTGCCCTAAGGCCTCCGACATAGCCTAACGACTGTTGTTCTAACACAACAACCAAGACGCAGCTTAACGTACCCTCCGATAGATTAGATTTAATACCACACAAACGGTCACCCATCCAAGTGGTGACCGTAATGCATTTGGTGCATTCTTACTTACAATCTGCTTTTGCTTTTATCTCGATATGTTTTTTTATACCTATTAGGTAAGCTCACACAGAAAAAAATATTCGGTTCGTCGAGTTAACTTGATGGCCTAGTGGTTAAGGTGTAGGAACGATATTCCGGGAACGCGTGGCTCGAATCCCACTGGAGTACATTATTTTTATTGTCTTCGCCAAGCATTCAATATTAAATCTCGATAGATAGACTTAAGTTAACTAAAGAGATTTAAAGTGTTTGGAGATTTTATGAATTGAGTGACGAGACGAGCATTTTGCTCACCCGATGGTAAGCAACACGCCTGCCCATAACAGTTGCAGCACCACCAGAACATTGTATGCAAAATCCTTCACGGTACTGCACTGCGCTCGTCATTCAGAGACTAATGCCTAGTAATTTCGCTGGCTACAATACCCGAAATGCAGTAATGCGCATAGCTTGGCGGTAGAATAACTCTGGCAGTGGTGCTACCAACCCAGACGGCCTCTCGCAAACAAGATGGTACATGGTGGATGAACCTAGTAAAAGTTTAATGAGATACCAGTATCAATTCTGGGTTCAGCCGAAGAGCAGGGCGCGAGGTATAGAGCCTAATACCATAGAAGTAGTGATTATTTATTCGTATGCTGAAACTGCCAATATAACTGATTGATCTAATTCTACATGATACTCCAGAACCACTTCGATTTGGAAATAATTGACGAGTTCTTGAGTTACTGGGACGTGACCTTACCCCTGGATAACCCTGACATGGGCTGCGTGGTCCACTGCTTGCTGACCCGGCTGGAGCTGCAGGATTCAGACGGTGGTGTTCGAGTGGCTAATGCTGAGGCCTTCGGGAAGGCTAATGGAGCTGGTACCGGTTCACATTTGATATCTTTAAATATTATAATTAATTAAAAAAAAAAACAAAAACCGACTTCAATGTATCTTCGAAGTTCAAAGTCACATATCAATGAAATTTATATGGGACCACTTTGTAGCTATACTGAACCCAACGCAAAAGGAATTTCCCAAATCGGTTCATAAATGACGGAGTTCTGAGGTAACCAACATAAAAAATAAATAAAGAAAAAAAAATACACTCGAACAGAGAATCTCCTCCTTTATTTGAAGACGGTTAAAAACAAAATTACCGTCTTAGTCTATGTCTGTCTTTTCACTTCTCTTTAATCTATCTAATAAAACGCAAGTTTTATGTGTATCTGGATGTTGCAGGATGGTCGTAGAAATTCTATGTATAGGAAACTCTATGATATAATAGTTAATTAAATAAATATTTAAATATATTTTATTCTAATTAGATATGTAAGCGACTTTTACCAACAAATTGGTCTATTAAAGTTTACATTAAGTAAATTTACGTGAGCGCGTAACCTATTACCTACCTATAAGTTTCCCATAAAATAAATGTAGATATTGCATAATTTTCCAATCACAATGAACTGGAACAATTGACCTTACAATCGAAACAATCTCGAGAAATTCAAAGACTGATTAGGTAGATATTCTTCAATATATAACTAAGCATTCAAAGTATAATATGAACAAATGTAACAATGTAGGTATGACCACTGATGATGACTGGATGAGAAATGAAGAACACATCATTTTTAAGCAATCTGAGCACAAAATAATGAAGTGCAAGTAGCTTGAGGCAGGTTGTATGTAAATCTAATCAACTAATAGTTCACTCCGGACTGAGATGCCGCAATTCCACATTTTGGACTTCAACTTGTTTAAGTCACAACAACCCCCGGACTGCTTTGGTTTATCTTCGAGTTTGCAATTATATTACTCTATATTCCAACAATCGTTCCAAAGATCGTCAATAAAACATACAAACATACAAATTTCGAGACGCCGTTGTCTATGAGACCGGTTTGAAATAGCTCCTCAAAAGATCAGACTGTACTTTACTCCTAGTTGTTCAAAGGTCTCTTTTATTTATTATTTACTCGTGGTAGGTCTCTCGTATGCGGGAGGCCGTCTGGGTGGGTACCATTGCTTTGCCAGTTATTCTGCTGCCAAGCAGTAGTGCGCAAGCATTATTTGTTATGGGCAGGCGTGATGCTTATTTTTGAATTGCTCGTCTCAACACTCAGTTCCATAAAAATAACATTTAAAGCATACATAACCTCCACAGATGACTCAATCACTAAGGCTCTAATAAAGCTGTATCAGCTGTGCAAAAAAGCTATAACGACCATAGAGCCATGTGCGTTTGGTTTGAACATGGCACGTTGCTTCCGCGCCGGGGTGGTGCGGGGGGGCTGGGTGCCTGACCTGAATGCTACGGACCAATACGACATGGACTAATCTGGACTGTAACTACAATAAATGATTGTGATGAATTATGATTTAACATTTTATTTCTTCAGAACATGCGTAGTTTTTGAGAGCAGACCTTTCAAGTTAACTGAACTGAGCAAGAGAAGAGCAAAAGGTTAATTTATTCTTTAAATAGAAGAGTAACTGTGGTTCAGCGACAATTCGTGCGACTTTCGATCCAACACACCGGAGTGGAGTTCGAATCCCGGTTGGCCTATCATAATCATAATAGCAACAGCTTTTTCAATTTATGTGCGAAAGGAGGAATCTGGCTTATCAAAATAATATATTACCAAAGTCTAGGATATGTGATATCCCCAAACCGTACTGGGCCTGTGTGGAGGAATTTGACTCATACTCTTCATATTTGAGAGAAGGCCCGTATCCCTGATATGGGGAAATAATGTGCTGATGATGATGATTTTTATGAGCATAACTGACTATAATCAGGCCTAGCGCACTCCGCACTGTAGGTACGAAGCTATAAGTACATAGCCGGACACCGACGGCGGGTCGCGCGTCGTTACACGTGCCGCGTCAGAAGAGATAATAGCTTTGCGTTAGAAAGAGAGGCGCTCGGTAGGTTAATATGACTGGTAGGTATGCAGCGTTACGCGAGCTGAATTGAATTTTATTGCGTCATAGCAAGAGTCGCTATTTGTTTAAATTTCTTTGCGGAGTGATGCTTCTGTCCCTTAGTATTCTGTGCCATGGTAGAGGAGGATACAATAAAGTAGGTTATACAGGGATATTAGGTACTGTGGGTCTATCATCTGCTAGTTTAGATGACTAAAACTTTTCCATTGTCCCAATGGATTCGTATGACGTGATCAGAGTACATCTTTACTAACTTTCAATTACGCAGTATTAATTACAGAGCGTCACTTCTATTCATTAGTACCAGTCAATTAATTGTGGCATAAAGTGGCACTATCGCGTAGTTAACTACCCCAACCATAATTACCCTATATATCGCTTCTCATGCCTTGAACTTCCATTTGAAGTCCTGACGATGGACAGGAAACACGTACTGTCGGTGGCAATATTACTGGCAACTGCAAGGAGTTTGGAAGCAGCAGATGCGATGAAGTTTTTAGCTTCAGGGTTTATGACGGTTCTTGAGGACTGCAAAAAGGAGGTATGTTTATGTACTTCTATCTAGTGACTAGCTGTGCTGGCGACTTCGTCCGCGTGGGCTTGTGCGGAGATACAAAGAGTAGAAACTAAAAACATTAAGAATCAACAAACATTTAACTTCTTTTTCTTCTCTCGTTTGGGTTTGTGGTGTGGCAACCCTGGTGCCGTTGAAGTCTTTAGACCGCGCGAAGGCGTTCAACATGGCCTAACGATTGTTGTTCTGAGGTAACAACCGGGATCGACGATTTAACGAGCCCTCCGAGACACAGCTCTCCGAAGCAACATTTTACTGAAAAAGCCATAACAATGCTTATGGACTTGGCATCAACAAATTTTTACTGATAAAGCTATAATGGATTTGAATCTGGGACCTTTATCATGGAAGTCCATCGCATGCCTAACTGTGCTAGAGCGACGATATTAGCCTCAGATTTTCCTGGTTTCAACTATCATTTTTCTTCTTCGATTTCTAGTGACCATTAGGCAATATGCATGTATTATGCATATATCAATTCAATATTGAATACTATGAAAAAAAATGTTTAAAAATTTTACGGCATCATTCGTCAATAAAATAATTTCATGAAAATTTGAATCAATTTAAATCAACATAAACGCGCCATTTGCGTGTGATGACTAGGACCTAGGATCGACCTAGGATTTGATATGTCAAGTTTGTCGCGACGATGGAAAGTAAGTTTGCTGCAAGTTTGTTTTTTTTTTATATTGTTCGATACGCCAAGTTTGTCACGGCAATGGAGTGCTAACTTGCTGCAAGCTTGTCTTTCCTTTGATGTGTCTAACACATGTAGTTCCAAAATCATAACTAGATGGCGTTGGCATCGAGTTAGCCCGCGGTGGCAAGATTTTCCGCGGATCTCCTAGATGTGAAACAGAATAAACGCTTGATATGTTCAGGAGATTTAACACTAGTTTAGTTTCCTGGCTCTTTTAAGGGTTATTTGTGCTGGATCGTGATTTAAAGCAAAAGCTCTTGGTAGTTTTAAAAGGCATTTCCGATTCCTGTTAATGAAATAATTAAAACCATCTACATCGAAAAACGTCTGTAAATTGACGTCATTATAACGTAGATATGCTACTTGGACATCGTCAATCGTAAACCGTGACAGAGTGAAACAAATTTTTTTGCATTGCAGGTTCTTTGTTGTGACAAAATTGTGGCATCTTTGTCGTGCAAGTTTGCACGTTTTCTACTTCAAACTTGCTGCAAGTCTCAAACAAGTTTACATTGCTATCTGGGATCTCTACTAAATGTTTACAGGAGTAATCTGTCGTAAAAAGTAATATCCAGATTTTTCGACAACACATGCATATTCCCTATTATGATGAAACATAGCTTGGACCTTGAGCTGGATCCACTGGACTTGAATCAAATTCTCGGATAAGTCCTATAGTGGTTCTTGCGTTATGCTCATGCCCACATAGAGACAAACAAAAAGTTTTCAAAAGCGGCATTTTTGCATTCCGTTTCATTTATTATATTTTCAATATTAATAATTGAGAGCGAGTGTGGCTCAGCGGGAACTCGTGCGCCTTTCAATCCGACGCACCTGGGTTCGATTCAGATTCAGATTTAGTTAAGTGCAGATTTTGTACGCTCGCTCTAAAACGGTGAAGGAAAACATCGTGATGAAACCCGCTTACGCGCTTTGGAGCGGTAGGGTCTGGCCGTGGTTGTAATACCACCCACCGAACAAAGCCATGCCGTCAAGCGACCTAGTCGTGTTTCGGGATGATGTTCGGTGAACCGTCGGGGAGACGTGTCTGAGCAGCCGCTCAAATGCCGCCTCTCTCTAGATCTATGTGCTCCATCTTAGGCCACATCATCGCTTCACATCAGGCGAGATAGTGGCCAAAAATAGATATATTAAGTGTAAAAAAAAAATATAAGGATAGAAATTTTAATTTTATGAATAGTAACATTTTAATTGCGATCTAACCTATGCCGGTGCGAATCTAATGCGATATTCATCTTTTGCAAAAAAATATGTTTACATAAACAATACGAATTTTAAACATAAAGTAACAAGTAGCTATACCTATATATACAAATTACATTACGTTCACAAATAAACTAGTTTAAAAGAAAGAAAAATAAGGATAATTTTGCAACACTTAACTTATAAACTACAAACTTATGACATAAAAAAAACATTATCTATATACAAAAAATAAAACATTAAGTGTTACAGATTACCTATATACAAAAAAATGGGAAAATGTGGCAAACTGGCCTCAACTCAGCGTCAATAAACCTATCCAGTATATAGTTTGAACCCTCTTATTGAAGTATGTCTCCAAGCGCGGCGCCTTCTTTATCTATAACTAGCTGCGCCCCGCGGCTTCGCCCGCGTGGAAATTGATGTGTCGCAAGTAAGAAAAGTAGTCGGCTGCTCGGTTGCGCTGCGTATGATTATTTCCGAATCTATCATGATTCCGTATTTGCGAACTCGCTTCAATTGTTAAGCACGTGTTCGACGATTTGTTCTCGTATTTCCCGTGACAAACATGGGTTGCCGTATAAAATATACGAAATTGCCTAAACAGGCCCCATCACCGATTGTCTATTTTTTCGAACCATGGGATACAATTTTCCATATAAAGTTTGGAACTCTATTGCACACCCCCTACCTAATGGTAATTTTGTAAAAATATAAAATACATAATTCATTATTTACTTTATAGTTTATTTAAGCCGAGGTTTTAGTAAAATAAAATTAAATCAAACCAATGAATACAATTTTCGATAAAAACTTTAGAACTCATTTGCACCCCTTACAGAGGTAGTTTAGAAAAAAAGTTTTTTACTATTTATTTTGTAGTTTATTTGTACCGAGATTTAAGTGAATGAAAACATCATACACATAAACTTTTGCGTTTGTAATATTATTAAGATTAGGATTTAAACTGAGTTAGGTCTCTCGTGTGCGGCAGGCCGTCTGGGTAGGTACCAAAGCTTTGCCAGTTATTCTGCCACCAAGCAGTAGTGCGCAAGCATTACTGCGTTCCGGTTTGAAAGGCATTGTGGCCAGCAAAATTACTGGGCATATGAGACTTAATATGTGATGTCTCGGGGTGCAGCTCTCCGCAGTGATTTTAATGGTATTAAGAGTGTTTATTGTGGTCAGGCGTTGTGCTTGCCATCAGGCAAGCGGCGAATTTTTTTTTGATATATTACATTATGTATTATATTACATTTTGGAACCGAGTTTTGAGTGAATCGAACTAAAATGAAATACATACAAACTTTATAACTCCTTTGCACACTTTTTAAAGGTAGGTATAAGAAATATGTGTTTTATTACATATTTTAAAGTTTATTTGTACCAAGTTTTGATTGAATCAACCTAAAATAAAAACATATCATACAAACTTTACCACAGCTTTGCCAATTATTCTGTCGCCAAGCAATAGTTATATGCCTACGAATTCAGTGGAAAACCTACCAGACTTTACGGATTGCTTGAGTACGGTGAGCGCTATTATTGATGAATATAGTATTGAATCAGTTTTTATATTAGGTGATTATAATGCGGATATATATGGATTGTTTTATAGAGAATTAATGAATTTTTGTAATGATCAAGATTGGTCATGTTTTGATGTTGAGTTTCTGGGTACGAACTCCGGTACATACACTTTCGTCAGTGAAGCACACGGGTCATGCAGTTGGCTAGATCACTGTGTGGTAACTGAAGCAGCAAAAGCAGCTCTTACTAGGGTCTATGTCAAATATGACACTCTTTGGTCTGACCATTTTCCTTTGATAATTGAATGTGATTTGAATTTATTAACACCTAAACTACCTATTAAAAACACATTTGATAATAAAGATGTAGTGTGGGGAGTAAGAAGTAAGGAACAGATAGCTGATTATACCAAAGAGTGTCATAAAAGATTGAAACGGATTGATTTTCCTGTAGAATTTGAAAACTGTGCTGATTTCTATTGTAATGACCACAGTCACAGGCAAGTTCTCGATAGACTTTATTCCGACATTGTAGCCGCCTTTCGCGAAGCGTCTTCTGTGAATCGAGGAGGCAAGAAAGGAGGGTGTGCATCACGCATAGTAGGATGGAATAAACACGTCGCCGATGCTCACAGGAGCGCTAGGATGAAGTTCACAGAGTGGGTATCATGCGGTAGGCCTAGTTCTGGCTTCATGTATGACGAAATGTATGATAGCAAAAGGGTATTTAAATCACGATTAAAATGGTGCCAAGACCATCAGGACCAAATAAAGATGGATGCCCTTGCTGAAAAGCATTCAAAAGGTGATTTCCGTAGTTTCTGGAAAAATACCAAGAAGGAGAACTTAAAGCCAGGCCTTCCTGTGAGCATCGACGGCGTGAGTGACCATAAAGACATTGCAGATATCTTTAGGGACCATTTCTCTGTACAGTCTTCCTTAGGACCAGCCAGTGCCGTGTTCAATGCTGAACAGCTAAGCGGGACAGTAAATATGAGCGTCAGAGCCAAAGAAGTAGCTAACATTATCAAGCAAATGACAAGAGGAAAATCGCCGGGTCACGATGGTCTCAGCATTGAACACCTGCAGCACGCCGGCCCTCATACATTTGGAGTTCTTGCAATGTTTTACTCGCTATGTGTGAGCCACTCTTACCTGCCGCTGGATCTTATGAAAACTGTAGTTGTACCTATAGTGAAAAATAAAACTGGGGACCTGGCCAACAAAAGTAACTATAGGCCCATTTCCCTAGCCACGATTGTAGCCAAAGTGTTTGATGGTGTGCTTAATACACAGTTAGATAAATATACAAACTTGCACGATAATCAGTTTGGTTTTAGACCAAAACTGTCCACAGAGAGTGCAATACTGTGTCTTAAGCACACCGTCAGATATTACACGGATCGTAAAACACCTGTTTATGCGTGCTTCCTCGATTTATCTAAGGCCTTTGACCTGGTGGCATATGATGTCCTGTGGAAGAAGCTGGAGAACATTAACTTACCATATGAACTGATTAACATCTTCAGGTATTGGTATGCGCACCAGGTCAACAATGTCAGATGGGCGGGTGCGTTGTCGGAGCCGTATCAGCTGGAGTGCGGAGTAAGGCAAGGTGGTTTGACCTCACCCACTCTGTTCAACATTTATATGGACGCACTGATCACTGAGCTCAGCAGTCGGCATGTCGGCTGTCACGTTGATGACGTATGTGTTAACAACTTGAGCTATGCAGACGACATGGTGCTGCTGAGCGCGTCGGTCTGTGGCCTCAGAAAGCTGTTACAGGTCTGCGAGGAGTATGCTAGTGATCACGGCTTAAAGTACAATGTGACCAAAAGTCAATACATGGTCTTTGAGGCCGGTGGTGCTAAAGGCCAACAAGGTGTTCCACCTGTGCGTCTTAATGGCGTCCCCCTCGACAGAGTGGACCAATTCAAGTATTTAGGGCATATAGTCACTGCTGACCTCAAAGATAATGTTGACATCGAACGGGAACGGAGGGCGCTGTCAAAAAGAGCGAATATGTTGGCTCGTAGGTTTTCACGGAGCTCAGTTGAGGTGAAGGTTACGCTTTTCCGTGCGTACTGCACTTCGCTGTATACGTGCGCACTGTGGGCTAACTATTCACAGAGAGCATACAGCGCTCTCCGCGTACAATTCAATAACGCGTTTAGGGCGGTGTTGCGGCTGCCCCGTTTCTGCAGCGCCTCGGGCATGTTCGCGGCAGCGCGTACCGATTGCTTCTACGCAACAATGCGCAAGAGGTGCGCGTCACTGGTGCGCAGGGTGCGGGTCAGCCGCAATGCAGTCCTGGCGATGATAGCCGAGAGACTGGATTGCCCCTATATTCGGCACTGCTGTGACAAACATGTATCATGTGGTGCCGGGTAGACATATACCAATATATAGGAATAATTAATTGTCAATTAAATTGAATTTTGACTAATTATTATTTAAATACATATAATTATATTTTTGACCATTATAATTTATTGACATTGACATTCATTTTTAATTTCTAATTTAATTTTATTTCATTTGTATTTAATTGATAATTAATTGTTCGCTCTTTGAATTGATAATTGTAATTGTATGTATGGGTCGTCAGAAACCCGAAATAAATGCATTTTAATTTTTTAATTTTAATTTTAATTTAATAGTGCGCAAGCGTTACAATGTTCCAGTTTGAAGGAAATTGTAGCCAGTTAAATCACTGGGCATATGAGACTTAATATCTGATGTCTCTTCGCTACGCATTGCTTTTATGGTATTCAGGTTCTGGGTGGCACTGCAATAATTGTTCTGGTGAAGCGTTGTGCTAGCCATAAAGCGAGTGGCGAAAATTTTTTTTTGTATATTATATATTAGGTACATTATGTATTATATTATATATTACATTATAACATATTATATTACATAATACGTTCTATATTATATGATACTATATTATGATTAGGATTTAAACCGAGTTTTGAGTGAATTGAACCAAGCAATAAAATTTTCCGTACTAAGTTTAGAACTTTATTGCACCGTAAAAACCGTACAAACTTTAAAACTCTCATGCACCCTTCCTAGGGGTAGTCTTGAAAAAATAAAAAATATGTGTTTCATTATTTAGTTTAAAATTTATTTGTACCGAATTTTAATGAATAAAACTAAAATTAAAAAAAACCATACAAACTTTAAAACGCCCTTACACTTTCTTTAGGGGTAGTTTCGAAAAAATAAAAAACACGTGTTTTAGAATTTATGTTAAAGTTTATTTGTTCTGAGTTGTGAGTGAATTGAACCACGGAATAAAGCATACACTGAAAAAAACCGTATAAACTTTAAAACTCCTATGCACCCTTCCTAGGGGTAGTTTTGAAAAAACAAAAAATACATATTTCATTATTTAGTTTAAAGTTTATTTGTACCGAGTTTTGAGCGAATTGAACCAAGGAAAAAAAATGCTCCATACAAACTTTACTACCCTCTTTCACCCCCTTGGGGGATGATTTTTAAAAATTAACATAGCCTATGTTTCAATTCAGTATTTAAACTATCTTTATTCCAAATTTCATCAAAATCCGTTCAGTAGTTACGGTGATACCTGGTAACAAAAATCACACACACAAACATAATATTATTAGGATAATGTAATCACACGTTTATCATCGTTGCTAGATAACACAATATTTTTAATAGCACTTCTTATATTTATAAATGATTCAATTTGCCAGATATTCAACTGCTAACCAGTAAGCAGAAGTGTGTTCCTTGTTTTGCCAAATCCTGCGCAGCACAGGACTGCGCTGTCACCCCGAGATGTAGCTTAAAAGAATAATGCCCAGTAATTTCGCTTCAAACCGGAAAACAGTAATGATTACACACTACTGCTTGCCGGTTGAATATCTGGCAAATGTGTGGAACCTACTTCCCAAGGTAACTTCCAGAAGAGGGCTATATGAATACCACTGCACCTCGAAATTATTTTTATTATATCTAATTTAACCTATTTAAAAGATGCCTGTTTCAGCATTCACAGGTCTTATAAGCGTTTTTGTTGCATCAAGTGTTCACAGAGACTGCACAACGTGTAGCTTTTTTGAGTATCAAATGAAAATATATTTGGTTCACTCGTGCATCCTCTGAATTTTTCCCAAATGCACTTGCTCGAAGTTTCGATGAGGTATCTTTTGCTCAGCTGTATGGCTACTTCATGATTTGATAGAAAATTCCTCATTTCGTGGATGAGGACAGCATCGTATTCAGTCACTGAGAGAAACTCTTTGTTATTGGTGATGAAGCAGCTCCCGCATCGTCTGGTGGCGAAGACGTCTGCTCCGTCGGAGTCCGTAAACACTGGCGTTGAGGGTGAGAGAAGAAGCATAAATATGTACTTGTCAGCAACCCGAAATTTTTCGCTCACGAAGTTCACCTTCATGTGCACTTCTGGGGTAATTAAAATCAAATGCAGCAGGTATATGAAGAGGAGTATTATTACACAGACAGTCTTCAGCTTGGATACTGTACGCCAAAACATCGCGGTCACGTCTCGTCGAGTTGAAACCGCGCGTTGATCGTACTCGCGCGTCTAATCACGTCTGAATCAGTGAAACAGATAACGGTCGATACAATCAACCAGCAAACCAGCGATAAAATCGCGCAGACGCCTGCTTGAGCCTGGGCCCCAATTCACTTTGACAACTTGGCGAAATCACGTCGATGACTTGCTTCGAATTTACGTCGATTCCTTCATTAATAAACGACATCTCTAGAACGCATTCATATATATGACGCGTCATAGAGAATACAAATTTCGCAGATGTCGTTTATTAATGAAGGAATCGCCAAGTTGTCATAGTGAATTAGGGCCCACATTGCTACGATTCTACGCTCAGAGGAAGAAGATAAAGTTTTTTAATACTTTATCTTTGCTCTGAGGTTCCACGGCAAAGACGTAGTATATTTCCACGGCACCAACTTACGATTGCGAACTGAACTGACATCGACGACAGTTGACATTGACAACCACATTTCTTTTTTTTCCTGTTATTTTCTCTCAGAGGAATAACCATAATGGGAATAACACTATCCTCTGAGTATTTTCTCTATCACCACGTCAATTTATTGTCAGAGCAAAGACGCCATTAAACTGAGCATTTTTTTATATTATTTTTCTTAGTGCTTATGTTTTTTTTAATTTTTAATAGCTATACTTTTATTTTTATTACTGATCTTGTTTTTATTAAAACAAGATCAGTAATAAAAACAAACCGCGGGGTGCAGCTAGTACATAATATTTTTTTATGTACTAGCTGCGCCCCGCGGTTCCACCCGCAGTTTCCCGGGATAAAAAGTAGTCTATGTGCTATTCCAAGTCCTAAAGTATCTACATACCAAATTTCATCAAAATCCATTCAGTAGTTTTTGCGTGAAAGAGTTACAAACCAATACATCCATACATTCTTACAAACTTTCGCGTATTATATGTTTTTCTTTATTATATGAACTTTTTTTGTGTACCTAGGTTTATTTCTATTACATTTACTTATATAGTATTATGAATATGTAGTATTTACATAATATTACTATTTTGTTTTATACACAACACCACCGTCCCTTACAGTGTCTTAGGGTTATCTCCATACAAAGGTTGTCTGGAAAAGATCGCTACAAGCGATAAGACCACCCATTGTAACACTTTAGCATTAAGTATTGTTTTGTAATTGTTTCATGTGGTTTTGTGACATTAAAGCGTTATCTAATCTAATCTAATTGCGCAGCCCATGTTTGCACAGGCATACGAGTAACTTCGCGTTAACGTAACATTTGGACTCAAAGTCGGAAGTTTGCGCCAACCTGATATTATAGCGTCAAGACCATTGAGGAATGAGACCTCAATGGTCAAGACATACGATTAAAATAATAAATCTATATTGTTTCATACCATTGAGGTCTCATTCCTCAATGGTTTCATACTAAAATTGTTATAGACTATATAGACCAAAGAAAAATACTAAATCTTAGATATAGACCATAAGTAGTTTTATGCTCATAATGACATTACATTTACCAAATTACTTTTGAATTCTTTGGGTATATGCTCTCCAGACATGATGCTGTCCTCAAAATCTTACTCTACATGACGCTGGCTTCAAAACTCTACTCTAATATACTCTTAACTCTTATACACCATGATGTTCCCTGCCACCATGGAGGTAGATCTTTCAGAGATAGCCACCACTTCTTTTCTTACTCTTTTCTATCATTTTTCCTCACATTCCTAGTTGTTCATCCAAGTTCTACTTCTAGCTGAACATGGATGATCACATCATCACGGATTTCTACCACTACTGGAAACTGGACTATTCTCTGCTGCAACGGGAGACAGGATGTGCCATCATCTGCATGAGCAAGAAGTTGGAACTGCTAGATGAGGGCGGGAACCTCCATCATGGCAACGCTAAGGAGTTTGCTAAGAAACATGGCGCTGGTAGGTTCATTACAAAGAAAAATTATCTTTGGGTTCATTAAGTCGTTTCACTAGTTGGAAGTGACAATAATAATAATAATAACGTTTTATTGAATAAATACTTAGTTTACAAATACAATAATTATGGTTTTCAAAAATATAGTAAAGGGTTTATCAACAAGAACTTTGTTTTTCAATTGGGGCAACACCAACGTGACAATTTGACGTTTAGTTTTTTGACGTATTCGTAGTAGGTAGATGTTTGTTACAATGAATTCAATTTCGCTCGAAAATAGCATTAAAATAATTAAAATTCACTATGAAAGTGGTGGTTCTGTTCAAGTTACATTTCGTAAAATTCGTGATATTTTCGGACAACGCAATCGTCTTTCTGAGACCGCTATTAAGAATTTGGTCGCTAAATTTTAGTCAACTAATGCTAATGTGTGCCAACACCAACGCGTGTTTGACCGGGTCGTTCAACTGAAAACATCGCAGCCGTGAGCCACAGTGTTGAGAAGATCCAAATTTGACAATTCTTCGACGTTTTCAACAATTGGGGCTATCCAAAACCACCACATGGCGAATTTTGCGTGAGGATTTGGCTTTGAAGCCTTACAAGGTTCAACTGGTGCAGGAATTAAAGCCAACCGATCATTCACAGGGCCGTAGATTCGCTTAATTTTTCAAGAACAACCCGCTGGTTTTCTGAAAAAAACATTTTTTCAGACGAAGCCCATTTTCACTTGTCAGGGTACGTCAACAAGCAAAATTGCCGCATTTGGGCTTCTGGAGTGCGTATGATGTGGTCTGGAGGCGTGATTGGGCCGTTTCTTTTTCGAAGATGAGGCTGGAAATGCGGTAACTGTCAGTGGATCACGCTATCGCGAGATGTTAACAACTCAATTTTGGTCTATTATTGATGACGTGGATATCACTGACATGTGGTTTCAACAGGACGGTGCCACTGTCGCACAGCCAATGAAACGATCAATTTATTGCAAACCAAATATCCCGATCGCATAATTTCACGAAATTCAGCTGTAAAGTGGCCAGCCAGATCGTGTGATATATCGGAATCAAGGACTTCATCCATGGAAATCCATGGTCGGCATTAAGAACGAATTATAACCCTTACCCAGCTCCCTAGTTGGAGTGATATCTTTGACGAGGTAAAATTAAACCATTTTGCTTTGATTTTGCATATTGTTAATGCATTATGGTTTTAATTTCTTAGTGCATACTGCACAGTCGATTGAATCGGAAATTTTATGGAGTTTTAAGTTTTTTCATTTATAATTTTCAGTTGAAATGTTGATATAATTTCCAAGAAGTAGACGTACAAACATAGATCGCAGAACTCGCAATGCCGCAAATCAAACATATTTAAGAGCAAGTCAAACTGTTGAGCAACGCGAAGCGCGAAATGTAGTTCAACGGAATCGATATCAAGAAAATAGAAATGTTGCATTTGATCCACATCGAACTGCATTCAATTATAACGTGGCAATCGATTACAGTTCACAACAAATCGTTGCTATTGGACCTATGAACGTTGTATGTTCACATTGCAAGGCATTGAAGTTCAAAAAATTTGGATTGTGATCTGGATTGTGTTGCGCCAGCGGCCAGGTCAAATTGATGCCATTGGAAGCGCCACTAGACCCACTAAATTCGTTGGTTTCTGGAAATGAGCCAGATTCCAAACATTTTTTTACTCATATCCAGCAATGCAATAATTGCTTTCAAATGACCAACTACCACCTCATAATCTGCAACTGAAAATCGGATCGGTATAATCATAATGTTACGAAACATAAACCAGCCACGTCTTTGTAATGACACCCGGCTTGCGGTGAAGAAATTAATGAACAACGTCATCGAAGCCACAATTTATATTAAAAGAGAAGTATAAAGGAAAAAACGTTTTGATTCCACGCATCCCTATGTCCCTATGATTCCGAACGACATGCCATTCGACTTTAAACGGTTACAATTATCAGTGCGGCTTGCATTTGCAATGTCAATAAATAAATCGCAAGGGCAGTCGTTAAGTGTTTGTGGCATTAATCTTGAAAATCCATGTTTTTAACATGGCCAACTGTATGTCACCTGCAAGAAGCATTACAATAAAAAATATGTTATAGAGATAATAAAAAAATACGACCATACACAATATCAAAATATACAACAATAGAAATAATTATTATTAGTGTAGTATTCCAGTTTGAATTGAATGACAGGACAACGTCTGTAGGGTCAGTTCAAGTATTAGTATAACAAAACAGCAACGCTCGGGGTTTTGTGTAATAGCAGGCCTAGCGCACTCCGCACTGTAGATACAAAGCTACAAGTACATAGCCGGGCAACGCCGGCGCCGGCGTGGTCGAGCACGTACCTATTCAGATTGATAATTCATCACAACACAAATATAAACCCTAACGTTACACGTGCCGTGTCAGAAGAGATAAGAGCTATGCGATAGAAAGAGATGCGCCCTGTAGGTTTATATGACTGGTAGGTATGCAGCGCCACGCGAGCTGAATTGAACTTTATTGCGTCATAGCAAGAGTCGCTATTTGTTTAAATTTCTTTGCCGAGTCATGTTTCTGTCCCTTAGTATTCTATGGTAATAGTTCAATATAAAACAGGAAATGTAACTATCTCAACTCGCTAACTTTTACTTCCAGCTGATGACCTAGCAAGCAAAATGATCACCGTTATCCACGAATGCGAAGGCAAGAACGCGGGCGTCGCTGATGACTGCCTGAGGGTCCTGGAGGTGGCTAAGTGCTTCCGAACTGGCATTCATGAGCTGCACTGGGAACCAAAATTGGATGTCATCGTCACTGAGGTGCTTACTGAAATATGATGGAAGATAGAGAAATAAAATTTTAGATATGTAATGTTTGATTCATGTGTTTTACTTTATCCCGTTTGATTGACATTAAAGTTGTAGCACATGGCCTAGTGTTTTGATTTTAATAGCTGAAGATTCTGATACTCGTACTCGTATTAAACAATTAGTTGGACTTTTTGGTGGGAGGTGAAAATTGACGATGTCGTTTGATTTTCTATTCCAAAACAAAGAGTTTTTTCAAGTGATGATGTGTCCGTAAACGTGCATAAAAATAAGCAAATGTAACAAATTAGTGTTTAATTACTATTCATGTTCTCCCAAGAAGCCCAAAGGAAGCTTCATGAAGTCCATAGGAAGCTGTAAGTAAAGTTCCATCACTTTACTAAAGCACTAGAGAAGGAGAGTTTGAAATGTCCATGCAGCAAGATGACCTCAACCAACCCTCAACACTACTTGACTAATTTATCTGTGAGTGTGCTCAGGAACTACATAACCTCATACCACCGTCTCCATTCCATCATAGGACAACCAGACGCACGGCTATGCGACATCCATATATAGTAGACATCCCTCCTGTACGAACAAAGCGTTTTGGTACCACATTCATCTTACGAACAGCCAAGGAGTGGAACGCATTGCCAACGTTTCCTGGCAACTACAACCTGGGGGTCTTCAAATCGAGAGTGAACAGGTATCTTCTAGGTAAGCGTGTTGCATCTTAGACCACATCGTCGCTTACCATTAGGTGAGATAGTGGTCAAGCTCAAGCCTATAACCAGTAAAAAAAAATCTATCCATAACTATGTGCAAACTTATTGATTAATTATGATTAATTACTTGACGCTGGCTCAATGCAGAAACTGCGTAGCCATCTAGAAAAAAACTAGTAACTGGTCTATGAAACTCAGTATCTTTTCTCGGAATCATTAGGACTGGACATATGACATTTACTAGCCGCTCTGGCCCCGTTTGGGTCATATTTTCTTTAAGAGCTAGGCCATTTATCAGCAGAGGTAGTGGTAATCCTCGGCAGAAAATGATGGGTACCTACTTTATCTCCCTAACATGTTACAAGATTTTCAACAAAAGCTATCTAATTTTAGATGGAATTATCTAGAATAGGCCAAACACCTCATAAGTTCCAACACAATGGGTCAAGTGTCCGTAATTCCAGCGGTATCAGTACATCGGAACTCGATTAAGGGCCTGGCAGAACAGGTTAGGTATATTGTGCTGTCTTAGCATGAGTTATGGTACAATTAACACTAAACTGACTCTAGGTGGTGAATTAGGACTGATTTGTACCTTTATAACACTGAATATTTTACCGCTTTTTTATTAAGTCACTTTCTTGTTTGTCTATCTGTCGTTCCGAGTGGAATCTTGCAACTTTAATTTTGAGCACTTCCCAATTAGCTATCCGGCTGAAACTTTCAGAGTAGCTCACAACTCAATGACAATGCATTTTAATCCAAAAAAACGTGGTTTATAGATTTTTTTAACAATTACGGATTCTTGTTTCTATAACACTGGTATTAATTGTATTATTTTTTGTTTATCGTTTTCCTGATATTGGACTTACACTATAGTTTTGCTTATGATATTTATAATTATTTTCGTGTTAAGTCTTTATTAATTGTTCTTCTATAAGTATATTGGCAACCCAAATAAATTAATGAAATAAAAATAAAATATCTGAGTGTCCTCACCTCTGCATAGATGCTTGCCTATCAAATAATTCAGCTAGGTGTAACAAAAACAAACAATGTAAGTTGCCATTAAATCTTTCCCTACACATCCCGCCACCTGAGGCCTCGACGTGATGGTATTTACCTCTATCGGAGTGGGCGGACTAAGGCTGAGGGCGTAAGGACTCACGGTCGTAGGTCCACAACAATAAACAAGAGAAAGGGTCCAATTCTTGTGATTGTTTGTGATGTCATGGACAGGGTTCCTATCGAAAATCACTGCTGAGGTACTTAAAACTACCTTAGCGTATGCTAAGTCGGAACCTTTTCCTGACAATCGCAACATTTCACTGTGTTGTATTTATTGTTTTTGTTTTGTCTTTGTATGTTCAGTGTAATGTTGTGTGATGTTCTTAATAAATGTATTTTCTTTCTTTCTTTTTTTCAATTGTTATCATATCTGTAGCTGTAGAATGGTTTATTATTAATCTAAGTACAAAATAAACTTATATTGACTTTTACAAAGTGCGTACAACAAAGTGTGTGGAAATGCGAGACGCGCGTTGACGTCTTTTGTTCTATAATTATAATCTAAAAAATCCTAATTAGTAAAGCATTCGTAATTAAATACCTATATGAGATGGCGTTTGTCTGCAACGATGACATTATCCTAGTATTACTTAATGAACCGAGACTAATAATCCACATTATAAATATCCTTGCTACTAATAATATAAAGAATATTCAAGACATGTTGAGCCCCGCGGATCCACCCGCAGTTTCCCGGGATAAAAAGTAGCCCACGTGCTATTCTAAGTCCTAAAGTACTTACATATCAAATTTCATCAAAATCAGTTCGGTAGTTTTTGCGTGAAAGAATTACAAACATCCCTATATCCATACACACAAACTTTCACGTTTATAATATTAGTAAGGATACCCCTATCTAGCCTTGCCCTGGCCAGTAACGCCTTGCTGGGCCCCTGCGGTCCCCCGCATGGCCTCGCATATACTGTACTTTTCTATTTATTATCTGTACGGAAATCTGTTTTCGGGCGCGGGCCGTAGCGCGAGCAGGTGCGTTTTATTTTATTTGCCTTATTTTCGGTCTTTTTTCTAACAATGGTTTTCACCATTTTATCTTAGGTGCCGACTTGCAGAAATGGTAAGGGCTCGTGAGCCGATCAAATATTGTTATGCTCACAAAAAAGAATAAATACAGCTTTTGACATGCAAACTAATAAATTATTATCACCTAGTGCGTCATAAACTAAATAACCTATGGATATAAGCTCTAAGATCTTGCAAAAGGTGGGGTGATGGTTGATCCACAAGTCATTCTCGTGAACGGGTGCTGCTAGTCTGGTCTGGTCACTTGTAACTGCTACTGTCATACCTATTTATATATTACTAGCTTTTCCCGCGACTTCGTCCGCGTGGATGATAGAGGAAGTACCTCTATCTTATCGTTGAAGTATCTAGATTTTGAGATTTTTTGACAAACAGTTTTTTTATCTTTCGTAAAAAATATTTTTTTTAATAAAAGACATCCTATGTTACTTCTAATACCTCCAAGAATATGTGTACAAAGTTTCATGATGATCGGTTTAGTAGTTTTCGCGTGAAAGCGTAACAAACAAACTTACATTCACATTTATAGTATTAGTAGGGATTTATATTTATCTGTTACTGGTACTAGAACTGTAGGACATTTCACTTGCACTTCTTGTTTGATATTCTGTTAATCTTAATGTATACCTAGTTGGTAATTAAAGAGATAATAAGAGTTGAAAATAAGAGACATCCCCGCAGAGTTTCTGGTGCTACCTTCTCTAGCGGGCGTATTTCCGAAGCACTAGTAGAGTCAGTTTTCGCATTTCTTTTCTGCACGCGGACTTTAATTTGAGAACATACTTACTTTTTTTTCAAAGTCATGTTAACTTAAGTAACAAGTAATGACATATTTTTAATTTGATTTATATTATGGGTTTATGACGTTTGAATGTGCATTTTTGTGCCTATTTAATAAATTATATTTGACTTTGACTTTGAGTGAGGTTGTACTAGGTATACTTAAACAATTATTGTGAACCCTTCAACAATCACAGGTAGTCCGACACGATTATCTCGGGACATTGCTGATGATGATGATTGCTGTCGGAAAAATTAATACTCATTCTATCCTCGCAATGCCATGTCCTGTAAATTTGCTGAAATGGTGTTTTATTACGATACTCATCAATATTTGCTAAAAAACACTTTTATCTTCCTTCTAATATATTTCCAAGTTACAAAGCGGTCATGACCTCCTCCATGATGACCCTCATAGATGGAGCCCATTTGAGGCCGTGGATCTTCTTCCGGAAGCACTTGGTGGTCTCCAGCGCGCGGGAGCAGTTGTCTGCGTTGGCTTCGTTGGCCTTCTCGCACTCGTGGATCATGGTGACCAGCTGCTTGGCCAGCTCGTCGTCTGAAACGAATTTAAACTGATTAGGTTTGATAAGGCTGGTACCGCTCCTACCAGAACTGGCCTCATGGAAACCATCTGAAAAGCACAGCTGCAACCTATCTCCTGATGCCTCAGTTTGCACTCCTGAGAGACATTTCTTACCAGCTTCATACATCTTGGCTCAGTAATGCATGGTGCTGTGATGCATTAACCATGTGTATTAGCACCAACTTAGTCCACTTTGTACTTCACCGTGCAGCTTCGCGTAGCTCGATTTGCTCGAGCAAGAAATCGGACCACACGACACGTCTTCGGAATACCATTAGACGCCTAAAACCAATCACTCATCGAGACCAGGGCCCGAGGAATCTTTAATTCTTTTAACTCGTCTTAGGAAGACTGAGGGTTCCAAGAGCTTTTCCTTACCAGCGCCATGGGCCTTAGCAAACTCGTGGGCGTTGCCGTGATGCATCTTCATGTCTGCATCCACCAGCTCCAGCTTGGCAGCCATGCACATCAGCACGCAGCCCATCTCTCGGTTCACCAGATCGTACTCTTCATGCCAGAAGTTGTAGAAGTCTTGCATTATATGGTCGCCTACGTTCTCCTGAAATGTGAAAATGTGTCTGAAAGGAAGATGAATTACGTAAACACGAAAAGTCTTTGAAATTGAATGAAATGTACCAAATGCTCTCTAAAATAACCTAATAATCGTCTTTATTTTATAAATATGATCCGATTTTATAATACAAGGACCTCATAAATCTGATTCATATAGATACGAGATGAATCCCAAAGTTCACTAAAACAATTATTTATAGTCTTCATAGTTCTCTAATTCAGTCTTCCATCCATCCATAGATCCAAAAAGGGAATAAATAAACTTTACCTTGTACCTTTGAAGACCTGGTAAGAGTCATGGGGAGCCGCTAGATGCATACAGCGAGCAAGCGCTCGTTGAGGCGGTCTATGGGGGAGGCCTGTGTTCAGCAGTGGACGGCGTCCGGCTAATTATGATGATGATGATGAATTGATGACGATTAGTACTAGGCTCACTTAGGTATGTTTTAACACCTTACCTGCTTCTTACAGTCTTCCAAAACCCTGGCAAACCCCTTTGTCAGGTTATGCATAACTTCAGTGCTACATTCTCCCTTCTCTATCTGAACTAGCAACACCCCAAAGATGGCCAGAGCCCGCCAGAGTAATCTACCACCCACCATCCTGGCGATTATGCCGTGACGGACACAAAACCGGCTTATATCTGGGTGACAATCAGTGTTTAATCACTAGTTGTTGATTAACGGGTGCGTTTTAATTGTCGGTTAGGTGGTGAAACGCGTTTTTTTTAATTATAAGGGGTTGTCATGTTTTGCGCGGTTTACACGTGTAAAGGTGCATCGTTAAATTGGTGAGATCACTATGTTAAACGGACGTAAGTGCCGTCGAAGTCCTGAAGATATTTATAGTCCTGAATATCTCTGGGCATTTCAGACTTGAAAGCATATGTTTCAGGGTGATATTGTAAACTGGATTACAGTTAAACGTTGTATTTTTGGTATGCGGATAGCATTTAGGGACAAATAGTTCTTAGTCCTCTGAATTAGCCTACGAAATATGGCTAGGAGACAATATCATATATAGGCTCAAGATTTTTTGGAATGTCAGCATTGCTTGGCCTTTCCTGCTGTCTTTTCCATATGAAGTTAAAGGTATTCCATGAATATCTAGCCTATACTGTGCCAGTGCTGGGCAAAGGCCTCCCCCAATTCCTTCCACCTGTCTCGCTCCTGCGCCATCTCACACCAATTTAAAACCGGGAAATAAGGGTATTGGTATGCCAAAACACAGGTCTCCTAGTTTGTGTACCAATGTTCTCCAACCAGGAATAAAAACTTGTTACAGTCACTTCTGAATGTATATGATATATAATGTTAGTTGAAATTCAAATAAATTTATCTTATCTTATTTATCTTATCTAAAACCATATCAATACCAACCAAACCAAACCAATTACTTTCATACCATTTTTTTTGTGTGAGTCTTGGCACCAATATTAAAAAGAGATAAAGTTATATGTATGTTCGTAGAAGGTAAAATCTAGAAGTACTGATACGATTTTGAAACTTTTTTCACTGATAGAAAGCTGTAATATCCCTGAGCACTACAGGTTATGTTTTATTATGTCAAAGCTAACGACGTCGCAGGCGGTTGCTAGTCTTATATTATTTATTGTACACTGTCAGAAGATTTACATCGTGGATTATAAACTACATGTATAAAGGCGAGCTTAACCCTAAAAAGGATTTTCTTAAAGCAAACTCTTCAAGAGTTTGCTACTATAATCATAAATATATACCTACTCTAAAATAAATATCAGCTACTTTAGATATAAATAAATAAAAGATATTTCGCGCAGGACTTGCTCCCCACTCCAAACTTAGCAAATCCCTTTTAATTAACCAGCTCTTAAGCGGTAATAAACCATCTAGCACATAATTAATCCTCATAAGCTTGACGTATGTGACATCAGCTTTAACAGGCTATTATGATCCTTATTATAACAGGAATAATGCTGGGTGTTGAGTGTAAATGTGGGTAATTGGGCTCGGTGGAGCGACACGACAATGTGTTTAGCGTGACATTAGCTCGGATAGCTTTGCGTGTTGCTGTTTGGCGACGACTGTTTGCATTGTTTGGGTAGAGACGGGAAGTCAAGTCAAGTCAAAAGATTTTTTTTAAATAGGCACAAAAATGCACTCTTAAACGTCATATAGACATAATACAAATCAAATAAAATACTTTAAAAATTGTAACTTAAAATATCATGACTTTGAAAAAAAAGGTAAGCATGTCTACCCGCTTCTTTCCCGTACTCAAATTGAAGTCCGGGTCCAGAAAAGAAATGTGAAACCTGACTACTAGTGCTTCGTAAATACGCCCGCTAAAAAAGATAGCACCAAGAAACTCTGCGGCGGTGTCTCTTTTTAATCTTTTTAAAATATAAATTAAGAATGAGGTATAAATTACGATTAACATAAACACAATGTCAAACTAGAAGTGCGAGTGATAGATACCGTAGCAGTTAGAGAGACCAACAGTGAAAATGTCTGTAAGTATATTCTATGCTTTGTTGCGTTGGGTAACGCAATGTTTTTGGCGTTTTTTTCTTTACAAAGACACTTATATGGAAATAACTAATATGGAATGAGCTACCGCCCGAGGTTTTCCCGCGGAGCTATAACATGGGGCACTTTAAAAGAAGGGTGAAAAGGGTCCTTAAAGGTAGGCAACGCACCAGTAATGCCCCGAGTGTTGCAGGTGTCCATAGGCGACGGTAACCGCTTACCATCCAGGCGGGCCGTCTGCTTGTTTGCCTATTAGTCACATAAAAAAAAAACTTATAACCCTATAAATCTAACTGATTGCAACTCTTCGATTTGATGCTTTGACAGCAATCTGTGAACTAAACAAGCAAGAATTAATGATATTATTATATCATAATCATCATCATCATCAGTCCATTCATTATCTAATGCATTAGATCTAGATCTAATGCATCCATACAAAAGACACAAAAACCGGAACCATGTTTCTTCACTTATATTATTATCTTTGTTAAAGATCTGCATACTTATTTAAATTCATTATCTTCACACTCTTTATGGAAATGAAGGCATATATCCATCTGCGAGGCGGCACTGGTGACCTGTATCACAGGTTCTTCAAGAACCTACCTCAGGCACCAGTCTCTCAAAAATACAGGTTAGGCCCAAATGTTTTAACTACAGTGTTGTTAATTTAAATATATTATACCTACCTATATTTGTGAGATAAACATATGATATTATTACGATATTATTATTATTATTCATTATCATAATCTATTGTATTATTTAACATGTGACAATAATCATTATTTTACAAAAATATTGATTGAATGATCTTTCGGATACGACAAACATTCGATTTATAACTCTAGTATTTAGGATTCAATACTAGGTAGGTAGGTACATACTTATTTGTGCACGCATTTAATACATCAATGTCATTAGGTACTCCGATAAGGGATAGAACATTTTATATTAATTAACGTGCATCATAAAATACTTGTTCCTACGATAAAATAAAGAAAATGATCTGTTGGTATTATCACATACAAATCAAATATACAAAACATTATCAGTTATAATTATAATGTAAGTATAATCGTAAGTTTTCTTTAGACTACAATGATAAGTCTTAATAGAGACAAGAAGAAGAGTGTTAATGGACACATTCTCAGTATTAGTTTATCTATTAGTTTCAGTTAAATAAAAATTACTAATCCTAATAAATTGGCTAGATTGTAATAAAAATGGTGATCATAACGACCATGAAACGATACTGAGAAAAAAATGTTTTATGCTCGAGGGTTATTCGTTGAAGGCTCAGAGATACTTTCTGTGAGATTTATTACGATGACATTTCTCAATGAAACCGCACGCATGTCTGTGTACTTACAGTGAGCATTAGAACTGTGGATCATTTGTCAAGTTCAGGTTTATCGTTCGATATCGTTTCGCAATGGGACCGCGCTCACTCGTCGGTGTACGCCAGTGAGCTCGCGGATTATTCGCCATTAGAACTCGCGCGGAACATTTGTCACGCTGATAAGCCAAGTCTACGCCAAGCGAGACTAGCGCAAAGTAAGCATACGTATTACTGTTGTTTCCAATAGCCATTAGATTTATTGCGACTGTCACAGATTCAGTTTAGGCACAGGCGTGATGATCATGTATCGAAGGTTTTTTTTTATGGAACTGAGTGATGAGACGAGCTGGTCGTTCGCCTGATGGTAAGCTCCACTGCCTATAACAATTCAGTGCCACCCAGAACCTTTTATACCTTAAAAAGTATTGCGTAGCGCTGCATTGCGCTCGTCATCCCGAGGCATCAGATATTAAGTCTCATATGCTCAGTAATTTCGCTGGCTACAATGCCCTTCAAACCGGAATACAGTAATGCTTGCGCACTACTACTTGGCGGCAGAATAACTGGCAAAGCTATGATACCTACCTTACCTACCCAGACGGCCTCTTGCATACGAAAGATCTACCACGAGTAGTGCTGTTGTGATAATAGGGTTATCATCCTTGTGACTCACTGTTGGGAAAATAAATCCACTTCTGTTTTCATTCACTTCACTTCTTATTTCAATCCAACCAGGTCGGAAGAAGTTAGCTGCGCTTCCATTTTCGAGGCCGGCCACGTCGTCGCGGCCCGTCTTGTGGCTCCCCTTGAGGGAGGGTTAACATTCCTAGATGATAATGTTAGTCCTGTAGATCAATGTGTTGTTAGTTCATGTTTGGTAGAGTTGGCGCTGCCAGCAGAGAGCAGCGTTGCTTAAAATCGCATTTTAATTAAAAAACAGTTTATACTCAGAATTACGTAAGACTATTAAATTTAAGCAACCATTCCTTGAAAATAAAGGTAAATTAGCAAGTTCTTCCTGTATGGAAATACAATCATAATCATAAAAAAGCTTTAACCCTGACCAAAGATAACTAATACCAAAAAGTACTGCAAAGCACTGCATTGCGCTCGTCACCCCGAGACATCAGATATTGTCTCATAGTCATTTCAGTGACTTCTTCTCCTTCTTTCAGTGACTACAATGCCCTTGAAACCAGAACACAGTAATGTTTGATTGAGTTTTATTGCGTCACAGCAAGAGTCGCTATTTGTTTAAATTTCTTTGCGGAGTGATGCTTCTGTCCCTCAGATAAAGTGCCTACTCAAAGTTCTGTCCCTTAGTATTCTGTGTTATTAGGTATAAAACTGTTCCGTGGTATATTCGAATTAAAAACTTCCACTTGCAAAAAGCCGTGGTCGTCGCTGGCAAACTTCAGCTGTATGTATTGTACGTACCTACCTACCTACTGTTTCCTACTGTTACCATTGCGTCCTGGTATTGACGGTCCAGACTGATTTATGGTCCGCTTTGCAGCTTTAACTGCGACCACCAATCGTCTGCTCTGTTGTTTTTGTACTTTTTACAATGTGTGTCTAATATCAAGCTTTATATTGTTTCAGGTAAGACGCAAATTCCAATGCAAAGGCATGAGAGATGACGTCATGAGTCATGATATACTTCTTCTGATAACTATTTCATCCAAAGGTAAGTACATATTAGGAAGCTGCACAGAATTTATTTAATTTCTTATCGGCAGTCCTATACCGTTTGGTATCCGAAACCAGTTATTCTTTCAGTTCAGAAGGACGTAGAAGTATCCAATTTTTTCCTTTTTTGAACATTATCTTGAAAATCATCAACATTGACGTTACAAAAATGGAGTTACTGGATGTCCGACTAATGGATATCAACTCCCTCGTCGTACCAAAGTGTATTGACCCAGTCAGGGATGATGTCACCTCGGGAACCCCGGGATGACATCACCACACTATTAAATTCTATTCCACTGTTAATATGAAGTGGTAGGTCTCCCGTATGCGGCAGGCCATCTGGGTAGGTACCACCACATTGCCAGTTAGTCTGCCCCCAAGCAATAGTGCGAAAGCATTACTGTAGGTAGATAGATAGATAAATAAACACTTTAATAGAAATCAAAGTAAAATGTTTACAATGGTGTAACAATGGGCGGTATTATCGCTTAAAGCGATCTCTTCCAGACAACCCTTGGATGGAGAGGAATAACGAAACAAACGGACGGCGGTGATAAAAATATATTCCGGTATGAAGAGCATTATTGTAGCCAGCAAAATTACTTATGATACTTAATTAATATCTGATGTCTCAGGGTGATGAGCGCTACTGCGTAGCACTGCATTGCATAGTAGTACTTTTTATAGTATTAAAAGTTCTGGGTGGCACTGCAAGTGTTATAGGCAGGGTTGGGGTTAACCATCAGGTGAACGACTCGTCATTACTCAGTTCCATAAAAAACTGTTTGAAAAGAAACAAGTGCCCAAATCTCAGACAAGTCATAAGTTTCACAGCTTAAGGGCTAAGGCCGAAATCTTCACCATCCGGACTTATCATTAGCAAAGCACATAACCCCATAGACTTAACAACGTAACGAGCGTCCACCTGCGATCCCGTAATCCCGGCAATCGCCCGGGATAACGGGATGGTCTAAACGGGACGGGAAGGGTGGGAGCTATCGCGCTGAGCGATCGCCGCCGATTTGTCCTGCTGACCCGTACGCCGTTTTAAGATGCTAAATAAACTATAAAAGTTTTAGACATGGCGAGGCGCTTTTTTTATTTTCTACTAATTTTTAACTTTCGTTTAAAGTTAAGAAAATAATCGATGTATCGTAACCACTATTGTTACTAATACCAGGCCTAGCGCACTCCGCACTGTAGGTACGAAGCTACAAGTACATACATAGCCGGACACCGACGGCGGGTCGCGCGTCGTTACACGTGCCGCGTCAGAAGAGATAAGAGCTATGCGTCAGAAAGAGAGGCGCTCTGTAGGTTAATATGACTGGTAGTATTCTATGCTAATATTATAAATTCGGATGTGGTATCATGTGTCCATATATTTGTGGATATGTCCTTTTCCATTACCTACAGTACCTACTTTTTCCAGAACCTAGGTACTGTACAGGTTTAAAAACTCAACAAAATATCAAATATCTCGAGGCTCCGCATGAGTAGTCATAAATTTTGGTGGTTTTTATTGATTTCTCAAAACACAATAAAACCAAAAACGTATTAAGTTTCTCCTTTAGTAAGTATAGTAGTGTAGGTTATTTCATTTCAGAGACATGTTCAGTTGTCGCTGAAAATATTGAAAACTATGACTTTCCAAATTATTTTAATCTGAAATTTCAGATTGAGATTTGATATTTTATACGCCAAACGATCATATACCTACATAAATCCTAGTGTCTTTCTTGGATTCTCTGTATCTATGGAACCAGGAACTATGAGGACCATGGTCCCACAACAATCAGACTCGAAACAAGTAATTGCACTTTTTCTGTGTACAATATTTGTCGTAATCGAACCCCCATCTTACGTATTGTATGAGATATGAGCTTACCCCAACCACTACACCACTGAGGTTGTCAAATCTAAATTATCTAAGCAGTTTCTCAGTTATCCTGCTCTCAACCCTTACAAAGTCTAGTCTCTAAGTCGCAACAGAAAACAGTCGTAAACTGTCTCGCGTTATCTGCAAGGCGTTCGGACCCTCGGTGTCGGACCAGCTGGCCGATTCAGAACCTCACGACAACTCATTTGTCGATCGATTCGGTTTGATATCGTACGATTCAAAATATTTGAAATTCACAATAGTCGAATCGACGTTCAAATTGTCGTAGTCGATAACCAATCGTAACCGTACGATAAACGCGTATTTATCGACCGAGAACGTTATTCACAATGCAGATATCGAAGCAAAGTTTTCGAACGTCCGATTAATTTCCACGACAACTTATCGAGTGCAACATATCACTCGAAAGCATTAGATTTGACCGTCAATACCGAGTATATTCCGTGTGTTGTTAAATAAACTACATTTTCTACTACAAATAAAATAAAACTCACAGTAAGATTCAACATAAACTAATTCTATGTAATAAAGTACCTACCAAGTCTAGTATTTATTTATAGGTTAAGTTCGCTTTGATTGTTTTAGAACTATTTACCTACTACTATAAGATTACTTTATAAGATGCATAAATATACCGAAATAAAATCACTGTACCTATATAATTATTATAAAGTACTCTGTGATACTATATAATAGTAATTTTGGTATTTACTTAACATTTCTAACGAATCTTGATGAGGCTCGTCTTCTCGCTCTATTTTCTTTTAATAATTTCAAAACATGATAAAGAAAACAATTTGCGATAGACATTTAAATTTGGCGGTTTGTCAATGTCTAAAGCATAGATTAAACATTAATGTCAAGTGGATATCAGCAGGTGGGTGTTTACGAAGCTCTTGTTTTTTTATATTTCTACCAATATCAGGCGCTTATAATTGTTGATTATATTTTAATTCGTGATAAACGTTGTTATTATAAATTTTGATAACTTGAAAACATTTTTATATCGTCTAGATAATAATACAATTTTGTGCGAGTATTGCACACAAAACGAACTCCGTAAATGCAACACGTTGTCGTATCGATTTCGATATCGTAACCGAAACCGTGTCGAATCCTCGGGGCGAATGTTCTGAATAGCTCGAAAAGAAACCTACGACACGAGATCGTTATCCAATCGAATCGATTCGGTATGTTGTCGTGGGGTTCTGAATCGGCCAGCAGGACGGAGCGGATGTCGGACATCGGCCTATTTGCGATACAGCTGGATTAGCCTCCTAAATCTCAAGACGGGTCCGATTTATAGGGTTTGAAATGATTTTGTTTTGACGATTTGTGTCTTTATGCTTTAGAAAAAAATATTGAACAAGAGTTTTGTTGAAAAACATAAGTATTTTTAGGACAAGCTTTTAACAAATTCACAATCAGAACCGCAAGCAAATTAAAATGAGCCCAAAAACTAGTAGTTTATGATTATTCTTTCAGCTCCATCATCAGATCAGCTGGCTGTCACCATAATATTGCAATGTCATCGGACTTTTTAAGTATGCAAAATTTCAACACCATAGGATAAAAGTGGTTCTGATTCAACTTGCAAGACGGATTGCATAGCAAAGCATTGCGCTCATCATCAAGTCTCTTATGCCTATCTGTGGATAGTTGACTATAAGTGACGTCTATCGGCACGGTGACCATGCTCCCAGTTAGTTCAATACACTAGCGGTAGAAAGGTTCAACGGCTTGTTGCTAGATGGCAGTGCTACTGGCAAGCGAATTATTAGCTACTCTTTTACCGAGGTAACTAGTTTTTATGTATTTAGTCACTTTTATAAGTATGAAGGGAATCAAAAACTTCGAGGACCAAGGTCTTTTTACAACACTGACAACATAGAGGTAGGCAGAAAGTTACATGCAATTGTTTTGTAGACAAACCTTTGGTCTCGAATCGGGAATCGAACCCGCAACCTCTGAGTAAACCGCGTATTGCAGTTGTGAGGAATATAATGTACATAAAAGAGATACAGTTAATGCCTCAACCACAGTCCTAACTGCGAGTAAACAAGGCTCGACTAATTAAAAAACCCATTAATTTGATAAGCTTAGTTATTAGCTTATCAACATGGAAGATACCACATAAAGTCCCCGTGTGGTTTTCTTTTTTATTTAGGCAGGAATAAATAATTACTTCACGCTACGCACTCGCGGCGAACACGTAGCGCAATCCTCGCGACGAATACGTCGCGAATTCGCAGCTTTCTCGCGGCGTCTTTTGGACAGTCACTAGCAAAATACGGAATATATCGAACAAAACGGAATGTCAGGCTTCGCTAGTGGCGGCTGAGTGCGAGTAATTACAATATTGAAGGACCGCGGCAACGCGGCGAGTTCGTCGCGAGTTCGCAGCGTGCACGCCGGGAGTTCGCCGCAAGATCGCAGCGTAAAAACGCGCAGACCACGTTCGCAAATCGCCAGTGTATTACTGATAAGGCTGTAATAGAGCAAAACTCTATTCTATTCTATTTTAACGGTTTAGCTGGATGGATTACTAAAATAACAAAATACTACTTTATCTGAATTTACTCAAAAATATGCTATTTTACGATTATTAAAAAGCCCCGCGGTCACATCAGCGGAGCGTAGACATTTTCGCCGGGATAAAAGGTATTCTATGTCCCATTCCACTTGGTATACCCATTTACAAAATTTTATCAAAATCTGTTAAGTGATTTTTTGCGTGATTAAGTGACATCCATTCTCAAACACTTTCGGATTTATTTATGGACAGTATACTACATAATGTATATACAAGAGTATATATATATATACTTTTAGGGCAACCCTAAAAACTGATAACGTCTATTATAGCAAGGTCTGAAAATACACAAATAGGTGCAGATGAACATAAATTGTATTCTATGGAATACTATTGACCACTTTAATTTCCGGTAAATCTGGACGTTTTGCTTCGGAGACCGTAATTTATACCTCCCCATATTTATCAGGATAACCTCTTTCCGCCCAGTTATGTCCAAACTTTAAGATGTTCCGCGATGGACTTTATCTTTCCTATTACATGTGTGTGGACAGTTTGTCACCTGTTTAAATGGAATTTATGTCTTTTATGTTACATGTCGTTTATGTCATGGAATTTTGGCATTATAGTGCAAAAGCTGGAAGGAATTTATATAGGGAAATACAAACTAGCAACGCAACACAGGTTCATCCTAGTACGAATGCTGGTGATTATCTTATTTTTTATGTATCAGAACTATGTAGGTACGAGCTATTTTTATACCATAAAATTAAGATATTATAAATTGAATTGAATTTAAACTCTTTGTATTTAGCGTACATTTTTATTAAAGTTTGTTTTATGGAGTTCTTATGTATGTATGTATAGGTACGGGGTAAAGGTATGTTGATTGAATACGCGATAGCCAAAATAGTTTGTAGTATCCATCATCTTAAATCACTCCTACTTACTACAAGAACAGTAGGTAGGTAAGTAAGTATAAATGCCATGGTCTTAATAGCATAGACATGAGTACAGGTTACTTCCTCTCAGATAAGATAGGTATGATAAGTAAGTACCTATCTATTTTTACAGTACCTATAAATAACATTACAAAAATTGTGATATAACTGCGATGACGTTATTATAAGTAGGCTTTAATAACTTTGTATTACTGTGTGTACTGTGTCTATTTATTTTCTATTGAGATTAGAACATGTTACCGCAGATGGCGCAAAACCACGCGACACTTCGTCGCGTCTCGTGACACGTCACAAACCACTTGGCACGCAATTCTTATTATTAAATTCACCATTTTCAACCTTAAGTTCATGCAGTTAGAGACTATGACATCACTGATTGATCTGCTTTGAGAAAACTGGAACCTGTCACACGGGTATTTCGTATACGTCGAAACTGCCGCCGCAAATCAAAATAAGTCTTAAATGTCGATTGTTAGTGTACGTTTTCGATTGCTTTGTTCTATTTCATGTTAAAAACATTAGTGTCCTTAAGTTGTGGGATTAGAGACGGTTTTCGCTTGTGATTGTTTAAAATGCGGAGACAAGCGCGGGGGTATCGACCGCTGTCTGTCTCACTCGTTCAGAAGCGACCGGGCGCGCACGGACGTTCGACGCGCGGTTTACGCCGCACGCTCGGCTCGCGAAAAATGCCCATGTGCACGAAGTTACCGCGATGTGTTGGCGTGCAGTGTCCAAACTACAGAAGACTGTGTGCGTAGTAGTATTCTACTTCCTTCTATACTTGCTGTTCTCGTTCGCGGTCACGCCAGACCCGCCGATCAAGTTTGTGAGCGAAAAATTTCGGGTCGCTGACAAGTACGTATTAATGTTTCTCGTCGCACCCCCGAACCCAGTGTTTACGGACACTGACGGAGCCGACGTACTAGCTACCAGACGATGCGGGAGCTGCTACATCACCAACAACAAAGGGTTTCTCCCAATGACTGAATACGATGCTGTCCTTATCTACGGAAAGCGGAACTTATTGTCCGAAGCTGAAGCCGCCATGGAGCCGGGCAAACGATACCTCATCGAAACTTCGAGCAAGTGCATTAGAGACAAATTCAGAGGATGCATGAGAGAACCAAAAATTACTTCGTTTGGGACACAACAAAGCTACACGTTGTGCAGTCTCTGTGAACACTTGATGCAACAAAAACACAAACCGGAGCCCTGAGTGGTGGAAACCGGCACGTGGTGAATAGTTTTTGTTATTGTACCTAGTATTAGGTAATATAAAATATAAACATTTATTAGAAATGAAGTCACTAAACGAATAAGATATTGCAAGAATGTACAGGACGAAAGTTCCGTTTTCAATACTGCAATGGTATGTCGAGTACCTGGACCGTGGCCTGCCAAATGTTATTTTTCTTTTTTGGATCAGCTCGCGAAGTATCTAGAGTTAATCGCTCACATTTTTATTGTGACTAAGTAGGTACTTGCATTTGATGTAATCAAAACAAGCACAGAGCCAATACCAGTTGTTTTAAATAACCTCGTGTTAATAGTAGATAGGTGAAATAAAATTTATAATAGTTAGGTATTATATCATTTGTGAATCTGCGAATGTCATGGTGTTCTAAAAAATGGTTAGGATTTCGCTTTTTGTCATTTATTCCAATTATTATGTAACATTCGCTTCTTATTTTACTTCTTATCTAACGGAACAACAAAGACCGCATGAATCATGTCTGTTCAAATGTTAAAGTAGGTGTCATAGTATCTAACCGCTGTATTCGTTGTCATTGTTTGTAATCCGAGAGTTACGGGACCATGGTACTCATAGTTCCTGGCTCCCTAGATACCTACAGGAAATCTTAGTTAGGGGTCAAGATCACGATCATATGGATCGATGTAGGTATGTGATCATCGGGTGTTTTTTATTTTATTTTATCTATTCCATTTATATTTGAGAAACAAACAAACAATTGATAAACAAACTGCTACACCCAAATAATGCGAAAAAAAACAGAAAAATTTAAAAAAAATCCCCATATAATTAATTATCACATGTATTACAAACATAGGAATATTTGTTGTCCGGAGTATAAGAATGTATTTGTTATTATTTAATATTCCCATGTTTTCTAGAAAAATCATTGAAATGCAATAGAATAGAAATGAATCCCATAGGTAAATGTGGTGTTTCTACAAACGAGCGAATTTCAGTAAACTTAAATTTAAAAAAACCCCGTCACAAAAACCTATAAAAAGTAAAAAACGGCTGTATCGATTTTGATAAAACAACAACACCAATTATTTCTCCCGTTTAAGAGCTACGATGCCACAGACAGACACTCAAACTTATAAAAGCCCTCCTTTTTGCGTCGAAGATAAATTATGCTTAACATCCATTTTTTCTAATCAGTTATTTACTGCTGTTTAAATTCCCAAACTAAGATGAAAGGAAAATTGTTGATTGATCTTCGACGTGATTGCTTCTTCACAGATGTATTACCCTAGCTTTACTTGAGTCACATCAAAGCTTATGCCATGTGCTATGCATTTATTTTAAATAAAGATGACACATTGATCAAAAACACATTTGTTAAGGTTTTATATAATTAGGAAGAATGACAGGAAAATCATGTTGCTCGGGCAGGAATCAAACCTGTGTCTTTAGATACCGTCCCGATGCCTTAACAACAGGGCCACCGAGCCAATTCAAGCAACCAAATTCCTTCTATCCTCCTCAAATCGTGTAACGAGGACGATTCTACGTCATGTGACGTCAATGTTCACATTGATCATCCCATCCCGATCTCTGCCCGAACAACACAATTTTTCTTTTTTCTAATTATTTGAAATCTTAAGATTTTCGCCTAGCATGAACACTTCATTAATTCAAACAATTTTTTTCCAGAGAACACTGAACGATCTCTTTTGTTCGATGGTATATTAAGTTCTAGGTGGCGCTGCTATTGTCATAGGCAGGCGTGGCGCTTACCATCAGGTGAACGTCATGCTCGTCTCATCACTCAGTTCCAATAAAATAAAGAAATACTTTAGCGTATCTAGGTGACTTGAGTATATTCTGGTAATATTGGCACCCCAGACACTACAATTGCCACTCATCATCATCATAATCATCATCATCATCATCAACCCATCACGTTCCCACTGCTGCGACACCGGCCTTTTCTCATAGAGATAGTATGGCAAACTTGGTACAAGTTTTCACGTTTGTTATTTCAAACTTGCTGCAAATCTGAAACAAGTTTATATTACTATCTGAGATAGACCTAACCCGGGTAAATTTGTTTGTAAACGTACGTGTTAAAGTATTTAAAACAATAATGTTCCCAGTCTATTTAAAGTATCTACCTAGGTAGTGTCACCACTTTACTGAACCATAAGGGAATATAGGGGATATAGATAAAGGGCCCGTCTTTGAACCGATGACCTTCATACATGTCTTGAAGCATATTCAAGGACTTGAGATTACAAATCCCCACTTGACCCTGCCCTCACTTAAGGCACAAACATGGGGAAGCCATAAAAAAATACATAAGCGTATAACATGTTTATAAATACGTATTCGTGACGAATAATTTCTTGAACACTTGACGATTTTGTTTTTCTAGAAAATATCGCCAATTTCAACTGTTGGCGAGTGTGGAGCATGTTCGGCTTTCGATCCGACGCGACCGAGTTCGAATCCCGCTGGCCCCGCATCACTAACTTTCTTAAGTTAATTGCAGATATTACATTCGCTTTAAATACGATGAAGGACCATCGTGAGGATCGTGGTCATGTCCAAGAATTAATCACAAAATATTTAAGGACATGTGACACCCACCAGCCCGCACTGTGCAAGCGTGGTGGATTACGGCCCATACCCTCTCTATGAGAGAAGGCCCGAGTCCCAGCAGTGGGAACGCAATGGGCTGATGATAAGCATTGTAATATTGGTAATAATTTTATAAATTAGAGGCTGTTTGCTTCGCTCTAAGATGTTTTATACATTTAACATTGCTTGTGTTTGTTTCATTTACTCCTTCAATTGGATGTATACATATAACGATATTGTTGTCTATTTCGTTGTGGCATTATTGTGTACTATTTAAAATATCAACATCATTAATGTGTAAATGTTTAATTGTTCAAATTTCTTGTTGACATCTGTTTTAAATTATTTATCTTTACCTCACACATCGTTGAGTGTTTGAATTCCATTTTTATCTGCAGGGCGATCATGTTTCTTTTATTTCAATTACTTTCAATAAGAAACCAGTTTCGATGATGGTTTTGCGATCACGTAACCCGCTAGTTGCAATCAAACGTCAACGAAAGCTCAATTAAAATTAAAATAAGTTTTGACAAACAAAGTTTATATCGATATATAAACCATAGACAAGAGCCGTATTACGTGGTATTACACAGTAAAATTGAATAGATTGGGCGTGTACATAACGATTCATAGCACAATCTCGCTTTGTAAATTTGTCGGGTAATCGATAGGAGCACATTGAAATCGAGACATCATCATCGCTTCACATCAGGCGAGATAGTGGCCAAACATAGATCTCTTAGGTGTAAAAAAATAGACATAAAAAGTTACATGATCACATTTTATCGATTGAAATAAATTTCTATTGCACGTTAGTCCGCAACATGCGATGTTTGCAATAGACTTACGCGATCGCCCTGCATTTCTAAGTCAGAGTAAAGTTTTGAAATGGTTTGCGATCTTGTTGTACTTATCTATCTATTGAGTTTCACTTAAATTAAATAATCTTTACTTTTTGATATAAGACCGTATGATCCGTTAATTTTTGTTTTTAGATTTAAATGAACAAATTGCTGTACAAACATGTTCGGAAAATGAGTGCCTGTTACTGTTACGCTTATAATTTTATGTAGCGTATAAACATAAGTACAATGTAAGACAATAAATTATAAGTAGAATGGGGAAATATAAGTATTTAAAAGCGGCTTTTCTGTATTGTCTAAAGCCGCGTACAGACTATTTGCAACATGCAATGCAACGCGAATTTCATGGATGTGGACGGCCCGCGCGCATGCTCCGCGCTTCAACTGCATATTCTCGCATTCGGAGTTGAAGCGCGTGGTAGGGCAAGCTTTCCGAAATACCAGAATTTTGGACGGATTTTTACAATTTTTCAATTCCGGAGTTGAGAAGTCTATTATCGGCCTAATATATACTTAGTACCTATTTTTTGTTTTATTATTTTTCTGAACGCAAATATCCCATAATCCTATGTATCTCACTCCTTCCCACTCCTGCCGTACGGTAGCTTATAATAAATGCATTTATTTCCTTCGCAAATATGTACATAGCTTAACATATTGTTTACAGAAGAAAAGATTGAACCTGTTTCGCGGTTGCGCGTTTACGATAATCAACGGCTGTTGACGGGCTGTTTACCTAGTATTCTATAAATTTTATAATTATGAATGTAATATTATAATAATTAATTTTAATATGTTGAATATTACGTAATGTAAACCATAAAAAAATATTTTCAACGTTAGTAACCAAGTGATTAAAAATATGATGGAGCTCATGTTGATTATATTCTAACATAAATGTTTTTAATAATTGCCAGGTCCGATATCAACTCCGAAATTTCTGTTTTTTTTTATCGGAACACTTTCCGATATTGCATGCCTAGCGCGTAGCGTGCGCGTGTTCGCGTTGCATTGCATGTTTCATATAGTCTGTACGCGGCTTTACTTATGAGTCTAATGAAATGAATACTATAAATATAAAGAGTGAAACGACTTTATGCGATAATAATGCTACTCTGAACTGTAAGTCTGAAAGAGAACTAAACATGGCATTGTATAAAAGTGGTTATTATAATAATCATTTTATAGAAGAAAATAAACAAGAAGTGCGATTAGTTCTAGTCTTAGCAGAACAATCTTTGGATTGATTAGTTTTGAACATAAATAATTATTGTAAGAATTTATCACCGTACATTATCTGAAGTACTTTGTCAAAATGCAGTTTTAAATGCCAATTTATCGAGAATGTATTTCATTAAAAATTATTGATGAATTTGGGGTTTTACCCTATGACCGCCAATGTCGGCTATACACGACGTATGTTGAAGTGCTGTCGGCGAGGTCGGATTGAGCCAGCTAAAAAATTCTGTAGAAGAGAGCACTTTTATGTACATAATGTCGTGTATACCCGACCTTGGCTGTTAAAGGGTTAACCTAAACATTGCAAAAGAGCCAATTCAAGCGTGCAAGTTCTCTTGAAATAAGTAAAGTTGCACAATATATATATTATATTATTACCTATATATTATATATATTATGTATATCCAGAACTCCACCACACTGTAATAGATAGATAAAATCTTCAACTGTGTTATGTATGGTGTTATGTTATGACATCATACATAACATAACATACGTACCAATGATAAATAAAAAATGAAGTGTTTATTAAATGTGCTATTTTGAATATTCCGTGTTTGTTTTAAACCTTATAATTTATTTGGCTGTGGCCACTTGGTTCGGACCGCGTGGTTCGGACCACGTGGTTCGGACCGCATGGTTCGGACCGCATGGTTCGGTCAATCGAACTATGTGAACTTTTTTTCAGGTTGGTTTATATTTACTTGAGTTACTATTGTTCATCTTTGGTTCGTTTATCTTTGTCATGCCTTTTCAAGATCATTAAGTTTTGATGGACCTAATATTTGTTGCCCTGATGAAGAAATTGGGTGGTCTCCGTAATAAAACTTAGTTTACGAGTCGATAGAAGTAGGTTCGAGCTCCACCGATATGTCAATAATTATGACTATAGTATGATGACAACAAGGATCAACATACAGACTCTCTCATTTGTTTTTTTTATTGTACTGAATGATGAGACTGACTGAATGGTAAGCGCCAAGCCAACTCCCTATAAAAATTGCAGAACTTTTAATACCATAAAAACCACTGCGTAGCACTGGATTGCGCTCATCACCACGAGACATCCGAAGTCTCTTATTAGGAATTAGGGATTATTAGGATGTCCGATAACTCGTACAACTAACTCATACTGTAAGTGTGTTAGTTCGTATGTTAAAACTACTTGTATCGTAGCTCTTTTGTTTTGTGTACGGTAACAAAGAATGACATTATGTTGGGTGGTTAGTAAGTAGGAAGCTAGGTAACAAACAAGTGTTTACTTATGTGAATATAATTAAGGTCTTGGTGTTAGAACCGTCATTGCTGTAAACTAATAGGTAAGTACACTACTACTTACTAATATTGTGAATGCAAAAGTTTGTATGTTAGTATCTAAATTTGTTTTGTTTATTATGTCAGACCAGGCCAACGTTTGACCACGGTCTCACCTGATGGGAAGCGACGATGTGGTCGAAGTTGAAGCACGCTTGCCTAGTAAGTATCTATTCACTCTTGATTTGAACCCATCCAGGTTGTATTTAATAGGAAACACAGATTATGGCAGGGTGTTCCACTCCTTAGCTGTACGTATTAAGACGGATGAACCAAAACGCTTCGAACGGATAGGCGGGACTTCTACCATGTAGGGGTGGCGTTGCGCTGATCGTCTTGTTGTCCGATGGTGAAATGGTGATGGGGGGATTAAATTATGTTCCCGAGCACACTCTTCATAGTGTATTCGGTAGAAAACCGACAGGCTGGCAACTTCACGTCGATGAGTCCGACTTTGGGGTCTAATTTCCACCAACATGTTGTCGTTGATGAGTTTCTTAGCACGTCTTTCAATCGAATCCAAAGCCTCGAGCTGGTACTTGGCAGACCCGTCCCAAAGGTGACTGCAGTACTCCATACAAAAACGAACCTGAGCTTGGTATAAGTTCAGAACTTGAACAGAAGTGAAATACCGCCTGACCTTGAACTGTAAGTGTGTTTGTTTCTACTTTACTCTGTAACGGCTCAACGGATATGAGTGATATTCGGAATGGAGATAGTTTATACCCTGGATTAACACATAGACTTTTTATCCCGGGAAAAGGGGCGGATAGTTTTATTACAAACTAACGACCCGCCCCGGCTTCGCATGGATTCAATTTATTAATGAGGTTTAATTTTTTTAGACGATCTGATTAGGTACACAACATTGAATTATCTCCACTAGGTACAAAATCTTAAATAAATTTTCTGTACGACTCGACTGTGACAACCTTATCAAAATCGGTTGCGTGGTTTAGAAGAAGTAAGCGGAGAAACGGACATGAAGAAGCGGATAGCGACTTTGTTTAAAATACTTGTATTAGAGAAGTAATTCTCTCGTTTGTATCGCATGAAAATACAATATCGTAAACTCTGAAGCGCCGCTGGTTTAAATCTTGTTAACTCACTTTTCAAAAAGCACAATATTATTTTCCTTGACCAAAATAGACCCATGTTAAAGCCCGTGACGTCACGCCAGTATTCCCGGCGCCAATTTCCAGCTATTGATTGATGACGTCATTGCTGCCTAGTGTTGCCAGCTCCAGTGTGTCAAATTTCAGAACGGAAGGTTAAAATAATCGGGATTTTGGTTTTGAAATCGGGACAACTACAATAGCTACAAAGGGAAACTAGTTTTTGTGAATTATCGTATATCTTTTTATCAGGTAGTCAGTTTTTTTAATGGTAGAACAAATAAAACTCTCTGAAATATAACTAAATTCAAACGTAACCATTTCGACTAAATTAAGTTAAATTAAGTTTGTGTCTTCTTTTATCAAAATTATCGAATACAGTACAGACTAAAGAGGTTAGTTTGCAGCAGGACATTTGGCGCCCCGATCAAAAGTCAATCGGGACGTGTCACTAGACCCCTAAAAATCGGGACGTCCCGCGCAAATCGGGACACCTGGCAACTCTACTACTGCCTCACTTCAACAAGTGCGGAGCGCCGGTTCTCCGACTATAAATAACCGAGGCGAACAGTGGCAAAATAATAATAAGTATTCTTTGTATAATCATGAGACTATACCGTACAATGTTGGGTTAAACTTCGGACAGAAACAGAGTAGGTAGGTAGAACATAATATATCTACTTATTGTTAGGGCAACTTATTAAAAGACTAGCAACCGCCCGCGACTTTGTTCGCGTCAACATAATAAAACATAGCCTATGTTACTCAGGGATAATGTAGCATTCCAATGATAAATGAATTTTTGAAATCGGTCCAGTAAATTTTTAGTTAATTCGTTACATACATACAACAGTAGACGTGTCCTTGAGTGGAGACCACAAATCGGCAAGCGTAGTGTAGGACGCCCACCGGCCAGGTGGAGCGACGACCTGCGAAAGACGGCCGGAAGAAACTGGATGAGAAGAGCCGAAGACCGGGCTCAGTGGCGTTCGTTGGGAGAGGCCTATGTCCAGCAGTGGACGACTACAGGCTGATGATGAAACAACAAGTAGGTATACGTTTTATCAAACAAAAAAACCGACTTCAATGTCTCTTCGAAGTCCAAGGTCAAATATCGATGAAATTTAAATGGGACCACTTCGTAGCTATACTGAACTCAACGCAAAAAGAATTTTTGAAATCGGTCAACAGTTGGCGCAGAAATCGGTGAACATACATAAAAAAAATATAAATATACAGTGGAACATAGAACTTTTTGAAGTCGGTTAAAAAAGAAAAACCAGGAAGCTTGGAAGTACTGTCTACTCAAAGCCAGGAAGTGATATTTACCATGTACCTATGATTTAACGAGTCTGCTTTTTGTACAGGAAAATCATAGTTTGCAGTACCACAGTTTTACGATCATTAGAATTACTGTATTACAGTCAACGTAACAAGCGAATTTTAGTAAACTAAAATGTAAAAATTCTATAAAAAGTAAAAAATAGCTAATCGATTATTATAGAACACTAAGAACCACCTCTAGAAAACCTGCTTTCAAATAAAAAAAACCGCATCCACACAGACACATACATAGTAGTCAAACTTATAACAACCCCCCTTTTTGCGTTGGGGGTTAAACATAGGTTATGTTTATATTTATATCCAGTAAGGCGCAACACAAACTGAAATGTGCTGCGTCCAAATTTCGATATGATGGATCTTCTCGGCAAGCATGATCAATCGTCGACCGCGTCGTCAGCTTACATCAGATGAGACGCATTACTGTGTTCCCAGTAGTAATGCTTGCGCACTACTACTTGGCAGCAGCATAACTGGCAAAGTTGTGGTACCTACCCAGTAGGCCTCCCGCTTACGAGAGCCCTACCACGAGTGGTAGTGGTATTAAAAGTTCTGGGTGGCACTGCAATTATTATGGGTAAGCGTGGCGCTTACTATCAGGCGAACATTCTCTCATTGTTTAGAAGAGTACCACTACAAAATACTACTGTTACTATTAAAATATTTAACGTAATATTCTTGCAAACGGTACAAATATCCAAGATTTCCAAATCCTTCCTAAGTTCGCAATCAGGATGTGGTGCCCGCCGGAGCGTGGTGCGCGCATCGCTTACAGTATTGGGCAAGCAGCCAGAGCAGTCAGTTCCCATCATGGAGCTGAACAAAAGGTTAGAAAGTGATCAGTGATGGACAGTGCGTGAAGTGGTTTGTAGGCAGCGAGGACAAGTTTAAGGAAGCGTCACATTTAACGTTATCCTTTTCTTTTTTACACCTGATAGGCAAGCATTTGACCGCTGTCTCACCTGATGGAAAGTGACGACGCGGTCGACGATGGATCATGCTTATCTAGAAGATCGATTCACTCTTGACTTGAAGACACCTAGATTATAAGTATCAGGAAACAGAGACGCTGGTAAGGTGTTCCATTCCTTAGCTGTTCGCATTATGAAAGATGAAGCGAAACGCTTTGTGTTGGCAGGTTCCTCCTGCCAGAACCATATCTGTCAACCATAAACGGATGCTGAGATTCCGTATGTCTTGTTGTCCGATGGTAGAAAAGAGACGGAAGAATTAACTCATGTAATCCCAAAGATTTATTTTTTTAATACTTTTTCTTTGTGTAATCCTACTACGATGAACCAAATATATATTTGTGTACATGTGTTTATACACATGTACACACATGCACATGTTCGGGTTTATACCCGAAAGGGTTTATTCTGCCCTTCAGGGCGAAAAACGTTTGTTTAACGAGTTTTGAAATTTCGAAGATTTTCATTCATGAAAAGTTTTCCTAAAGTTTCCTCCGTGAAATGTAAAAAAAACACAACTTGACAACCCTACAAGAATACTACAGCTGTTTCAAATGAAAATTATTACCCTAGCAGCTACTAATTCCAGTTAGGGTTGTCACAAATTTCTAAGTTAAAAATGATTTTACTTTGATATGGGAATTTTAAATACGCTATATCCAACTTTTGTACACCTGAAGTTGTTCCCATGCTTCGTCAGAATAGCCCTCGGGCCTATATACATATTAAATTACACTTTGTCTAAATATACAAGTATATTTGGTTTATGCTTAGGTTCAAACTTCGACCTACTTACATAATACCTGCATAATAGCATTTATTTTGTTGGTAAATAGATTTTATAACCATCGCCCGGTGTGGCTGGGTTTGTCTGCGCCATAGGATGACGTCACGGTCTCGGCGACGCCGACGGCACATCCGGGGCAAATGCAAAATTCAACATAACTTTTTGCTATGAATGCTTCTACAGTTTTACATGCTTCTACGGTATGGGCTCTCAAGGCCGTACTTGTGACCTTCAGTGGCTTTAGTTGATGTTGATTGGCTGAAAAAACCTATACCAAAAAAACTCAAATAAAATACACCAATATAAAATTTATTATTTATGTAAACACTAGTTGACTTCAAATTGAAATGTAAAAATTAAATGCCGTCGACTAAACTTGCATAATTTTCAGTAACTAACCACAATATTGCATGATATAGCGTATGTTCTACAATATCAATTAAATTTGCTAACTTAGCTTCAAATTAATGAAACATAACCACTTTGCCATACATAACTTTACCGATTCTTATCTTTCTATATCAGTTGTGATGCCACGTGTAACAGTGTAATATATATGTTACCTGGGACAATGTTATGCCATAAGGGTGATATGGTAATTAATGTTATACGTTTTTTAAACTGTCTAGCCACTGACATTAGAATTTATTTAAGAAATGGAATATTTACCATGTATGTATTTGTTGTGCTTAAAATATCGAGAACTCAAAACAAAACAAATACACTCGAGAGCAATGAATCCGGGTCACTTAAAGAATCCTAAAAATCTCGGAAACTAAAAATGCTAGGTTAATGCAATAAATTGTATTTAATAGACAATGTAATAGTATATTAAATAATATGTATATTTAATAGATAATGTGTGTGTCTCCTTAAATGAAGGTATTAAAACTTCTTAGTTATTGTAAAGTTATATCATAAAAAAATCAAATTTGAAAAAGGGCCACTTTCGAAGATGGAACTACGAAATTACAGCATTTGGTTTTGCTTTTGTTTGTAATCTGTCATTTATGTGGGTACATAAACCATGTTGATAGTGCTCTATATTCATTATTCAAGCTGAAATTATGTCGCTTACGCCTGAAGAATGCACCAGAATACTTACAATGCTGGAAACCGGCCGGAGTCAGCGCGATACAGCCAGGACTGTCGGTGTGTCGCTGTCAACAGTACAAAGAGTTCTCCGACGTTACGAAGAAACTGGTTCTAACCTACGCAGACCAGGAACGGGCAGAACCAGGTGTACCACAGCACGAGAAGACCGATACTTGGTGAACACCATGCTTCGAAATCGCTTTCTCACAGGAACTGAACTCACCAATCAGTTTCGACGCCTCGGAGGAAGTAACCCAAGTGCATGGACAGTAAGACGTCGGCTTGCTGAATCTAACTTAAAACCCCTTAGACCTGCAAACGGCCCTAAACTGGAGCGTGGGCATCGTATTTCGAGACTAAGATATGCCCAGAGCCACGTAAATTGGAGTATTGAAGATTGGCCAAAAGTTATGTTCTCCGACGAATCAAAATTTATGCTCTACAAGCACGATGGAAGACACAGAGTGTATCGAAGACCAGGGGAAATTCAAGCAAGCATGCATCGAAGAAAAAGTAGCCTACGGTGGTGGGTCTGTACTTGTGTGGGCCGGAATTTCTTCTGAAAGTCGCACAGAGCTGGTGATCATAGAAAACGGCTCTTTAACTAGCGTAAGATATGTGGAAGAAATCCTCAATGATCACGTTGGTCCATTTATGGTCAATTTAGGTGAGGATGCTATATTTATGCATGACAATGCCCGACCTCATACAGGTAGGATTGTGAATGACTACCTTCAAGAGATGAACATTACTCGTATGGAGTGGCCAGCGCGCAGCCCGGATATCAACCCGATCGAGCATGCTTGGGACGAGCTAGGCAGATGCGTAAAACAACGAAACCCTCCCCCAATCACGCTTCGTGAGCTCAAAATTGCTCTCACAGAGGAATGGGAGAATATTCCCCAAAATCGTATAAGGAACTTGGTGTACAGCATGCCAAACCGCGTAAACGCAGTAATGGAAGCACGAGGAGGCAATACGAAGTATTAAAATTCAAGAAAATCGTAATAAAGTTCAAAAATTTCATGTTTCCTATTTTTGTTTTAAGGAGAGATCAGCAGTTTTTTTCTTTATGTAATTTTGTGTTAATAAAATGTATGGTGACTCATATTTTTTTTACTTTCATTTAAGGAGTATTACATTGTCTATTAAATACAATTTATTGCATTAACCTATCATTTTTAGTTTCCGAGATTTTTAACATTCTTTAAGTGACCCGGATTCATTGCTCTCGAGTGTACATGGTAAATATCCCGTCAAACAAATTCTAATAACCTATTATTCACTATTGCTAAATCAAGCGTTTAAACCATTTATCGGGGGGCTGTAGAACTGCGACAGCTCAGTTATGGAAGGAACAGATCAACAGATCAGTGTTTAGCACTTTGAAAATCAGCAAGCATTTTGAGGGAAAAGCGATGCCTCAGTCTGCCAGGTCAAAGCGTCAAATCCTCTTCTACTTTAAACCTAAATCTCCAGGACCTACCTCACTACGCTGCTCCTCTTCCAAATCACCACATCTTCCGCGGACCTGTTTTCGAAGGCCACGAGAACAAAGGCGGATGAGCGGGACCTGAGGAACAGCGTCTTCGACTTCATCATCGTTGGAGGTGGAACCGCTGGGTGCGTGCTGGCTAATAGACTGTCAGCTGTTTCAGATTGGAAGGTAATCCTAAATCTCATACAAAATATACTCAGGGATTCAGACGCGAGGTCAATATATATATGGTACGGAGTCCATATGTATATGGTACGGACTTACTCGTATATACGAGTGCTCCTTGGTCAATCAAAATACACTTGTCTTGTTTTACTACATGCTATTTTTACTGGTGGCAGGTTTCTCATATGCGAGAGGCCCTCTGGGTGGGTACCATTGCTTTGCCAGTTATTCTGCCGCTAAGCAGTATTGCGCAAGCATTACTGTGTTCTAGTTTGAATGGCATTGTAGCCAGCGAAATTACTGGGCATAAAGAGACTTAAGAGCTAACTGTCTCAGGGTGACAAGCGCAGTGCAGCGCCGCGCAGTATTTTGCAAAACAAAGTTCTAGGTGGTGCTGTTACAGTTATGTGCAGGCGTATTGTTTACCATCAGGCGAACGACCTGCTCGTCTCGTCATACAGTAAAAAAAAACACCTAAAGCGATGAACTACCTAAGTACCTAAGTTATATTTATGCTTGTAACTGGCCATTATTTTATAACGTTAAAATTCTGAATTGGGTTCGGTCGTTGGAGGTCAAGTTGGTACTTTACCGTCGGTTTTACACCTACTTGCTTCCTTTTTTGAGACTTCCTTCCTAAATCGCCTGTAATCCTCCTTGCACGCCTCCAGTGCCTACTAGTTCATCGATTTCTAATACATCTATTACTGTGTTCAAGGTTTTTAATCATTCTTAGTAACTACAGCGGGGTACATATTTTATTCACATTTCTAGGAAGTAGTGGCTAGTTCGATGCATTTTGAAGTAAAAGGGAATATGCATGTGTTGTCGAAAAATCTGGAAATTACTTTTTACTATAGTTTACTCCTGTTGTAGTGATATAATTATTATTATTAATTGCGTAGTTTATTTGTATTTCAATGTTTCTTTTTATTATTTTTGGAGAATCGGAACGTAATCGCAAAACGCTTGAGTACGTGCAACCACTATCTGACGTCACGCGCCTCGCTGCTTATTGGTCAGTTTTTGACTGATTGAGTTTCAAGTAGGTATTGAGTCGGTACAACTCTTCAGAGCAGTTATTTGTATTTATGGTTTTACATAGGTACTTACTTTTCATACGTATGTCATACGTACTCATATGTATACGTATCATACGCACTCGTGGTCAATCTCTCGTATGCGGGAGGCCGTCTGGGTAGGTACCACAGCTTTGCCAGTTCTCTGCCGCTAATAATGTGTTCCGGTTTGAAGGGCATTGCAGCCAGCGAAATTACTGGGTATATGCTCGGGTGATGTTTTATTTTATTTTATTTTGATGAGCGCAATGCAGTGCTATGCAGTGCTTTTATGTTATTAAAAGCTCTTGAGGTCACTGCAATTGTTATGGGCAGGCGTGGCGCTTACCATCAGGTGAACAAGTTGCTCGTCTCATCGCTCAATTATTTTTTGCTCAGTTATTTATTATTTTTCGATTTGATTTGCATAGTTTCACAACCGGTTAACTGCGCACAAGCATTATTCAAAGCATTCAAATTCAAAGCAGCAAATAATAATTTAGATATTCCAGGTATCTAATCTATTATTATAATTCAATAGCTATAGGTACTATAATGACAAAATGGTATAGGTATCTGCTATAATGACCGGTCGACCTACACCAGCAGGGCAATCATGTATCTTTTATTTTAATCAATTTCAATAATAGACCAGTTTCGATGATGGTTTTGCGATCGCGTAACCCGTTTGTTGCAATCAAACGTCAACGAAAGCTCAATTGAAATAAAAATAAGTTTTGACAAACAAAGTTTATATCGATATATGTATAATCATAGACAAGAGCCGTATTACACAGTAAAATGTAATAGATTGGGCGTATACATAACGATTCATAGCACAATCTCGCTTTGCAAATGTGTCGGGTAATCGATAGGAGCGCATTGAAATCGAGATATAAAAAGTTACATGATCACATTTTATCGATTGAAATAAATTTCTTTTGCACGTTAGTCCGCAACATGCGATGTTCGCAACAGACTTACGTGATCGCCCTGCAGATGCAAATTGTATTCCTAGTGTGAGAACAATTGGAACGCTATAAATGACCTCGTATCTCATGGTACGAAGGCATCATATTTCCATCTCTCTCCCAAACCTTGACTTCCCCAGGTACTCGTTCTAGAAGCAGGAGATATTGAGAATGTCGACTATGACATCCCAGGCGTGCCCTCCAAGGAGTACCGGCCCATCCTGTGGAACTACCGCACTGAGAGGAACGGGTACTCGTGCTTGTCGCGACCGAGTGGAAGCTGCGAGGTCCGGACAGGCAAGGTAGGCTGGATATCCATTGCAAGTTAAACTCTTGCATGTCAATAATAAGGTTCAGTGATTTCAGCCACTGATCACTGACTAGTGTCTCAGTAATAGGTTAGTGGTTGAAAACAGTGAACCTTATTACTGATATGCAAGAGGCCAATTTGCACTGAGACATCTGCGGCAGCTTTGAGGTAGAGGATGTGCCAGTATTAGGAGAAATCAGTGAACCTAATAGTTAAGGTGGAAGGGCTTAAAATGCGATGTCAAATTCTAAAATGCTTACGAAAAATCCAAAGCAATTACGTTGAAATTCTTAGCAATAATAATCATAAAAATTGTGACTGTGTGAGTCACTGCTGTGCTAGCCCTACTTTATTTCGGCGTGTGACCTGTCACCTCTCAGTTTAATGGTTTAACTACTAATAATATGGTCCTAGCTGAATATTCATGTCACACTCAAACTACTTATACCTCTAGATTGCTCCTCCAACCTACATCCATCACCCTGTCTTCTGATGAATTAGTTTTTTACCGTATTCAAAAAAGGAGGAGGTTATCAGTTTGATTGTATTGTTTTTATGTTTGTTAGCTCAAAACTCTGTCATTTATAAACCGATTTGGAAAATTTTGCGTTGGGTTCAGTATAGTTACAAGGTAGTCCAATATAAATTTCATCGATATTCTTGAACTACAAAGATACATCAGAATTGCAGTCGGTTTGTTTTGTGTAATAAAATGAATTATGTTATTTAAAGTAAGTACCTACAGCAAAAGATCCAGCATTAGAAAACGCCCAAACTAAGACTAACTGTTCTAGTTCTAGCACAGAAGAGATAATAGTTCTAGTTCAGTGACTTATTGCTGCTTGAAAATTGTTTTGGTCTGAAGGTGCTTGGAGGTTCCAGTGTCACCAATGACATGAAGTACACCCGAGGGTCCAAACACGACTACGACGGCTGGCACAGCACGGGCGCGCTGGGCTCATTGGACTGGAAGTTTGAGAACCTTCTGGAGTATTTCAAGCATTCTGAGAATAATGGTAAGAAACATAGTAGTTTTTTTCACGTATCTCTCAATGTAGAAAGAAGAAGAAAGAAAATGCATTTATTTAGGACATCACACAACATTACACTAAAATAAGGACAAAACAAAAACAATAAATACAACCAGTGAAATATTAGAAGAAATTGAAAAAGGTTCCGACTCAGCATACGCTAAGGTGTTTTTAAGTACCTTAGCACTGACTTTCAGTCGGAACCCTGTCCATGACATCACGAACAATCAAACGAAACATTACAGTAAAAAAACACACTCACACACCCTAAAACAAAAAAATATAAACCAGAAATAATATTGTTATGGCAACTTCACAAATGCCATTCAAACAAGAAGTGAAGTGAAGTCATTGACGCTAGGAAAGTATTATTATACAGGACTCGCAACAAGTTAGTTTATGCTCATAACATTTTTAAATGTTATGAACTTGTTGCGTGTGAATCTGAAAAGGTATTAAATTCTAAGTAGAATAAGGTTTAAAAATAATTTAACTTTACTTGTGTGCTCGTAATGTTCCGGCTACTACGAGTCATATTCAAGTTTTAGTATTATTGTAACAGTTATGTAATCAATGTCATTGACTCTGTTGAAAAGATGTCAAGGTTGAGCCTCTTATCAGAACACAATGTGGTCTAGATAAACAATATTACGTACTCTCATTAAAATTTGGTAGATTCAACAATTCGTCATTACTAATTATTTAAAGTTTGTGAGCCAAGTCAGTTTATAAAGTCTTATACAGAAAGAAGATTTGTATTACTTCTTTTAAATATCTTAAGTACCATCACATCAGTATTTATTACTTAATTTTCAAGGTGACTACGACATCCTCATGAACTCCCACTACCACGCGCGTGCGGGCGAAATGCATGTCCAGAGGTTCAAACACGTGGACCAATATATTGAAGTCTTCCAGAATGCTTTAACAGAGATGGGCCTGCGCACTCTCGACATCAATACCAACGTCCCGGAGGCTCTAGTCAACCACCAGTTCACCATCTCCAACAACACACGCCTGAGCACCAACACCGCATTCATCAAACCCGTCAAGCACAGGAAGAACCTAGTCATCATCACAGGAGCTACCGTCACCAAAGTAGTCATAGACAAACAAGAGAAGACAGTAGAAGGAGTCATGTACGAAATTGAAAAGGGCAAAGAAAGGCCCGCGTATGCCAAGAGAGAAATAATTTTAACTGCAGGCGCTATAAATAATGTCAGGTTACTGCACTTGTCCGGTATAGGACCAAAAGCAGATTTGAAGAAAAGCAACATAACTGCGATTTTAGATTTACCTGTAGGGCTTAACTATCAAGATCAAGTAACTATAGGTGGTCTATCTTTCAGCTTAAACGATGTAGCACCAGTAACGGAAAATCAAGTTATAAGTGATTTTAAAACCTGGTTCGAAAATCGTAGCGGCCCGTTAGCTTCTCGAGGTATAAATCAAATATCTGCTTTCTTACAATTATATGAACATGTTAATGCACCAGATGTAGAATTAGCTTTTGAAGGTAACTTTATAAGAAGTGATAAGTTTATGCTTACTAATTTGAGTGTGCATTCAGCTGAAGAAACGAATTTGCCTTTACCTTATTATAACTTAGTTAACATACATCCAATTTTGTTAAGACCTAAAAGCAAAGGTAAAGTCATGCTGAATAAAAGGAATCCGAAATACGGTCGACCGATAATCCAGGCCAATTTTCTCAAAGAATCAGAAGATTTGGATACACTTGTGGATAGTATAGATATAGCATTGCAATTGCTTGATACAAAAGAAATGAAGAAGAATGAAATAAAATTTGCTCCATTGGATCTCTTTCCTTGTGATAGACTGACTAGTAGAGATCAATGGAATTGTATAGCTAGACATTATACTAAAGCTATGAGTAATCCTATAGGAACATGTCGTATGGGAGTAAACATGACCGAATCAGTAGTTGATTTCCAGCTTAGAGTACATGGAGTCGAAGGTCTAAGAATTATAGATGCTTCAGTGATGCCAACGCACGTTCGCGGAGGACTATTGGCACCCACAATAATGATTGCAGAAAAGGGCGCAAAGATGATTACAAAAGACTGGAAGGAAAACAAAGGCCATTACTTTTCTAGAAGATGACGAAGATTTTGTAAATAAATAAAAATATTTTAGTACCAAGCGGATTTTATTTTATCACTTGCCATTTCAGCTATCATTATGACTGGAGCCGCAGTGGAACCTCTTGTTATTTTTGGCATTATTGATGCGTCAACTACTCTTAAATTTGAGACTCCATACACTTTTAAATTATTGTCTACCACCGACTCAGGATCTTTTGAAGTACCCATTTTACATGTGCCAGCATAGTTATGAAGAGGTTCTGTAAAGTATTTTATAATACAAGACCACAATTCCTCTGACACTTTATCTTGATCTTTACATTCGTTTTTCAGTATTTGTCTAGGGTCGAATTCAAATCCAGAGTTTTTAAACACATCTGTATCAAATATTTTTACAACTTGTTGGATTCCTTCGAGCAATTTCTTTTCGTCAGTAGGGTCTTTGAGAAAATTAGGATAAATCAGTGGTTTTCCAAAAATAGGATCTGTATTGTTAAGTAATATTTGACCTCTACTTCTCGGGGTAAGTAAGGATATACACATATCAATTTTATCATAATACATGTTCGAGTCATGTCCTTTAAATCTGATTTCAATGTCAGCAGTATCGAGTATGTCCGATAATTTAGTTTCAATAAATGCTATGACTTGAAAATTAGCAGATAAAGGTCCAACCCCTTTTCCATAGTAACTCGTGATGTCTTTCAATTTTTCAGAAAATTTAGCCGTTGTTGCTGTTTTTGTAAGCGTTATGACAGGCAAGCACACCATAAGGTGATCTTGAAAGTTTCCTCCAACTGGTAAATCCGAAATCGTATCGATATTTAAATATTCTAAGTAATCTTTCGGGCCTATACCAGAAAGCATTAATAATTTTGGAGAGTTTATCGCTCCTGCACTTAAAATAATTTCTTTTGTAGTCGTTACTCTAACGATTGTACCATTTTTTAAATAAGTTAGTCGCGTTGCCTTAATATCATTCCCAGACGCTGCAAATCCTATCTTAGTTACTAGTGCTTCAGTTACTATGTGTAGATTATGTCTTATCCTTCGGACAGGTTCTATAAAAGCTGTGTATGTACTGACTCTTTCTCCATAATAGGACATTGATTGTAATCTCATGAAGCCTAACTGATTTCTACCATTTATGTCTGTGTAGTTTAGGCCTAGCTCATTCAAAGCGCTGAGAAGTACATCAACATTATCATCGACATAAGGATAACGTCCGATGTCGAGAGGCCCTTTAGTAGAATGGAAGTAGCTGTTCTTATTAATATCCTTGTCGTAGTTTCCTTCGGAGTATTTGAAGAAGGGTAGTACTTGGTTATAGCGCCATCCGTCGTTTCCGTTCAGTGCCCACTCGTCGTAGTCAGCGTGGCTGCCTCGAATGTACGCTAGGTCGTTGATGGTGGATGTGCCTCCCAGGACTCGACCTTGGACCACTTCGCAGCCTTTCTCAGCTCGATTTTGACAAAATCTGAAAATGTAAAATGGATTTCTAATTCATGTCAGAAAACTACACAAAAATATAACGTATTTCTCGACAAATTAATAGAATTTGGTATTTACCCTTTCTTGGGTCGCATGGAAAACTGCCAGTCTAATGACGACCCTCTGAACTCACTCGTAAGTCCCGGGATCAAGGCCATCTTTGGTTCTTCAGGGCCTGCTTCTATAAGCAACACCTGTAACATTAGGTAGGTAAGCTTGCGATGGGTTTTACGTTAGATATGACTATAATTAAGTATACCTATGTTATTTTAATATTGGTGCTTTTAATATAAGGGAAGGTTTAGTAGTATATTGAACTAAATTATTTACCTACTTAAACACCAAGTGTTAGACTTGTGCTGAACTAGATTGGTAGTTTTATATGTAATCTTTTCTGTAGATAATAAAGTATATTGGCAGAAGAAAAATAAAAATGTAGGTATTATGTACATACCAATGGTTTGGTTTTAAGATATCAAATCTCACCACACTTCTTTAAGTTTAAAATCTATTTTAGCTCAGAATGAAATAATTAAAATGATAACTTATTACCTTCCACATCGTGTTCTCCGACAGTCGACTGGCGACCACGCACCCAGCCGTACCTCCACCAACAATAATAAAGTCGTATTCTTCTATCACTACATTGTTTAGTTCCTCGGGAACAAGGTTTTGTTTCTTATACCTCAAAGGATCATCTGATTTATCTCTCGTTTTAAAGTAGTTTGGTTCTGGGCTGATGAGGCCATAGAGAGTGTGCACCAACGTAATGAGGAGGATGGCAGTAGGAGCGCATTCGATTCTGCCGTCACAAATACTGCAGAGCTCGTCGGTGATGTTTGCTGTCATTGCATCTTCTACTTCTGGTGGTGCAGCTATCCTTTGATTGTTTAGATTAGGTTCTTGGGCTGTTCTTTCATTTTACTTCACAATGTATCGTAATAGATTATCATTATTTCTATGAGTTATTTGCCGCCATAGTATTTTTATGTTGAGTTACGTGTAAGGTATGTCCGGATCCTTCATCACTTTCCGAGGATTTAAATTTGAAATTAACCTTATTTTTTTTACAATTATTTTGATTGAATTTGATCTTTATAAATTCTGTTCTATTTTATCACAATAGTAACAATAAAAAAGAAAACAAAATCATCAAACTAAAACACAAAAGTAGTAATGTTGTATGTCGATACGAGTACAAGAAAGTCACTGCCACGATTAACAGCGTCATGAAGCGAAGAATCGTGGTGTTTACCACAACTGTTTGTGTTTTATGTTTACATTCATTGTTTCCTTCCAAGATGTTGTCGCTGTCGGTGTCTGGACCTGACCTGGAATCGCGTGGCTGTTTGATGATGCAATTGAAATAGCTTAGTGCATAGTATTGTTGTAGCAAGAGTCATAATATTTTAAGAAAAGTTCTAAAAATAATGCCCCTCCGTTTGGTTCCGTATCTTCTGAGTAGTGGTTCTTTTTCCGATACGGTGGTAAAGTCATTGTAATAATTGACGTTCATAAGTGCATCTGTGATGCCAAAAATGAATAAAGAACTTTTTAGTTTTGTACTTAGTGTAGGCTTTGGTTTACCATCTGTGTATTCTATAGTAACCCAAGAACTTATGTCACAAAAACTAATTAAATCTTATTTCTATAAAGAGACAATCGGAAATATATAGGTACTATTTTAAATAAGTATTCTGAGCCTACGTGTTTACTTAGATATAGCAATTTCAATTTACCTTGATCGTTAGGTATCCTGTTAGTACATTCATTAAGACTGTACTAGCTAGGATAGACGGCATCATTAGTTAATCTGAACTTTATGTCTCATTCACCTCTTAGTCACGAGCCTTGCAGCAGAATAGGTATTATAATTATATTCTAATTACTACTGTTGTAAATGTATGAGTTTTATTATATATTTGTACAAATAATTAATACATAATCACTTTTAATTTTTATTTGTAACATTTCGATTTTTTGGAGATATACAGCATAGTTGTGGATAATTTTTTAAGGAAGCTTGGTTCCCATATTCTGAAATAGGGCTTAAGCAATCGAATCAGTAGGTATTCATTTTGGCCATTAAAAATGTTTCTTTCGAAATAAGTTATGTCAGGTATAGGAGAAATGCGACTAAACGCCTCACCACGAAAGTATAGCAAGTCCCTCAACAGCCGATAAAATTTATAACTAAATTGCTAACATTTTAAGAGCAGGCGCGCGTTTACCTTCTCCTAGACTAGAAGATGAATTATTACAGCCGTGTGCCGTGTTGTGTGCGCATGGAGATAAATTGTAAATTCAGCAAGTGTAATAAATTATAAATTCATGAGTGACTCTTGTTTTATGTCCGGACAATACGGTGTTGTAAACTTGCCGTGATTTAGCGCTGCAACTTATGTTTAGGAAGGGGAATCTTGTAGCTCTACAGGACTGTGGAAAAATCGCTTTTTAAAAGACTTTGACGATAATTTAATGTGCCTTTGATTGACGTCAAATAATAGGGAATGTGCATGTATTTTTTAATGCATGGAATTCATGCATTAATCAATACTGTTAATATAAATAAAATGTTTTTAAATTTTACAGCATGAAATGTCATTTAAATGACAAAATACTATTGAAATCAACATAAACGTGCTATTTATTAGTACTGTTAGTTTATTATTTTTAAAAAAGCGCAAATATTTGTGTCGTGTTGTGAGACCATGGTCCTCGTAGTTCCGGGTGCCCTAGATACAGGGAATCTTATTTAGGGGCCGGGATCTATGTATGTGATCGTACAGCATGTTTGTTTTGGCCTTACTTATCTATTAGTGCTACAATATAAAGTTATTTCATTTAATATTAAGACGCCACTTGTGAGGGTCACCGTGTATTGATCAGGTACCGTCGTCGCCGTCGCGTCGCGTCGCCCACCTGTTAGTTACCATTATATGTATATGTTTATACAACGCGATGAAAAGTGATCACTTGATTACCAGTTGAAGGACGCATTTTCTTTGATGAAAACCATTATGTTGAGTGGTTAATGGTATATGTAGGTATGTATGGATCCAACACAATAGGTTGCTTGATTTTTTTTTCTTCTCCCCACTTGTGGGATTTGCCTTTGCACGTCTTGTGCATCTGCCAGAGTCAAGTGTCGTTCGATGGAGTTCGGTATGAGGTTGAGGTTTAATTATCAGTAAATAATCTACTGACGACGGCTGTCAAACATAGGTGACACGGTTCTTTGATCGGCGGTTTTGTTCTTTAATTATGAATTTATGAAAAGTAACTAGAGGTGCCGAGATGTAGGTAGATACACAAGAGTATAATTGTATGTAGTTTTTTATGGAACTGAGTGATGAGACGAGCAATCCCTTCGCCTGCTGGTAAGCACTGGACAGCCCATAACATTTGCAGTGCCATCCAGAACTTTTAATACCATAAAAAGCACTGCGTAGCACTGCGCTCAACACCCCGAAACATCAGAAATTAAGTCTTACATGCCCAGTAATTTTACTGACTACAAACCGGAACACAGTAATGTTCGCACTACTGCTTGGCGGCAGAATAACTAGCCCAAACACTAGTACTTTACGATTATCCGTCAATGAGTTCCATTGTCCACCTTCCGTCTCCATCATCAGATCAGCTGACTGTCACCATAATATTGCATTGTCATCGGATTTTGAAAAGTATGCATCATTTCAACTCCGTAGGATAAGATGAAGTGGTTCTGATTCGACATGCAAGATTTGACCCAAACAAACAAACACTGCAAGTTAAATAAAAGCTTGTAAAAAACAGACATTCCCGAATAATGTTTCTTGTAATAATTGCAGCAGATTACAGCATCCGCGTCGAAGCCGAACATTAAGGAAACAAATAGTTTAATACGATGTAATTTTATTCAATTCCGTGCCACCTTACACCACAACTGTTATAATTCTTAGGAAATGGACGGACACGAAACAATTTACCCTGGAATTATAAAATTACCCAGTCGTGAGCCCCAGATTCCCAGTAAGGCACAGAGGTATTACCGTAGATCAGAGGTAAATACTAAAATTACACTAATACCGGAAGTTACCGTCATTACAATGTTTTTATTTCCGGAGAAATTATCAAGTTTTTTTTAATGTCATTGCCACTACACATACGTGACTGATAAGTAGGTAGGTAGATATTTGTTTATAGTTTGTTATTGTTATGAACAGAATACATGCATAAAGCAGCTTTTTTTACGATTATGCTGGCATAGTTATATTTTATTATGTTAAATTATTCGTAATTTAAAGTCTATGTTAATTTCAAAATATAACAACCCTCAATATCCTCATTCCGAACGGCCATATTTTCATTAATTCTAATTGTTTTAATATACCTAGGAATTCGCAATAACCACTCCCGCCTGTTATGGGACCTAATTCCATTAATTAAATGTGCAATAACACTCCCCATAACTGCCGAAACGACGCCAATTGTCCAATAAGCCCAACCAGAATTGTATTTAGAACCACCCAAACAATATAGCGTAGCGGAAACAATCATAAATGAATATACACCTAGAATTAGTTTTATTCCTGTGCTCAAAGGTTTTATTTAAATTAGCGCCATCTCTGTTCTGGCCATAGCAACTTTTGTTCGCTTTAGTTCTACCATTGCCCGCACGCGCTACGATCGCATCGTTAAAAGTAATTGGCACCGGTTTGGTATAACGCGTGTAAAATGCAAAATACCCCATACACATTGGAATTGGTTTAAAATTTATTATCTAGATCTGCATACCGTTTAAAAATACCATTCACAGACTGTTGAACACTGTGCCAGATAAGATTTTAAAATATTAGGTAGATATGTAGACTAGAAACCATAGTTCAGAGGTATCTAGAATAGAACGTGTGATTATTTAATCTACGGACCTGCATACTTTCGATATTATATTATCAACTTAAATACTATGTATAAGGTAAGGTAGTAAGTGTAGGGCAGTAGGGTAATGCAGCATAAATATTTCGTTTTAGGGTTTCGCGATTGCTAAAAGCAGGTGTCATATTCTTATAAAAACCGATAAAAATATGTCACACTCAACAACTTAGTCATTTTAACAACTCAGAACCTTTCGAATTGTTGAGCAATTCTTAGCCGGATTCACACTATTATCACGTGTCGTGTCGTGACGCATCAGGTACATCCGGGCCCCAATTCACTATGACAACTTGGCGATTCCTTGCTTCGAAATCACGTCGATTCCTTCATTAATAAAGGACATCCCTATGACGCATTTATATATATGATTCTCTAAGACGCGTCATAGAGAAAATAAATTTCGCAGATGTCGTTTATTTATGAAGGAATCGACGTGACCTCGAAGCAAGAAATCGCCAAGTTGTCAAAGTGAATTAGGTTCTTGAAGCCTATCGGATTCATACATTTTGTATAGAGGCGTGTACGATATTTCAACGCAGCGTCAGAGCCCATCACTTCAGAATAGTGAGTACGACACATGTTACGTTTCGATGACACGACACGTGTTAATAGTGTGAATCCGGCCTTAGAAGCATTTTAAACCATGTCACTGTAAGTACAGTGTAAGTATACACTTAATTACTTATGCAACAAACAGGATATTAATCCATCGGTAAGCCAAGTCTGTACGTGAAGGCATGTTTTGATTAAACAGTCTTTAATTTCGCAGCGTGGTGCTGTGTATGTTTAAAGCACATGTTTCTTGGACGATTGCGATATGACGATTTGTCCAGGACTTAGGATTAATAACGATACAAACTAGAAAGTGCAAACGATAGTATCGTTTTGTCGACGTGACTTAGACAGTAGGGTAGCGGAAATAAATAGCAACGTTCGAGTACTGACATACATAAATACTGCATACATACTACATATTACTACATCATCATCATCAGCCCATCATGTTCCCACTACTGAGACACGGGCCTTCTCTCATAGAGAGAGTATGGGCCACAATCCACCATGCTGGCTCAGTGCGGGTTGGTGGATATCACATGTCTTTGAATTTATGTGATTAATTCGTGGACATGCCGGTTTCCTCAAGATATTTTCCTTCACCGTTTTGAGAGCGAGCGCTAAATCCGCACATAACTTAAGAAAGTCAGTAGTGCGAGTCCAGCGGGATTTGAAATCGGGTGCGTCGGTTCAAAAGTCGCACGCGTTCCCACTGAGCCACACTCGCTCTTAGACAGAGACTACTACATACTAACTTTATATTTATATTTTCAGAAGAGCGAAGAGGAGGATTTTACATGCATGATAGCTAAAATGTTATAGCATCTGTTATTCTCTATCAACAAATTGCTTAGACACTTGATTATCTTCACTACATACTAGGTTACTTTTTTACAGAAGCAATCCATGGCCATACTGTCTCCAAACCAGGACTTACTGATTCAAACCGGACACATTATGCGCACTGCCTACCGCTTTATGCATGTAACCTGTAAGCGAAACGCTGCGGGAGGAGTACTTATACTCGTAAAACAAGCTTATTCGATATACAAGCAGTACTCGAACTATTAAGACTAAGTATTAAGTAGAACTAGTATTTTATCTGTTACTAGCTGATGCCCGCGACTTCGTCCGCGTAGTGGAGTATTCATCCTGCATCCGAACATTTTTCGTCCCATCATATTCACATTCCAGTGCCCGTCTCGCTCCTATCTCGTTCCCGTGCCTTACCGCTTCTGTTCTGTTACCTTCCCACTCCCACCCCGTTATCTTTCCACTCCTATAGCGTTACCGTAATGCTCTGGTCCTGATTCCGTCCCGCTCCTATATCATTATCGTCCTATTCTGCTACCAATCATATTCCGATCCTAACCCTTTATCGTCCTCCCTAGCGAACCTCCTACCGTGTTATAGTTCCCCTCCTATACCGTTATCATCCCCTTTTTGTCCCTTTGTAATCCCACTCCGGTCCCGATATAATTACCAAGTTTTTCGGCCCTAACTTCATTTGTGAGTCATGCGTTTATAGTTTTTTGCCCAAGTATCAAACGTACAAAACGCTAGCGTAGTAGTTTGAAACATATTACAGACTATAGAAACCGGGTGGAAATGAAATGTCGGGGGGGAACCGCCACGGACCCTTTACGATTCGTAATACCAGTAATACGTACAAACGGACGGACGGTGCGGCGCGCGTGGTCTCGGTCCGGGTTTGTAATCATTTACATGAGTTTGCGGTGCGGCGGCAGCGCCGGTCCGGCGCCATGTACATACATGAAGCCTGAGTTACAGAAATCTTTGAAACCTAAATCTCCTATTTACATATACATAGCTGTTGCCCGCGACTTTGTACGCTTAATAAAATCATTCATTTTGCTCCTGGCTATTTCCGGCTGCTCTCGCTTCTATGCCGATTTTGTCCTGCTTCTATCCCAATCCTAACCCGAATTCATCTCGTTTCTATTCCGATCTCTTTCAGCTCTTATCTTGTTTTAAATAGACAGAATACTTACATTATAAACATATATTTTCTTTACAAATTTTACCATCCGTTTAAATCTATCAGGGGATGGTATACAAAACAATCGTAATAATACATGTGTCAATAGTTTTTTTCACGATTAAGTATATGTAAGTATTTTGGCCAAAAGTCAATCGTCGTAGCTCCAGAAAAAATATTGTATGTCGCAGGGAAATGAGGATACCAGGGATTTCTCGAAATCTCTAGGGATACTAATAGGTAATAAATAGGCTCTCGCCAGAACTCTCGCTTTGTCATCTCTTCGCTTCACTCGCGCACTCGACCATCACTCCACTCGGGAGGTCGCCGGCTCGCTACGCTCGCCACCTCTCCCCCTCGCTTCGTTCTAGCCTTGCGCACTCGTTCTGCTCAGGAACTCCTCGCGAGCTCCTGGCTGCGCGCTTTTTATATACACTCTAGGGGTAAATGCTAGTCGGACCGCGGAGAAGTGGTCCTTACCATACATGATTATACCATGATTTTGTCGTATCCCTAGGAATATCGCGAAATCCCAGATATCCTCATTTCCGACACATACGGTCAATGACAAAAGTTGCTGAATATTTGTAAATCTTCGATTGACTACACCTTTAGTATTTCTTATTTTTCTGAATGTTGCATTTTAAAAGTCTATTTAAATCCTGTACGAATATGGAAATTGCAAAAAATTGCATAACGTTAGAAATCATTTATTTTGCCTAGTCTATAATACAAAGTTTCGCTTTCACCTTACAAACAAAGGTTTTCCACACAAATATTTGCCATCCCGTTTAGACCATTTAAGATGTTTAAAAAGTAGTGAAACATGTGCGTATAGTATCTTCGATTAGTATATACGTACCGAATTTCAAAATCATTGGTTTAGAAAAAAAATTATTATCCACCTTGTTTAACGTTTTTAGAGGTTAATTAATATAGCGAGTTTCGTTTTAATTTATTGCTTTTGTTTGGTCTGTATACGAAATTTCATTGCTACAACTTCATAAACAAAAATTCTCCACACAAACTTTACCACTCTGTATAACCCTATTAGGGGATGATTTCAAGACATGGTGAAATAAGTGTTTATAATTTTATGGGCTTAGTACTTATAGTAAATTTCAACATTGTAGCATTAAAAAAATTTGATACTTTCCACCCTGTTTAACCTTGTTAGAAGGTGAATTTCAAAAAATGGCGAATTACGTTTAAATTTATTTCTTGTGCTTACTCTGTGTACTAAATTTAATTGCTATAACTTTATGAACAAAGATTCTTCATTTAAACTTAACCACCTCGTTTGAACTGGTTTGGGGATGATTTCAGCAAAATGGTGAAAGACGTGCTTAAAATTTATCTGTCTGAGTAAATGAACCGAACTTCATCGTCGTAGCTTTAAAAAAATATAATTACATTTCACCCTTATTTTACCTAATTAGGGGTAGATTTTTAAAACATTGTGCTTCACGTTTTAATTATCTTTTTTTTTCTTAGTTTATGTCCCAAGTTTCATCAAAACCACAAACTTCATAAATAAAAAAGATTTTCCATACAAACTTTACCACCCCGCTTAGGCATGTCAGGGGATGATTAAAAAAAATGTGAAATACATATCTATAATTTCAATGGCTAAGCATGTATACCACATTTCATCGTTGTAGCTTAAAAATAATAATCTTCACTTTCCACCCTGTTGAACCCTGTTAAGGGATGATTTTCAAAAATAGTTAATCACGTTTTAATTATCTTCTTTTACCAAGTTTTATCATAGCCACGAAACTTCATAAACAAAGATTTTCTATACAAACTTTACCACCCCGCTTAGGCTTGTTAGGGGATGATTTTCAAAAAAATGGTTAAATACGTATATATAATTTCATTGGCTTAGTACGTGTACCACATTTCATCGCTGTAGCTTAAAAATAATAATCTTCACATTCCACCCTGTTTAAATCTTTTAAGGGATGATTTTCCAAAATTGTAAATCACCTTTTAATAATATTTGTTAGGTGTGTGTACCAAGTTTCATCGCTATAAACAAAGATTTTTTATGTAAACTTTACCACCACGTTTAACCCTGTTAGGGGTTGATTTTTGAAAAACGCTAAAAACTAATTTTTAAGCTTGATCAAACTTAGTTGATTTACCCTATTTCTTTACTGTAGCTACAGTGTCCCACTAATAAAAACTCCTACTCCATACAAACTTTGCGGCCTTATTTAATGACCTTAAGGGTTGATTTTTCAAAAGTTACTGAAAATAAATTTTTATATTTTTATGTTTAGTCAATTTACTAAGTTTCATAACTTTACTAAAAAAACATACACCATGGAAAATTTGCGACCCCAATAAATGACCTTAGGGGTCGAATTTCGAAAAATGCCGAAAATAAGTTCCTAGTATTTAGATGTTTAATGCTCCCGCAAAATTTGATAACTATTGGTCAAGAAACAATCACCGTAGCATACATTATAGTTTCCGCATTCCAATCTAAAAAACCACAATAAACCCCCCTTAAGGGTTGATATTCAAAAAACTGTGATACACGTGCTCTTTTATTTCTTTTGCATAGTATACTGCCAAAGTTTCGTGACCGTGCGACAAAAGAATTTTTTTTCCCCATACATCCTTTATGACCCCATTTGACCCACTTAAAGGTCAAATTTCGAAAAATCCGTTCTTAAATGACGCCTTCATTACTTGTAGAATACGTGGTCCAAATTTCAGGTTTCTATGTTAAGCGGTTTCGGCTGTGCGATGATTGTAGAAAAAAACCCTGTTCTTTTATTATATAGACTAGCTGATGCCCGCGACTTCGTCCGCGTAGTGGAGTATTCATCCTGCATCCGAACATTTTTCGTCCCATCATATTCACGTTCCAGTTCCCGTTCCGCTCCTATCTCGTTACCGTACCTTACCGCTTCTGTTCTGTTACCTTCCCACTCCCATCCTGTTATCTTCCCGCTCCTATAGCGTTACCGTAATTCTCTGGTCCTGATTCCGTCCCGCTCCTATATTATTATCGTTCTGCTCTGCTACCATTCATATTCCGATCCTAACCCTTTATCGTCCCCCCTAGCGAACCTCCTACCATGTTATAGTTCCCCTCCTATACCGTTATCACCCCCTTTTTGTCCCTTTGTCATCCCACTCCGGTCCCGATATAATCACCAAATTTTTTGGCCCTAACTTCATTTGTGAGTCACGTGTTTATAGTTTCTTTGACCAAGTATCAAACGTACAATATGCTAGCGTAGTAGTTTGAAACATATTACAGACTATAGAAACCGGGTGGAAATGAAACGTCGTCGGGGGGAACCACCACGGACCCTTTACGATTCGTAATACCAGTAATACGTACAAACGGACGGACGGTGCGGCGCGCGTGGTCCCGGTCCGGGTTTGTAATCATTTACATGAGTTTGCGGTGCGGCGGCAGCGCCGGTCCGGTGCCATGTACATACATGAAGCCTGAGTTACAGAAATCTTTGAAACCTAAATCTCCTATTTACATATACATAGCTGTTGCCCGCGACTTTGTACGCTTAATAAAATAATTCATTTTGCTCCTGGCTATTTCCGGCTGCTCTCGCTTCTATGCCGATTTTGTCCTGCTTCTATCCCAATCCTATCCCGAATTCATCGCGTTTCTATTCCGATCTATTTCAGCTCTTATCTCGTTTTAAATAGACAGAATACTTACATTATAAACATATATATATTTTCTTTACAAATTTTACCATCCGTTTAAATCTATCAGGGGATGGTATTCAAAACAATCGTAATAATACATGTGTCAATAGTTTTTTTGGCTAAGTATATGTAAGTATTTTGGCCAAAAGTCAATCGTCGTAGCTCCAGAAAAAATATTGTATGTCGCAGGGAAATGAGGATACCAGGGATTTCACGAAATCTCTAGAGATACGACGTACAGTTTTAATAAATAGGCTCTCGCCAGAACTCTCGCTTCGTCATCCCTTCGCTCCACTCGCGCACTCGACCATCACTCCACTCGGGAGGTCGCCGGCTCGCTACGCTCGCCACCTCTCCCCCTCGCTTCGTTCTGGCCTTGCGCACTCGTTCTGCTCAGGAACTCCTCGCGAGCTCCTGGCTCCGCGCTTTTTATATACACTCTAGGGGTAAATGCTAGTCGGGCCGCGGAGAAGTGGTCCTTACCATACATGATTATACCATGATTTTGTCGTATCCCTAGGAATATCGCGAAATCCCAGATATCCTCATTTCCCTGCGACACGTACGGTCAATGACAAAAGTTTAGTATTCCTTATTTTTCTGAATGTTGCATTTTAAAAGTCTATTAAAATCCTGTACAAATAAGGAAATTGCATAAAATTGCATAATGTTAGAAATCATTTATTTTGCCTAGTCTATAATACAAAGTTTCGCTTTCACCTTACAAACAAAGGTTTTCCACACAAATATTTGCCATCCCGTTTAGACCTTTTAAGATGTTTAAAAAGTAGTGAAACATGTGCGTATAGTATCTTCGATTATTATATATGTACCGAATTTCATAGTCATAGGTTTAGAAATAAAATTATTATCTACCTTGTTTAACGTTTTTAGAGGTTAATTAATATAGCGAGTTTCGTTTTAATTTATTACTTTTGTTTGGTCTGTATACGAAATTTCATTGCTACAACTTCATAAACAAAAATTCTCCACACGAACTTTACCACTCTGTTAGGGGATGATTTCAAGACATGGTGAAATAAGTGTTTATAATTTTATTGGCTGAGTACTTATAATAAATTTCAAGCATTAACAAATTTTTGATACTTTTCACCCTGTTTAACCTTGTTAGAAGGTGAATTTAAAAAAAAATGGCGAATTACCTTTAAGTTTATTTCTTTTGCTTACTCTGTGTACCAAATTTAATTGCCATAACTTCATGAACAAAGATTCTCCATATACACTTAACCACCCCGTTTGAACCGGTTTAGGGATGATTCCAGCAAAATGGTGAAACAGGTGCTTAAAGTTTATCTGTCTGAGTATATGAACCGAATTACATCGTCGTAGCTTCAAAAAATGTAGCTTTATTTCACCCTTATTAAACCTGGTTATGGGTAGATTAAAAAAAATGTGAATCACGTTTTAACTATCTCCTTTTTCTTAGTTTGTGTACCAAATTTCATCATAACCACAAACTTCATAAATAAATTAAATAAATTATAGATTTTCTATACAAACTTTACCACCCCGCTTGTTGGGGGATGATTTAAAAAAATGTGAAATATATATCTATACGTTCATTGGCTAAGCACATATACCACATTTAATCGCTGTAGCTTAAAAATAATAATCTTCACTTTCCACCCTGTTTAACCATGTTAAGGGATGATTTTCAAAAATTATAAACCACGTTTTAATTTTCTTCTTTTACCAAGTTTTATCATAGGCACAAAACTTCATAAACAAAGATTTTCTATACAAATTTTACCACCCCGCTTAGGCTTTTTAGGGGATGATTTTCAAAAAATGGTGAAGTACACATCTATAATTTCATTATCTTACCACGTACACCAAATTTCATCGTTATAGCTTAAAAATAATAATTTTCACTTTCCTCCCTGTTTAACCCTTTTAAGGGATGATTTTCAAAAATGGTAAATCACATTCTAATAATGTTTTGTCAGGTATGTACCAAGTTTCATCGCTATAAACAAAGATTTTTTATGTAAACATTACCACCTCGTTTAACCCTGTTAGGGGTTGATTTTTGAAAAATGCTGAAAATATATTATTAAGCTTGATCAAACCTTATTTATTTACCCTGTTTCTTTACTGTAGCTACAGTGTCGCATTAATAAAAAATCCTACTCCATAAAAACTTTGCGGCCCTAATTAATTACCTTAGGGGTTGATTTTTGAAAAGTTACTGAAATTATATTTTTGTATGCTTATGTTTAGTCAATTAACTAAGTTTCATAACTTTACTAAAAAAACCTACACCATGAAAACTTTGCAACCCCTATAAATGACCTTGGGGGATGAATTTCGCAAAATGCCGAAAACAAGTTCCTATTATGTACATGCTTAATGCTCACACAAAATTTTATAACTACTGGTCAAGAAATAATCACTGTAGCATACATTATAGTTTCCGCATTCCAATCTAAAAAACCACATTAAACCCCCCATAAGGGTTGATTTTCAAAAAACTGTGATACACGTGCTCTTTTATTTCTTTTGCATAGTATACTGCCAAAGTTTCGTGACCGTGCGACAAAAGATTTTTTTTTCCCCATACATCCTTTATGACCTCATTTGACCCACTTAAAGGTCAAATTTCGAAAAATCCGTTCTTAAATGACGCCTTCACTACTTGTAGAATACGTGGTCCAAATTGCAGGTTTCTATGTTAAGCGGTTTCGGCTGTGCGATGATTGTAGAAAAAAACCCTGTTCTTTTATTATATAGATTGGGTATTGAATACTAAGTGCTAATGGAGTAGGTGGTATGGAGATAGCTAGAGATGCTGAGAGTATGCCGAGTATGCCGTATTATGTCTATTATCGTTTAAAAATAATGATATTAATTACAATATAACTGAATTAAATATTGACAAATTAATTTAAAATGCATAATTATTATTTTATATATACCATAATTATAATTCTAACTTGGGTATTCAATACGCTAATTAAAAGAGATATCAACATTTGTTCTTCGCTTGAATCAAACCTTAGTAGTGTATGAGATTTGAGCCAACCTACCCAACCACTACACCACGGAGGCAGTCTTCAGTGTTATTCGGCAAAACATGTAAGTAATTGTGCCACGCTCTTTATAAATCTCTCTCTCTTCTAAATGCGTGCCCGACAGGGTCCTTACTGACTACAAATTGACCGTCTGTTGTAGCTACCTACATTAAGGAATGCATTAAATAAATAAATAAATATGAAATTTACATTATACAGGGCTGTATGTAATTGCATATATTCGCAAATAAGTTTTCTTTATCATATATCCTATACAGTAAGAACGTATATAAGTTTTTTAATTGTGTAGTAATTACATATCCTACATTTTGAGTATTTATTGAACTGACTGCTATTATTTTTGTACCTTATCGCTTTATAAAAATTATGGTCACGCTAAAAAAGTTTGCATGCAGTCTTCGCCTATAATTGTGATGACAATTAGATTCTGTATATGTGATATTATATAATTCTTTGTAACAGTGTACATTATGTTGGCGATATCAATTAAATAAATAAATAAAAAATTGAGATCCACTAAAGCAACTATAAAAATGCCTCGCTTAAATACAAGATCTTGAACATAATCAAAGCTAAACTTCATAACTTATTAATTAGCTTTAAGTAGATAATTAACTATCACATAAGAACATGAATACCAGTAGGTCGGTATGTCTATAATAAGCTATTAAGGAAAGCATTCTGCGGCCAGTCTTCATCCCGTGGGTCCACTTTCTATTGGATTCTCTGTTACATCTGCGGATTCCGAGGAAATGGACAGTGGTACGCTGTTATAACAGAAATGTCCATAATAAATCTTATCTAGTATTTAAATTAAAAGCTTTCATATTTAATTAAATATGTAATTTTAAATTTTAATTCACGATATGACGATAACTTGAATATAAAATAAATGTCTAGCCGTGATAAGTAAACCTTAAATTAATTATAGAAAATACGATCGTTTTAGTACGTAGAAAATAAGGTTATTTATGAATATTACCAATTTATCACCTATCCTAATGCATCGTAACTAATACTAATAAGTAATTATTATATATTTACTTACACTTTACATATTAATTGGGCGTTACATGATACCCATCTGTATAAAATACCAATTTAAAGAGTATTTTCATATAGCATGGGATACCCATAAAAATAAACTCCCGTACATTGAATGTAACATTTTGTCCATACAAGCCGGTGCGGTCGCCCACTGTGCAGCTAATTACAGAAATTAAATAGGTATCTCATTGCTGCACGGTGGTTGGAACCTGTCTAGAAAACATTATTAGATCACCGTGCTGCGTGGAATAGCTAATGTGGATATGGAAGCTTGTTAGATGTACTCAGAACACTGGTCTTATTTGAAACAACACAATGCTTATGCAGTTTATAAATAACAAGTGATTTTTGAATTCAGTGAACATGTTGCAATTATGTTTTATGATAATATCGGGTCTTTTCGCGCACAATTTTAAAATCAAAATAACATTTAAACATTATTAAAATGGTGCGCGAAAAGATCCAATATTTTAAAACATGAATACAATTCGCGAAAGTTTAAAAACTACTGTTGCAATTAATTTTGCAGAATAGGACATTTGACTTTTTTTATTAATTTATTATTGGCTTGCGTTTGACCGCGATCTCGCCTGTTGTTAAGTGACGATGCGGTTGAAGATGTAGCACGCTCGCCTAGAAGAAACCTGTTTACTCTTGTCTTAAAGACACCCAGAATCATCTTGACATCCGGAAACATAGATGCCGACAGAGAGTGCTTTGGCCGTTCGCATCATGAAGACTATTTTTGTTGTTTAAATTACACGAACTCTGGTCTCTTTCTTGCCTTGGGCTGACAAACGTTCTAACCAACTTTACCGGAGTTTTTACGTGAGCCGTCAAATTTTCTTCGTATTTATATTCTAGTAAGAGTAGGTACTAGTAGTTCATTAAATCTAGTAGGTATGAAGATTAAGAAATAAATCTTGACATCACCAGATCCAAACAATGTCTTCCAAATTACTTTAAGCTTTCCATCCGGTTCCACATTACAAAAACACTGACAAACGAACATAAATCTCCATAGATATGCGTAATGGCGCATAATTCTAGGGTCTCACGGACCCCGGGCGGTGTCCAAATTGGGGTCCGACAGGTAACTGGTAACCAAACTGGTTCAGAATTCAACTGACACGGAATTTGGTAAATTGTACTTTTAGTTATTTCAGGCAATATTAAGTACAACAAAGTAAACTTAGAGGCCTATAGAATATATTATACCTTACAGACTGACATATATACAAAAATATAACACATTTTCTTCTCATGATAGGTCTTTCGTATGCGAGAGGCCGTCTGGGTAGGTACCACAGCTTTGCCAGTTATTCTGCCGCCAAGCAGTAGTGCGCAAGCAATATTGTGTTCCGGTTGGAAGGGCAATGTAGCCATCGAAATTACTGGGCATATGAGGCTTAATAGCTGATGTCTCGGGGTGATGAGCGCAATGCAGTGCTACGCAGTGCTTTTTATGATATTAAAAAGTTCTGGGTGGCACTGCAATTGTTATTTTTCATTCCATTTGCTCGTCTCATCATTCAGTTACATAAAAAAATAATATCACAATACTAGAATTATTGTTTTTGCCTACATTCCCTATAATAAAGGTAGCTCTGTAGGCCAGAAGACCGGGGTAAGGAACATCTTCGCGTTCCGCTGGAACCTGGAACGCGCAGGACTTGTAATCAGTGGTCCTGTTCTGCTTCAGCTGAAACAAAGTCACGTATTGTTGGAGTAGCACAAATAGAGTCAAAACAAAAGTTTTTTTCTGTCAAAAATTGCAAATTGTAATACCACTGACTCTCTGATCACAGTCTTTACAGCTGTACCTAGTAACTTCAGGCGGTATATTATTCATTTTTGGATTATAAGTCATCGAAATGCGAGTTCCTATGTGATTTCTGTGTGTGAAGACAATTGTATTGTAAGTTGTTTCTATGTTATACTATGTTATAATACGAAGATTGAGGATGAATGTTTGTTACTCAATTACCTAAAATCTACTAAACTGTAGGCAAAGATCCTAAAAAAGAATATAGAATACTTTTTATTCTGAAAAAATTTAATCATGACACGCAGTTAGGTAGGTTAGTATAATAAAATGTGAAAAAACTCCGTTGCAGCTCTTTGTTGGTTCGCGGGTTTGCATCGTGGACAATCATATTTTACGTAGGTACTCTAGATACTCTTCTTAATCTTTACTCTAGATATTCGAGTTTTATTGAATAAAAGGATTTAAAAAACACTTTTCAAGCGGAGATACATAAGCCACGTTCGCAGCGGTCACAACTTGGATGGGTGACCGTTTGTGTGGTAATTGCATTTGAGCGCTACTATGCTTCGTCTCGGTCTTTGAACAACAATCATTAGAACATGTCGGAGGCCTCCAGGCGATCTAAAAGCTCCAACACCACACAACTACACGAGAGAAGAAGAAGGGAGATACATTTTATTGATTGTCATCGCTAGAAATTTTTTTTTAGTGGCGACGATTCAAAGTCGATGATAGAAATTCCAGAACCACGGACATTACCACAGATAGATACACCAAATCTAATTTCAAATAACCCCTAATTTAAAGGTTACCATCACATCAGTCACGACCACGACGTGGATGTAATAAGAAAACTATTAAATTTAAATTAATTTTCATTAAAAAAGCAGTTATTACGTCAACGGTATACCGTCTTTTGTGGGGTAAATCACGCTTGGCGACAACCATGGTGAATCTTTGATTAATGGTTACTAGTTGTCATTATAAACCTGCTGTTGGACTTTGAACTTTAGGGTGTTTTAATATGGATGTGAATTGGATGGAGTTGGGAAGAATCTCAAATGAGCAGTTCTGTTACAAAATCTTTAAAAATATTGTGACTTGTTATTGTGTTTCCGAACTAAGTATGTCTATAGAGTATTTATTGTCTCCATTGTTCATAGTTCTTGGTGTTGCCGCGTATTAATTAGTTGAGACAAAGATGCACGGAACTTTCCGCTTCTACCAAGTAGCCAATTGGCACATAAGAAACATAATATTGTCGAAAACAAACATACTCTAACAAAAGTCCTAAACAATGCTCCTCACTTTCTTGCTGTACTTTCTGAGTTCTTTTTCCGAAACGGTGGTAGAGTCGTGGTAATAATTGACGTTCAGAGGTGCGTCTGTGATGCCAAAATTAAAAAAGAACTTTTGAACTTCAACTAGGATGTCTATTTTTACTACTATAGGTGTCTCAATCTGATTATCTCCGCAAAATGAGGTTTTCCTTCACTGTTTTATGGAACAGGTGATATGTCTAAGAATCATAAAAAATCAAAGACAGGTGACATCTGCTCCGAGCGCTGGGCCGCGTGGTGGGTTATGGCCCTCTCTCTCCCGGTGAGAGAAGAGGCTTGTACCTTTGGAATTAAAATCCGTTCACAGTCTTCGTAAAGCCGTAAATGCTTTCATACTAACTAAATTACTACCTGAATTCGACTGAAGTCGTTTTTTCAGAAACCCTCTGTTTTAATCTAAAATCGATTCCAAACCGCATGACTACTGTTCACGGCCGGAAGCTACCTCATTCTCTCGCACGCAAACACAAAACGTAGCAAAAGAATGCGCACACGCAAGCGCGCCGATACCATCGGGAATCGAAACCGCACCGGCTAATTAGCGGCTTGCGGCTGAGCGGCTCAGGGGCTCAGGGACTCAAAGGACTACTGAGCGGGTACGCCTTTATTTAGTCGGGACAGTCGGGATAATTGCAAACGTGTACAGTGAGGGAAATTGTACGGTCTAAACTGTTATGTGCTTCGTGTTTGTTTTATGTTGGAACGGTCTCATAGGATTCCCTGAATTTTTGGCTCCGCATTGTGCCTGATTTGGTGAATGATGATGATGATGATAATGGTTAGTTATGAACCACTTACTGGATAAAACCCTCGCCTACCATTCCCAAGATTATATGACGCAATTGATTTTTTAAAACATTTTTTTCTTTATATTTTTTCTCTCACTTTAGTAAAACTGTGTATAAATATATTTATAATAGTAAAGTATAAACTGTTACGAGACGTTTCCACTTGTAAGGCTGATGGTTACCGCCAAGGTTTACAGAGCCACAACACTCGCTTCACTCGCACTTTCCTTCCTCAAACTTGTAAGATGTGGAACGACCTACCTTCGACGGTATTTCTTTAGAGCTACAACATGGAGTCCTTTAGAAGGGGTACCTATTAGTAGAGTCCTTAAGGGTCGGCAACGCATCGGCAATGCCTCTGGTGCTGCAGATATCCATAGGCGACGGTAACCGCTTAGCCAGCAGGCGGGCAGCGTGCTTGATAGCCGACATTAAAAAAAATACCCATGTTTCAGCGGTCAATGCACTTGTCAACCCGAGACATACCAACCCTTATAAAATAAGAAGTAAGTTTTATGTATATGGATTTCGTGCCGCTTCATCTTTCTTATATGGCCAATCAATTAGAATTCCCTGTATCCAAAGAATTAGGAACTACGAAGATCACAACATCCAGACAGGAAACAAATATTACCGCTTAGTAATCTGCTATTTGCAATTTATGTTGTGTTGTGTAGGTAAATGACGAACAGAACGACAGACAGACGAACAGGAATCAATAAATCAACTATACATAGTTGATTTATTGATTCCTGTTCGTAGTGAATAAGCGTGAAATTGAACTTCATGCCGTATTTTTTCTAGTCTCCCCTAACAACATTTGATTATTATAGTGTATTAAACATTAACAGAAAGACGACAATTCGACAAAATTAAATTAGTGCAAGAAATTCACTCCTGGTTATTTCCCTATCCACCTCACCTCATTTGACATATATTTTCTCCCACTGTACATCGTACCTTTTGTGTATATACCTACGTAGTAGGGTATAGATATTGGGATTAAAGTATTCATGTTTAACTTTTAGCAAATAAAAGATAATTACGATATGCGCGCAGTGCTCGCGTGCGCTCGTGTAGTGTCCGAGGACATGAATGCGCGATAAATTCTTAATTTGCATGTCTTTTTATTTATTTTGCATGATTTTTTTACAGTTTTTGATCTCATTGCTGCGCAAATGAAAATGCTTCTTTTTAACCAAACTAGTATAATTTATGACCAACAGTCTTTTTTAATAATCTTGTCCAAATTGTACAAATTATTTAATAACTATTTATTTTATGTTTTTGAACTTATATTGTATGTTAGATAGATAGATAGATAGATAAACACTTTTTTATTTACCTTAAACATAGAAATAAAGTAAAAGTTACATGTTTAACAATAGACGATCTTTTCGCTTAAAGCGATGTCCTTCAGACAACCTATGTTGTATCCTATGTTGTGAATTAATCATGCAAAAACTACTGATCGCGTTTTGAAGAATATTTTAATTTTTTTTTTAATATTATTATTTTAAATTATTTTTATTTACTTCACACTTTTCAACAGAAAATCATAAAAACTAACTAAATAAAAGGCTAAATAATTTAAAAATTGTTCTTATATTTTTAAGTAAGTACACCTACTTTTAATCTTGAAATAGGACATACTCTTATCCCGGAAAAATGTTCACGAGGGTGAAACCACGGGGCGCAAATAGTGAAAATATATTCTACGTCATCGCCTCACACACCTTAACAAAATCTAGTTGAATAAAATAAAATAGCCTAACCCTACATTTGTGTATGCACAATAATACTTCAGACTGGCTACCCGACGGCGACGCTGGGTACAGTCAGCCAATTTAGCTCCGATAAAGAGCTTTCGATACTCGTATGTTGCATGCACAACACAAAAATCGGTAGTTACACGAAACGTCCATCTCCAATCACTCAGTATTACCATGCAATTGAAAGACGCGACATATCCAGCCAGTAATGGATCATTGCGCGTGTGGTCCGCCATTAAAATGCGAAGCGTGATGATATCCCGCGATTGATTCAATTACATCGATATTAAATCATAGACCGCGTCAAAATGGCGTGTGGGAATTAATGCAATACGTAATTTATTGCGGCAAAATGATGGATACAAATCAATCGCTGCCTTGCTATGTCCGTAAATAAAGAAAGCTATATAAAAACGATAAAAGAAAACATCAATTTATTTAATAGTTCATGGATAAGGAGGATTTACATGCGACAAGGACAAGAAACTACTCTCGAAACACGTGGTAGGTCTCTCGTATGCGGGAGGCCGTCTGGGTAGGGCATTGTGCAAAGCGTTCTCCATCTCTTCTGTAGGCCTTGTTCCTTCCGTCGTTACCATACAGCATAATTTTACACTCATCAGAAAAGAGGACTTTGTTCCACTGGAGGTATGACCAATTTAGGTGCTCACGTGCAAAGTTAAGGCGCGCACTTTGATGATCTGCAGTTAATTTCGGCCCATTTGCTGGCTTGTGCGGTACCAGTCCACGTTCCTTCAACCTTCTTCTAATTGTAGAGTCACTTACAGCCACCCTACGTACAACATGAAGCTGCTGCTGCAGTTGAAAAGCAATAAGGCGTCGATTTCGTAAAGAAGTTGTTACAATAAATCGATCATCTCGCTCAGAAGTGACACAATTCCTGCCAGATCCTGAACGGCGCGTGAACAAACAAGTCTCCCGATAGCGTTTGTAGACTCTATAAACAGACGACAGGCTTAGATGCAATCTTTCAGCCACAGCTCGCTGACTAAGTCCAGAATCCAACAATGCCACCACTTGGGCGGCTTCTGCGGGCGAAGTATCCATATGTTTTAGAAAATAAACTTTTTCAGACGTCCCAAAGTCACAGTACACACAGTATACAGAACACAAAACAAAAAGATCTAAAATAAGCTCTAATTTTTAATTTTTTTAAAGGTGAAATGTACTCCAACTCTAAACACACATTTGTCTCAAAACAGTGAATCATTTCATTTATAGGATAAGCAATTGAAATTCTAATTTTGAATTTAGAATTTTCGCTTATCACTGTATTGGCCAAACTGCCAGCTATACAATCATGTGATTTTTTTAATGGAATGAAAACTCTTTTGTGTTAAATTAGGACAGAAACCATAAAAAGGGAAGTGTTTCGATTTTTCTGATGAGAAGTGTAGTTTCAAACATAGTTCTAGATCTCATCTGACATTTTAGAAATGTAACAACAAGTTAGGCCCCGCGGTTTTACCCGAATTTCCCGAGATAAAAAAATCAAAAAGAAAGCCTTTTCCTAACTAAAGAAACTACATGCCAAATTTCATTAAAAACCTTTCAGTAGTTTTAGTGTGATTGAGTAACAAACTTCCATCCATCCACCCTTACAAACTATAATAGGAATTTAATTGTATTATAAATGGCCAGAAAATAATGTTCTCAAGAAACTCTTGACCTTTAATATGCACTCGAAGAAAACTTTATTGTTCTTACAAGCATTGTCCCTCTGTAGATCCATATCTGCCCCGTGCCAAATATGGAACTGCTGATAATCATCGGCTAGAGACGTGATTAATGACTATTTATTACCAGGTATATACGTCGTGACTTGCGAGAGAATCAAAAAGAATTGGTAAATATTTTTTTGATTTTGATGATCTCTACATTTTTTATTTGGATCTCTAAACTGGTCTGTACGCAGGTCTTGCTTAAAAAAACATTTAAACATTTTTCATTCTACTCGTAAGTACTATATACTATAACATTCTTTAATTTAAACAGCCTTTGTGGTATAGTGTTTGGGCAGGTTGGGTCAAATCTTATATACCGCTGAGGTTGCGGATTTGATTCACGTGACGGGAGGAATGGTTGTACACAGAAAAAAATTGCAAGCTTTGGTTTCGTGTCTGAGTATAGTGGGCCAGGGTCTACGTAGCTATGTGGCACTTGCGCGTAAATATATATTAAAAAAAAATGGCATCACAAGCGCAGTTACAAACGATAATTATTACAATGACTCTACCACCGCATTGAATTTACTGGTGGTAGGTTTCTCGTATGCGAGAGGCCGTCTGGGTGGGTACCACCGCTTTGCCGGTTATTCAGCCGCCAAGCAGTAGTGCGCAAGCATTACTGTGTGCCGGTTTGAAGGGCATTGTAGCCAGCGAAATTACTGGGCATTATGAGACTCAACAGCTAATTGTCTCAGGGTGACGAGCGCAGTGCAGTGCCGCGCAGGATTTTGCAAAACAAAATTCTGGGTGGTGCTGTTATTGTTATGGGCTGGCGTATTGCTTACCATCAGGCAAATGACCAGCTCGTCTCTTCATTCAGTTCTACAAAAAAAAATAATTGAAAAAACAACTCAAAAGATACGGCACAAAAACTGAAGGCACTTAAAAAGATTTGTTACAAATTAGAATTTTTAAAAGTTACGTTTATTTTATTCATAGATGACGTAGATGTAAATAAATTATTCCGCCTTGTTTTAACCAAGTCATTTGTTTACTTCCAGTATCTCAATAAAAATAATGAAGTCCTCTTTTAAACTAAATGTAACTGGCTGGTATTTTTATGGAGTTTAAATATAATCTACTTGTCAACGACGCGACGCATTGAATTGCAAATTGTAGGTGTCGGATAATACAGTGCTTGGACGTCAATGGTGGAAAAAGCTAATGGTGGTCAACGTTTATAGTTTAGAAATGATGGTGTAAGGCATGAGATAATTGCGCATTGAAATACAACGTGGTACCACAATGGCGACATTAAATAAACGGGTTACTTAAAAAAAAAAAATTGCGTTGCAAGTTTCTTGCATGTTGATTCAGAATCAGATTTTTTATTGCTTCCATGTACAGGCACTCCATATGTGTGGCCAAATTTTGGGACAAGGTCCTTTTTCTTTGCAGTGAGAAATATTTGTTCTGAGGAAACATCGGGTGCATTTTTGAGAAAATAATAACTGAATATATGAATTTTTGAAAAAAAGTACAGGTTTGCAGAAAAATGGCGTCTCGCAAAAAAATACATATTGACCCTATTTCCCACCACCAATGAAAATCAGTTAAAATTGGATTTGACCGACGCGCGACGTTCTTAATCAAAATTGGTTTTGACTGATTTCGACAGTCAAAACTAGTGTTGACCGGTTATAAGATTTTACCGTAACATACAAATTACAATTACAACAGTAACATACTATATAGTTTAATAAAAATATTAATGAATAAAATCACACAATTGAAATACGACGAAGACGCCACGCGGCGGAAATATGCTTCACTCTGCACTGATAACATTTTTGCGCCGCTTGGTGTCGAAACCCTTGGTCCATGGGGTCCGGGCACCAAGGCACCAAAAATATAAAAAATGTCGCCACGTCTTGTCGAAGCTGCAGGTGACAAAAGGGCTGGCTCATTCCTGACTCAAAGATTAGCTTTAGCCATTTAACGCGGGAATGCAGCCAGCGGTCTTGGCACCTTGCCGCATGGTCACCACTTGTATAAACATTTCTAGTTGTACATAGTTTAGTATCTTATTAATAGTTTCTTTTTTTTGTGACAATTGTAAATTTCTTCCTAATTGAAATTAACTTTTTTAAACCGTCTATATATTTTACATAATTTAATACCAATGGTATTCCCAGTTTAATGATCACAGTCCCTGCCTAAGGAGAAGAATGTTGTGTGTGTGAAGTCACAACATAAGCCCCCTAACAACAGTAGCACACCCGCAATTAATGCGCACAATTTAAATTCAAGTGGACACCAGCACCCTTGAGAAGTGGTTGACGTTATAATACGTCGACAGCTTATAAATTACGTCGTCACTCCAACTTCTCCAGTAATGTATACCAACAAGTTTTTACACTTGCTAGCTAACAATCACACTTCATCAATAAAACCCTGCCCATTGCGTCTTTTATTACATCTAGTCTTAATTTTTCTGGTCGCGAGAGGTTGTTGTATCAGGTACATTGTCAGATACCAGTTTTTCTCGTAAAATCCAGTTTTTATCCAATTTAACTAGTCGAAGCTGGTTCCGAAGGTATGCGTAACTACTTAATGGTAGAAGGTTTTTAATTATGATTTTTATTGTATGAAGTGTAGATGGAGTTCTTTTTTATTACTTTATTTAATTAGTTTTCTCTTTATTGCAGGTATGAACAACTGTTGGAGTTTTATTGAGGGGCAATGAAATGGGTAAAGTATGACATTGTTTAGCCCAAATACTCCAGCTCACTACCAGCGTATCCAAGATGCTGGCAGCTTTGCCCTGCTGAATTGCTTATTCGTTTAACCACAGAAAGCAAGTGGCTAGCTTGTTGATTTTTTACAGGCTACATTTCGAGGAGTGCGTACAAGACATGCATCAGCTGATTCCTTCATCCCCATTCCATTTTTCCATGACCATCAAGCGAGAAGAGTCACTCCACCCTCACGTTGTACACATACCACCAGTCCGTACAAAGCGCTTCGCTGACTCTTTCATTATACGTACTGCGAAGTAGTGGAATTATCTACTGGAATCCTTATTTCCTTCTTATTATACCCTAAGTCTCTTTAAGACAAGAGTGAATAGGCACCTCATGAGCAATCGGGCTACACCCTAGACCGCAACCACGCTTACCCTTAGGTGAGTTGTTGTCAAACTTAAGCCGAATTCCTCATAAAAAAGCCAATTAATAATATGAACTGCTTTTACAGACGTTTACACTTTATACGGCAATGCATGGGTATTAGATAAAAATAGCTAATGCTCCGTAAGTAGCAGGGCCTCGGTTGTGCATTGGCATTATAGGCTCTCATTGTATGTAACTGATTTACCAAACTGCTCGGTAGCCTACCATTATTTCAGGTAGAGCCAGTGACCAGTAAATGACGATAATGGATTCAAACAGTCTCCGCCTGTCATTACCCGCAATTTGGACGATGACCACCTACCGTCGCCGTTCTCGAATGTTTTTTGTGTGTGATTCAATCGCTACGAGATTATTTCGCTTTCAAACCTATCGAATGATTCGACATGCATTTTTAACTTTAAAATGTACATACAGTTATGTAAAGATGTTGTGTTTAGCCTGAACTGTTCCCACTGCTGGGCAAAGGCTTCCACTAACCTTTTCCACTTTTCCTCTTTTGTTAACCCCCGACGCAAAAGGAAGGGGTGTTATAAGTGTGTCTGCCTGTGTGTCTATCTGTCGCATCGTAGCTCTTAAACGGGTGAACCGATTTGGATGATGTTTTTTTATTTGAAAGAAAGTTTTCTAGCGGTGGTTCTTAGACATGTTTTATCAATACGTGTGAGTACATGATGAAATAAAACATTACCCCTAATTAAGTATGAGTCCCCTTAATTACTAAAATCGAAAGCCTATTGTTTACGTCCGATCCATTAGGACGGTGGTCTACAATCAATTCAATTTCAATAACCCAACACAACGTGTAATTCGATTGAACAACAAAAGAATTGAAATGAAGGAACCATTAGGGCCGACCATGACTACAATAAAATTGAGTTTGAAGCGCGCGTGAGGCAGGCTGGAAAAATACTGTAGTAAGCAATGAAAAAATAATGTTATTCGTTTTTTAACGGTCATGTAAATGGTCACTGACGTAAGAATATGGTTTAAAAACGCGTTGTTATTACAACAATATATCCAACCTGCAAAAACTTTAGTATCTTCGTGATCATGGTGCTTGCCACACTGTTAAAATATCGATATGTCAAAACAAATCAAATTTATGGTAAATATCCCGTTTTTAAACCAATATCTAATATTGTACAGTAATTGTTTTTAGGTTTATAAGCAACGCGGCAGCGACCTTGTTCATATTATCTCATTAAATTAAAAATACACTTGAATAACTATCTGTGTTTGCCAAAGTTTGTTTACGGATTTGCGCTAAATTCCTGATGCTTTAACGCGGTCTTATTCCACTGATCTATACACTTACCAAGTCAGGAAATGCCAATACAGACTAATAAACCTTACAGGGAACCAACTAGAAATGCCCGCACGCTTCAGCATCATTTTTTATCAGCAACAAGCACATAAGTCACAGATAAGGGTTCACATCTTCACGACTCGAGACTTTACTTTTTTACACGTTAGAACTTTTCCACAGTAAATTTTCTTGAAAATTTCATCCATTATTGTTACTGCTTCAAGTTCTATCTACTGACACGAAGTACTAAAACGCTCAGTAGAAGAAATCAGTTAAAAGTATTTACTAATGGAATGACAGATAGAGGAGACAGACACGTGAATATGCGAATAAATAGTAGATGTAGTTAAGTAGAAAGATAGGTGGTAATGGCCAATAAATTAGTGTACCTTCTTAACCCACATGCTGAATTCATATGTCCTTTTACAGGTTTGGTGCAGTGAACCTGAACGAATCATAATTTTTGTTTGAATTTTTTTTGACGTCGGCCCTTTTTTAGCACATCGCATTTGATTTTGGTTCAAAAGTTTGATTCATCATCATCATCTACAGATTTACATCCGGTATAGGTCTCTCTGATATCAATCCATTCACCTCGGCTCTTTTTTGATTCGGGGTTTTTCTGATATCGTCGACCCGTCTTGCTTCTGGACGCTCAATGCTACGCTTTTAATGCCTTCGCCATTTTATCTTACCTCCATCAATATAAAAAACATCTTTAGATTTTAAAATCAAGCTCTATATTTCAACATTTGATTTATAACAATGGCTCTTACCGAAGATCAGCGCTGGTTGCTTCAGCCGGCATTATGCTGAGTAGACGCCATTTTGGTTGCAATACCTACTTAGAAATATAGTCATTAATTAAGTTAAGTATTTGTTCATGTTTTCCACAATAAACTTATTTCATTCATCACTTCTTCATTTATCTTGTTATTATTTTTAGTATTTTATCTTTTTACAAGCTTTTATTTAACTTGCAATGTATGCAGGTTTGTCCGGGTGGAATCTTGCAAGCTGAGCTAGAACCACTTTCTCTTATCCTACGGAGTTGAAATTTTGCATACTCGTCAAAGTCCGATGACAATGCAATATTATGGTGACAGCCAGCTGGTCTGATGATGCAGACGGAAGGTGGGCAATGGAACTTTGAGTATCGTAAACTACTCGTGTTTGGGCTTATTTTAATCTAGTTGTGGTTCCGATTATGAATTTGTTAAAAGCTTGTATTGAAAAAAAAAAATTTTCTACAAAATACTTATTGAACTCCTTCCTATGTATTATTTTGACATGACCTTTTACTTTTTCTAAATTTACTTTATATTTAGTTTGCACTACCTTATATAACTCCACAGTACACAGAGGTTAACTGGAAGATAATGCTTACTAGCATTCAGTTCGCCTATGTACCTACAAATTTGTTTGTACAATAAAGAATCTTCTATGTTTCTATCTATATTCTCTAACATTCAAATACGCTACAACTGGTATTACTGTTGTAGCTCGGTTCGGAACTTTCGGTCACACAAAATTATTAGTCAGGTTAAACCTACGTATTTAATTATTTCCTGAGGGCATCAGAGCAGGCTCGCAGCGGGTTCAGGGGCGGGGCGGTTTTTTATAGCAGGTGATGAAACAAGTCATGTTATGACTTAGTGGCCGCTATTTGTTACTTTGTTAAGTGTCTTTTATGGAGCTAGTGGATTAAAAGCTTGTTTTTTTATTGTGTTACCTGGTTAAGGGGAGCTTTTTAAGCGGCTTAAGTTTATGTTGAAATAGCTTAGTCTAGTAAGAGGTTTTATCGTTGATTTTATTATAACGAGAGGTCATTCTTATATTAAGTGTAGCTATTAAAGTTAATGCTATGAATGCTATTATGTATGTGTTTGATAGGTATTTAGGTATTTATCTAATGTTTTGGTATCCACTCCTATCTTTTATGGCAAAGTGTTACCAATTGTAAAATTGTACTTACTGTTTCTGTTAATTCAAAAGTTTTCTGAAAGAGATCGCTGTAAGTTCTACTAATCATAATAATATTCTAATAATATTATAAATGCGAATATTTGTGACAACATATGGATGGTGGATGGATGGATTGATGTTTGTTACTCAATCACGCAAACAATGCTGAACGGATTTTATTGAAACTTGGTAAATTTAGTTGGGAAACTTTTTAACATGGGAATAAGTCTACGTGGGTGAAACCGTGAGGCGCAGCTTGTAATGTTTACATCAGAAGTCATGTACAAAAGTCAGAAGTCATGTGTCATGTATTGTCATGTAGAACTTACATTGTAATCATTTAAGTTTAGCTGTCTCTTTATACTGTTTATATATGTATTTCTGTTTTCTTAGTTTGTTGTTAGTTAATTGATTTTGTGGTTCTAAAAAAATATTTTTCTTTCTTTCTCTCTTTCAGAATGAAAAAGTGATTGCAAATCACAAGTCAAATAACTACGTACAGGCTTCAAATTTAAGTGCAGTTCGGCCTCTTCTGACCTGCATGCAAACCATTGTCTCTGACACATCACATTGTGTCCATGTTAAAGCGACATTGTTTTATGGGGAGAACAGAGACCGCATGATTTCCGCGGCTCTAGGCGCCAACCGCAGACTGGACAGAAGGTTCCTCTTTATGTTGGTACTATAACAATGTTATGTTGCTAAGGTTTACAATCTGTCTCTTACTGTCTGTTTTTTGCTTCATAAAAATCTTCTGAATGGTACATATTGTTGCTATTCTTTGGCTTCGTATTGACGTTAATATTGTTATTGGTCTTGTGGTCTGGACTCTATGTCGGCTCTTATCTATATACCACTTAGGCTGCGGGTTCGATTCCTGCTACGGGACAATTCTTTAGAAAAAAGCGCTAGTATTTGTTTCTTGTCTGAGTGTTTTGGAACAGGGTCCTCAAAGTTCCTTATTTCGTAGCTTCAGGGAGTCCTAGATTAGGGACTGATTGTTGGGCAGTAAATACGTTATTATTTAAATAATTCTGTTTACATGCTATTCGATGCAGCACATCTTTCAGGTCTGACACATTTTCTGTATAAAAAATATCAAAGTGTTCTTCTGTTTCATTTTCTAGGTTCCTGTTAAATATACATTAGATCAAGACTGAATGAACAGTCTTTTCTTGTAGCTTGGTTAGTTCCAGACAAGCTGGATCGATAGTGTTTAGATTTTAATAATTTTCCGCTATACATTAAGGTGATCAAAGTACTAAACTTTACAAATTGACAGCCTCTTTGGTGTAGTGGTTGGACAGGTTGGCTCAAATCTCATACACCACTGAGGTTGTGGGTTCTATTCCCGCGACGGGACAAATGTGTGTGTCAATAAGAAAAAAAAGCGCAAGCATTTGTTTCGTGTCTGGGTGTTGTGGGACCATGGTCCTCATACTTCCTGGTTCCTTAGATACAGGCGATCCTAGTTAGGAGCCAGGATCTATGTATGTGATCGTTGGGCGTATTTATTTATTTATTTCATTCCAAGACGTAACGGTCAGTAAGCCAACACTCAGGATTCACGCATCATTGGTGGGAGTAGAAAGCACGGCGGCGGCGCCGCACCCTCGCCCTCTCAACCTTGAAGGTATTTCCGGAGGGCGGAGGCCTTCCAGGATTTTGTCAGTACAATGATTAAAATAGGTGTTCAACAAGCAGTAGTGCGCAAACATTACTGTATTCAGATTTAAAGGACACTGCTTCATTACATTTCTAGAAAAAATCCGTAAATAAATCTGTCGTCCGCCGCCATTTTGTTTCGTTTATAAATAACCGCCTGAGATTTAAGATTTAAAATATTTTAATTTTTTAATATTTTAATATTTTAATCTCTTATTTATTGCATATGACACCAAACAAAATAACTGAGGAATAACTACCTAGAATTAAACGAAGCTCTATCTCTTCAATAAATTGGGTTCTGTTCCACTCGTGACTACATCGGCAGTGCTATCTGATTTACATTGATCATAACTAATCCTCATTGAAAGTGTATTAATAATCCCGTGCCGAACCTCTAAACTCTAAATCAAACGGTAAAACATTGTTGTCGGAACTTTTCTAGTGGCAACAACTACGCCGAGTAAGCTACGGAAACAATCCAACAAGCCAATTTAATCTCTATCTCATGATATCAGTGTATAATTTCGATTGGACGAAGAGATAGGGCGATACAATTTCGAAGGTTCACTAGATAAACCAATTTGAACCTTATTTATTAACGTTATGGTATAGTGTAGGTTGGGGAAGAGATTGGCAAGAAATTTTAAGGTAGCGTTATAAATTCCTGGGTAGATAAGGCAAATTGAGCCGTAAATCAAAGGGTTAGAGTGGGAAGTCGTGATGAGATGTTATCGGTGTAGCGTGCGGCGCGTGCGCTTGCGGTCACTACTTCTGGTTTCAACTCACGTCAGAGAAAACTGGAGATCACTTTTACAATGTACACTGTTAAAGAGATTAAAATAAAATTTTAATGTAATGTACAAAATTACATAAGAAAAATTATTATTAAAAGCGAGGAATCATGTAAAGCGCGCGTTGATGTCTTTTGTTTGAAAGTCTTTATAAAGGATCAAAGATTATTTAAATAAATGTGTACACAAATAAAATTAAATAAATGTATTACATTGCACTCCACTGAACGGAATATGTATTTTTATTCCTGTACATCCAAAAGTTGTCAGTAGGAAATTGCACATAGCACACGATAAGGCCGTCCATAGTACTACCAAGTTAGTATTCTTTGGTACTACCATTACTTGTATTTGATAAACTTTCATTTCCTGTTTTGTTTAACGAATTGTATTGTATTATATCAAATAATAAGCCTTGTTCCGTTTTCGTAACCATTTTTTATTACTTTATAAACTTTACTGTTTCTTTCAATTTCACTTTGGTAAAAATACTTAGTAAAGTAGTGAGTTTCGAATGAGCTCCTATAGTATCACTGTATACAAGAGAGCAAGCTGCCGTGTAGTTATTACGTTGATTGCGTGGTAGCAAATGATACCGCCTGCGCCCGCGCCGGCCGCGCCGCGCCGCGTCGCGTCGGCTGATGCGGTCAGATTCGAAGGATCAAACATTACTTCTCGATTCTTGGAAACTTTATTTTCGTTTTCGGTTTTTTAATATCTTAGGATTTTAATTCGTATGTTATTATATCTACCACAGCTTTGCCAGTTATTCTGACGCCAAGCAGTAGTGTGCAAGCATTACTGTGTTCTGGTTTGAAGGACGCTTAGGACGATTCAAGAATATTATGCCTAATAAGATGAGATGTCATCGGATGAGAAATAAACGGCCCAAAAGATCTTGGTTGTTTCTTAGCTAGATAGGTAAATACTTTATTGTTAAATACCTTAAAAATAGGTGAAACAAACAAACAAACATGAAAAACATGTAAATTTCACATCAGCATAACAAAAGGCGGTCTTATCGCTCAAAGTGATCTCTTACAGGCAGCCTTATCTTATCTTCATAAGTGCGTCTGTGATGCCAAAAATTAGTAAAGAACTTTTGAACTTTATTATTGATAGAGAATAACTTCCAAACAAACTTGTACGATTTAAGAAATAAAATATACTAAACACACACTTATCTGAGTAGTGAATATATGTGTCAATAACCACGTTAAGTCACAAGTTAATTGTCTACTTTCCTCTATCTTTACAAGCTTAAAGAACGCAACTGAGATAAAAATTAATCCTATTAGAAACTATTCTTTAATTACCTTCATGATAAGAACTATCGTCTAAATAATTAAAAACTAGAAGTGCTTAATTGATTTATATTAATCAGATAATTAATCTTCTGCATTCCGAAAGGGTTAAGCAGAGACTTTCTGTATCTATATTGAATTATGTTGTAAGGAAGTGTTTGTATGTTTCGATTGAATATTTTTTTCTTCTTTCTTATTTATCACTAGCTGATGCCTGCGACTTCGTACGCGCAGTATATTATTATTCATCCTTCTTCCGACCATTTTCCATCCCACCATATTCCCATTCCAGTTCCCGTTCCGCTCCTACGAGTATCTCGTTACCGTACCGTACCGCTTCTGTTCCGTTACCTTCCCACTTCTATTCTGTTACCGTCCCGCTTCTATCCTGTTACAGTCCCACTCTTATTTCATTACCGTCCCGATCATTTATCTGGGGGAGATTGAAACTTTCCGAGTCTACTCAGACGAATCGGTGTTTGTAAGAATTTTTGTTTGACGATATCTTACATGGCCTTTTCTCGATCTTTTTTAAATTTAGCGTAAAGGTAGTCAATAACAATATAATTGGTGTGTTTAAAGATGAGCTAAATCGGCCCTCGGGTTGCTGAGATATAGGGTTAAATATGTGGAAGTCGCGTGGTTCCACTAGTTAACAAAGGAACTACAGAATGAGTTTCAATGCAGTTATAGTGCGAAAATGATCTTAATGGTAAGGATGATATTTAACTATGGTGCCACTTTTAACATCGAGGTGATTATCGTTAAGATTTGGAACCAGTCACATTGATGGATACGGTTAGTTCAAATTTTGACTACGTCCATGCAGACCATTCAATAAATTATTCCAAAAATTATTATTAAATAATAATAATAATATTATAATAAAATATTATAATCCATTTTTTTATTTATATTGAATTCAGGTTTTTTTGTCCCCAATTTTTTACGTAGCACTACAGTATTAATAAATACGTCGGATTTTAATTTAATTAATACATTATGCTTGCATTTAGTTATTAGAGGAATTTTAAAGGGGGCGACATATACAGTTCAGTGCTATTAAATTAAAATTAAATTAAAATGCATTTATTTCGGGTTTCTGACGACCCATACATACAATTACAATTATCAATTCACAGAGCGAACAATTAACATATATAATTATGCTATATACAGTTCTTTATTTTCATTTAATATTATTATTAATAAAAATAAATAAATCATTTATTATTTTTAAATTTAACTGGACGCACATAGTCACGCGCGAGTCTAAGCTCGTTTTTTTTTCTTCTTGCCATAGACAATTAAATTACTTCGTCGAGTAATCGGTGGCTAGTGACATAGATATTTTAAAGAGCTTCTGATAGAGGAGCGGCTCTTAGTAGGTTGTAACGGAAGTTTGATAAATTAGTTTGATTAACTCGGGTGTAATTTGAATAACAATTTATTATTTCAAAGTAGAACGGTCATGTTTTTCATGATATTTGCATAACATATGCATTAGCTCTACCATGACAAGAAAGATTAAAGAAAACATTTATTATGTATCGAAGTTCTAGAAATCAAAGGTTGCGACTAGTTACATGATTTCAAAAATGACTTGACTGGATGTAATAGCTCTGAGCAATAAATTAAACAAGATTGTTGTTGAAAAATATATTTTTCAAGACAAGCTTTTAACAAATTCGTAATCGGAACCGCGTGCAGATTGAATGAGCCCAAACACTAGCAGTTTACTTATCTGTCAAGGAGTTCCATTGCCCACCTTCCGTCTCCATCATCAGATCAGCTGGCTGTCACCATAATATTGCATTGTCATTGAACTTTGACAAGTGTGCAAAATTTCAACTCGGAAGTGGTTCTGATACCTACAAGATTTGACCCAAATAATAAACATGGCAAGTTAAAAGCTTGTAAAAATATTCACTGTAGTGCATTTTTTTTTATTATTAATGCTTTATTGTACACCAAACGAGAAATTAACAAGGTACACGAAATATCCTTACAGACTAGTACAACGGGCGGACTTATCGCTAAAAGCGATCTCTTCCAGTCAACCTTTATGTTATCATTATTTTTTTATATATTTTATGAAATATTTAAATAATTTTATGACGTACCTACTTGTTATATAAAACTTAAATTCATTATTTGCGTTGTCAGAGCTCCATTGCTCATATCAAAAAATATTTTAAATTTAAACAACTTGAGTTAATGCTTTCGATAAAAATAAACCAAAAACTTTGATGTAATCATTACGCGTCCATCATCACTTGATATCATAACCATGGGAATACAATTTAGGCTCAATTTAGACGAGGCGCCTAATCAAGAGAAAGGAAATGATTTAAATCCCCAAATTGGTCTACATTGAGCTGAACCATCTATCCAAAGGTCTAAAATGAAAACAACACCATCAATGTTAATTTAAAAACCATAAAAGTACATAAAACGTATCTATTACGATGCCTTATTAATCCCAGTTCCGACGTTCCTCATCGTCAATCAGCTTTCTTTTCTTAATTAGAATGGAAAACGCGTTATTCTCAAGTTCACGGCATTTTGTAATACAGTCACATATTTGTACGACAACTCGATTAATTCCATTATTTATATTTATATGAAAACTAGTCAAAGCCTCAAAGGGATGGTATATTTTACATCTCTTTCTAATAAAAGGAAAATTGTACGTTTGTCTCGTTTCGGTGGCATCTCGCTCGGTTGGCTGCTCTCGCGCCAGTAACGCATGCGCGCTCGTTTGAAGCGTTCGCGTTTGAATTTCGAATTATTTTCGCGCGTTTATTTCCTAGTAGACAGTGATGGATGCGTGCTACGAAATTTGAATTTGGAAATTCTGGATGTGTCAGTGATATAAGGGCGTGACCATACGATGCCGGAGTTACGCTGCGTGCGCGCCACGGCTCAGTGCAGATATTGTGCGTTTTTTGTGTTGTGTTGAAAGTGAAGTCACAAAGGATTACAGTGTTATTGTTGGGAACACGTGAGAGTCGCAGTTTATTGCAATTAAGGTTAATTTGTGGAAGACATGAAACAAACACTATTGGTCAAGTCAATGTCATAATTGGCAAGTCCATTTGAAAAGCCGTGACTGAGATTGCAATAAGATTTTATATCATTTCACGTCCAATCAAAAAATATCTTATTATTATATCTCCATTTAAAAAATATCTTCTCGGTATATCTACAGAATGAACTCAAGCTGATAATAGTTACAAAATGCAAGATTATTAAAATCCGCGTGTAGATGTTAATCTCTTCAATGGAGAAACTTATTTTCACTATTTAAACAACGCTAAAGCCGTGAGAAAACGGGTCTACGACACACATAGTTAATGAAATATTAACCGTTTGTAAAAGTATTTTAGACACTTTTATGTTATAAGACCTCAGTTTTTAAACAAATCCTTTTGACAGTTGATTTTCTCGGTGTTTCCGACAGAGATTTTCATAATAAATTTTCGTATATGTTAGTCTCTGAGGTATTTATAATATGAGTCTCTGATGCGTTTACTTCTGTTTACTCTGCTGTTTTGCCTAAATTAAACTAATAAATAAAAGAAAAAAACAGGTATTATGAAAATCTCTGTCGAAGATTCGCTATTTATACCTTATCGATAAATTTACTCTGTAAAAAAGTTTACCAAAAATACACACTTTCGGATTTAGAGAGATCATCGATCTGTCATTTTTAATCAACAGATTTATCGAGATTAGTTTACCTAGTAGTTTTAATAGATAATACGACAACTACATATATATATATATATATATATATATATATATATATATATATATATATATATATATATATATATATATATATATATGTATATATATATATACTAAACTAATGATGATGATAATAGATAAAAAAACGTTTTTCTCACGATGTTGGCGCTTTCAGTGATTAAAAATCGAGAACCCAAAATATTTCAATCAAACACCCACAATACGCATACTTCTCTTTTTGCTATAAGTTGTGAAAACGTTAACAAGGGCAAGAATGAAGAAAGGGCAGGATGATGTAATAATAACTACACCTACATACCTTTTTAAATAAGGAATGTGCGCATACGCATTTCTCGTTATCTAACCTAAATCTCTAAATTAGAATATTGTTATAAAGTCGACTATTTATAGACACCAATTAAAAACTTGGCCGTCAAAATATAACGGGCAGTAGTGATAACATCACACATATATTATTTTTACGACAACGTATGAAAAACCATTTAAAAGCTCTATATCTCGATCTTTTTATTTTGTCTCTCCCTGAGCCACTGTGCTCTACTATGTACTATCAACTGTTACTTATTCTGCGACATTGACATACAAAATATTGACATAGTTCCCAAAAGCAGTGGGTACAATAATATTGTGAGACTCTACTTGGCTCTACAACGACAAGGCGACGTTTTTAAAAATGCTGAGTCAGTCTAGTCCGTAGACTAAGCTGACGTGTGACCGACTTTAAAACAAAACGAAGGTAGAGATGAAAAGTAATCGAAGGTTTTTGTTAAGTTTTTTTTTTACGCTTAATAGGTCTATGTTTGGCCACTATCTCACCTGATGTGAAGCGATGATGTGGCCTACGATGGAGCACATAGATCTAGAGAGAGACGGCAATTGAGCGGCTGCTCAGACCCGTCTCCCCGATGGTTCACTGAACATCATCCCGAAACACGACTAGGTCTCTTGACGGCATGGCTTTGTTCGGTGGGTGGTATTACAACCACGGCCAGAGCTTACCACTCCAAAGCGCGTAAGCGGGTTCCATCACGTTGTTTTCCTTCACCGTTTTAGAGCGAGCGTGCAAAATCCGCACTTAACTATAAGTCATTGGTGCAGGGTAGAGTTGGGATTCGAATCCAGGTGCATCGGATTGAAAGGCGCACATTAAGTGTATAAACTTAAGTTTGCTGCAGCGCTGAAACAATAAATAGCCGTTGAACCTAACAGTATAAACACGCAGCAATAGAGCGCTTTTAACGGAACGGAACTGTAATCAGAAGCCTATCGGATTCATATATTTTGTATAGAGGCGTGCACACTATTCTGACGCAGCGTCAGAGCGCATCACGTCAGAATCTGATGAACCTACTGATGCATCACGACACGACACGTGTTAATAGTGTGAATCCGGCTTTATGTGTACAAGATAGTATGACGTTTCGTGATGTAATAATGCTACATTTTCTCAATAAAAGGAAGAATTTAAAGAAAATTAATTTTACTGCCACTGCTACTCAAACTTGCGTATGTACTTTTTTTTGATCTCCTAAAGACGATAATTGCAAAATGTACGCTATTAAAATATCATTTCATAATAACAGGCGCGAGTCTCGGATTGTATCTCGCAAATTTATTAAACTGCAGAAGCTTAAAGGTTAGAGAGTTCGCTACATTAATTGCGTTGTAATTTCAATTTATGGCATAGATAGAACGTGGAGCCACATAAAAGTACTTATCTATTTTGTGGTAGAGCGGAGTTTGACATTTTAATTAAGTTTATTTTGTACATTGTATCTATGCATTGTTGTGGGGTTTCTATAAATTACTCGTGATCTATCAAACAATAAAATAAAAAAGGTGAAGCCTGAGAACAAACTTAGCAAATATGTACCTTTACTTGGCCCACGAGGTAACCGCCATGTTGGGGTGGGATGTTGACTCGACGATCATTGTCCCGATAGTTGTTTTGGCGAACAGTCTTATAGCGAAGGGCCTCGACCAACATCTCAAGAGGCTCTCGCCCTGACACTGCACGTAATGTCAGAAGGTTCCTCACTTTGCAGCCCTAACCACCGGTAGTTTGGGCCCAGCTGTCGGCGGCACCCTTGTTTACGTTTTTTTTTTAAACTTATTGTAAAAACTTAGACGTAAGAATGTAGAGATAAATAATGTGCAAAATGAATAATAATAAAATAATGTGTTCTAGGCATTGATCATTATCTATACGAGTAGCTGTTCTCAAATTTTGCCACAAAGATATCCATGTTTATATCGCAAAAAAATTATTAAATAATTTTGCTTCATATGAAGCAAAGGAAGTTCATAAATACTTATCTCTGTAATTCGTAGAATTAATGTAACTATATTAAAGATGTATATAAGGAAGTGATTAAACGGTAGCTTATAATACAGGCAGGTTAAATAGAGTTGGCAACGGTAACTTCAATATTATTGACGTCGTTACTATTGTTTTTATTTATGTAATGATTAATAATATTCATATTGGAATTAACTTTTTTTTTTCTTTGCAATAGGCGTGGAAAGAATTCACACTTTTGTTTTTTTATGGAACTGAGTGATGAGACGAGCAAGTCGTTCGCCTGATGGTAAGCACCACGCCTGCCTATAACAATTGCAGTGCCACACGGAACTTTTGGTACCATAAAAAGCACTGCGTAGCACTGCACTGCGGTTATCACCTCGAAACATTAGATATTAAGTTTGTGAGCGAGTGTGGCTCAGCTGAAACTCATGTGCCTTTCGATCCGACGCACCTGGGTTCGGATCCCGACTCGGCCCTGCACCAATGACTTATTAGTTAAGTACAGATTTTGCACGCTCGCTCTAAAACGGTGAAGGAAAACATCGTGATAAAACCCGCTTACGCGCTTTGGAGTGGTAGGCTTTAGCCGTGGTTGTAATACCACCCACCGAACAAAGCCATGCCGTCAAGCGACCTAGTCGTGTTTCGGGATGATGTTCAGTGAACCATCGGGGAGACGGGTCTGAGCAGCCGCTCAACTGCCGTCTCTCTCTAGATCTATGTGCTCCATCTTAGGCCACATCATCGCTTCACATCAGGCGAGATGGTGGCCAAACATAGATCTATTAAGGGTTAAAAAAAAATAGTCTCATACCTATGCCGGAACACAGTCATGCTTGCGCACTACTGCTTGGCGTCAGAATAACTGGTAATGCTGCTTTTACGACACATTGACGTAATAAATTAAGTCAATAAGATAGATGCGAAGTCGCGGGTATAAATCCCGCATAAAGTCATGCGGACACGTACCGTATTACCGTACGCGTATGGCTTAAAATAATAATGTAACATTTTGTTTATAATAATAATATTGTACAATATAACATATACAACACATCCGCCTATATTTTTACTCTTCTAAAATGTTCTATCTATAAAGTTGATTTTTATTTCCTCGATTAACTTCAAATTCTTTGTCGATACGAGAACAGTGAAAATATTCTCACATATATTTATGACACAATGTCGCGGCGTACCGACTGGGAACGGAATTCTATTGCCCATTATCAAATAGTTCACAACAATGTGGTGAAACTGTTGTCTTACAAACTATGCAATAATCTGTAGCACCGTAATAGAAACTACGTATTACGCTGTGACGATTTTTTTTCTGGTTATAGTCTTGCGTTTGACCACTATCTCACGTGATGGTAAGCAACGATGTGGTCTAAGATGTAACACGCTTACCTAGAAGATACCTGTTCACTCTCGATTTGAAGACTCCCAGGTCCCAGGTGAAATCTTGAAGATTCAAGACGCCGTGTGCAAAGCTACTGCTGAGTTTAGTAAAACATTTCTATTGTGATTGAGTAAAATGAAGAGCAGGTCGTTCGCCTGATGGTAAGCTAAACGCCTGCCCATAACAGTTGCATTACCACACAGAGCTTTGTTTTGAAAACCTGCGCGATTCTTCACTGCGCTCGTCACCCTGAGACATCTAGTATTTAAGTCTCAATATGCTCAGTAATATTGCTGGCTGCAACGCCCTTCAAACTGAAACACAGTAATGCTTGCGTACTACTGCTTGGCGGCAGAATAACTGGCCAAGCGGACATTACTTATGTTGCTCTAGCGTCTTAATCTGTAGATTCTGCGCAACTAGGACTTGTTCTCGTAGAATGGTCTTTACGCTGGTATACCTAGTAGAAACTGAGTACTAAGCTGTGGCTATTACATTAGAAAATGTTTGTTAGGCTGTGGTTATGTTGTAAAATGCGCGCGCACGTATTGTTATAAAGCCGTTGGCGGGTTGTTACACGTCTTAGATGAATAGATAGATAGATAAACACTTTATTGTTAAAAACCTTAAAAATAGGTACATGAAAAACACCTATTATTAAATATACGTTTTGGCCGGCAAGTGAACTAACTTAAAAAATTTAAGCTCGCTGTTACGGAAAATACCTATTATAAAGAAAAAAATGCTGTTTCCTGACACTAGCTTAAATACGAGTATTAATACACAAAAAATATTTTCAATAATTTATTACTTTTGCTTCTGCTAATTATTAAAATACATATTTAATTAATCTTTTCGCCTATCATTTTCCCCTATCATTGGTATTAATAATTGATGTATAGGTATTTAACTTTCTTCTAATAATATTTGGCGATATCAAAAACGAGATCAAAGAATTAATTAACGAAATATAAATGATATTTTCGACAGATACATATTTAAGACAATTATTTCAATCAAACTACGACATGACGTAACTTCTACATCGAAGAATCTCATTAAATATCAATTACGGAAAACAGAAACCATATAACGAGCGGTAGTCGCAGGTGGCCGCAGGCGAAACCGGGGACCCAGCCACTGTCTAATAAACAAAATAATCATGAACTCCTTCGTAGTAAAGTTCCAAATTGCTTGCAAAACTATACATCCTAAAAATATAAATAATTATTTATTAACTTTACCCCGAGGACATAGAGTTGTAAATAGCTTCAAGACTTCAAAACCTTCCAACTAACCCAAACCTCAAAAAGCAAACTTAGTTCAAATTTGCTTTTTGAACTTTTTGCCATTGCAATAGGGTTCAAAATAGCGTGTGTTATTGAAAAGGCTTTAATGATGCCATAGCCTGGGGTTAGGTCCTGTTAAATTGTAGGCCGGCTCCGAACGGAGGTCTAAATGACTTGTATGTATTACTAGTTTCGAGATATAATGCTGAATACAAGAAGTGAATACGATTCGTATTCACGCGATGTAAGTAGGAACCTAGTAGCCATAATTCTGTCAGATCTATTGGTGCCGCTATATGTACCGTTTTTAACTTGTCTTTAAATAGAAATACGCCCAACGATCACATACATAGATCCTGGCCCCTAACTAGGATTGCCTCTAACCTCTAGGAAAGATGGAACTACAAGGACCATAGTCATAAGATTTGAGCCAACCTGTCCAATCACTACACCACAGAAAGTGTAAAAACTTAAGCATTTTATTTAAAGTTCTGAATGGCACTGCAATTGCTATGGGCAAGCGTGGCGCTTAACATCAAGCAAACGTATTGCTGGTCTCATTACTTAGTTTCAAGAAGAGTGATATTGTTGGGTATTATGAGACTTAAGAGCTAATTATCTCAGGGTGACGAGCGCAGTGCAGTGCCGCGGAGTGCATAAAATATATTCTGGGTGGTGCTGCAACTGTTACGGGCAGCTTAACAACAGGTGAACGAACTGCGCAACTCGTCACTCAATCACTTCTAAAAAAATGGATTCATTTATAACATATCTATAGAACTCTCAGATTTCTCTATACCAATATATTCCGAGATATAGAACAGTCGTTTGTTTTTCGGGTTAATTTACTAATAAACTTAAAGCTACCTAACTACTTACTAGCTTTATTCATAATCGTCCAAACCCGGTATAGACGAGAGAACAAAGAGTCAACTTTTGGATGTTTTACAACATTAGAAAAACTATAAACTTAAGTAAGTTATAAAATTTGTAAATTATCATTTATAGCCGTTCACAAAGCTACGCAGCAACGCACGGTTTTCTATAACAGTTTACATTATAATGTAGATATATTCACCTCTCTCAATAATATATTTTATGCCAAGAGCTTAATTAAAATGTCCATTAAAGTCAAAGTTAATACTTTTCATAAATATTCATCCAAAGAACTTCGCAACGACTCTATTACAGCAAATGCCTCTGACGTGAGTGTCGTCTTGAACGTCAGACGCGACGGATTTGCTTGACCATCATAATAGCTAATCTTCCACCTCCCCAAGAAAGGTGGGTCTCGGGGTGGTCCCCTTTACCCCGGGAATAAGCGCTCAGGGGTTTCTAACCCTTTGGAACTGGCAGGCCGCTGGTGGCTGCTCCGCTAGTCGACGCGCCTCTCAGCGGCTCTGTGTTAGACCTTTGTTGTGTGTGTTGGTCACCTCTGCCCTCTTCAATTTCTTCAGGCGGTGGGATATGCTTGATTGTTTCTTCTAAGAAATAAAATAAATTACGTAAAATTGAATTATTTATTTCATCATTTTACATCATACAACGGTCCATTTTGTTAGAAACACTTATTATGTTAGTAAAATACAAAAAAATATACATAAACAACGACATTATAGAGACACACACATTGACATCGGCTTGTGATCCGTCGTCCAGTATCTCAAAGTCCAAACACCAGTCAATATCTCAATTCTACGCCTTAAAAAAATATTTCTACTAATAAAACTGGAAGATATTTACGAAATCAAGAAGCCGGTTAATGGTAAAAAGTCTACTACTAGAAGGATTCTTCTAAGTGTGTGTACATATATTGTGACCACATAATTCCGTAACAACTCAAATTTCAAAGTTCAAAAATTCTTTATTCAGTTTTCGCATCACAGACGCACTTATGAACGTCAATTATTACAATGACTATTACAATGACCACCGTATTGGAAAAATTATCACTCAGAAGATACGGGTAGAAACTGAAGGGCATTTTTTTGAACTTTTTTTACAATATTTTATGGTTGTTTTTGACAATATTATGTTTCTTATGTGCCAGTTGGCTACGTTTCATGCGATGGATTTTTATGAAATTAGGTACGTACTTTAGGTCCAGGAACAGGACATAGGATGAATTTCGTCCCAAAACCAAACCTTACAACTATATACCGAATTCTAATATTTGTATCTCTAAACTGGCCTGTAAACGGGTCTTGCTTAAAAGAACATTAAATAGGTTACAGTATGTGTATGAGTGGCGAGTATAATGAATATGAACGTTACTTTTAATATTATATACTAAAGTTAGTGTAGTTCCAAATTGAGACAAAAATTGTCAAGAAAATTCTTAAACAGGTACATAATTATGCAAAAGTTGTGTTATTGCCAATAATGATGATTTATAAGCAATAATCTTCATTCAATTTACTTGTTTCTATGATCAAGGAAATTTATGATAATCGCAACCGGAATTCTATCAGGAGATAACATTCCGAGCGTATCGGGATGTCTATTTATTATATCCTTTAGCTAACGTATTTAGTTGGAAGGCTTTTACTATTTATAAACATCTTTACAGAGTTCCATATTTTAATAAAGGTAAAGTAAAATACTTTGAGTTAAATTTTTATGTAAATATGTTAATTTAATTATTAAGAAATTTACAATTGTCACAAAAAAAGAAACTATTAATAAGATACTAAACTATGTACAACTAGAAATGCATATACAAGTGGTGACCATGCGGCGAGGTGCCAAGACCGCTGGCTGCATTCCCGCGTTGAATGGCTAAAGCTAATCTTTGAGCCAGGAATGAGCCAGCCCTTTATTAAATATTTTTATTAAATGAATACTTGTTTAATTTTTTTATCCATGTTTTGACATCGACTTAGTATATGCTTAGGTATTCCCTTTGCGAGTTATTCTAACGCCAAGCAGTAGTGCGCAAGCATTACTGTGTTCCGGTTTGAAGGGAATCGTATCCAGCGAAATTATTGGGCTATGAGACTTAATATCTGATGAGCGCAATGCAGTGCTACGCAGTGCTATTTTTGGTGTTAAAAGTTCAGGCACTGCAATTGTTATGGGCAGGCGCTTACCATCAGGCGAATGACCTGCTCGCCTCATCACTCAGTTCCATAAGTTCAATGCTGGTAATACTTTTACCCGCATCTTATTTATGTTATTCCTTCCATTTCTCGATTTGCTCGTACCTCCACTGGCTTCTGGCCACAATCCATCATTCAATTTAGATTTACGGCCTCAGTTTTTATGGCTTCTCCTGTCCACTGTCCACCATTACCGGGGTAAAAAGTATATTGAATCACAAGAGGAATGCTTCAGATCTAAGACTTGTTGTCAGTGCCGGATTTACAAATAAATAAAGTATTTGTTTCGTGTCTGGGTATTTTGGGACCATGGTCCTCATAGTTTCTGATTCCCTAGATACAGGTAATCCTAGTTAGGGACCAGGATCTATAAATGTGATAGTTGGGCGTATATTTTTTTTATTATCAAGTCCCAAGGCATATTGGAGCATTTTTTCCTCTCTTTCTATGCAGTTTAGAGGACTGTCTTCACAGTCAGATATGATATTTTCGTACGCGATTCAGAAGCATAGTATTAATTTCCTTAAACGTGATTAAAAAACGTTTAGAATGATATAAAACTAGCTGCGCCGCGCTGTTTTACCCACTAGTCAATTATTTGATGAACATTTATGTGAGGACATGGGATACTTTTCCCTAAAAAGTTGTGGTACTTAAAGCCCTGAATAGGTTTCAGGACTTAAAGTACGATATATACCAAATTTCATTAAAATCCGTGGTGTACTTTTTGCGTGAGTAACAAAGTCATACATCCATCATTCTTCAAGCTCTCAAATCTAATTAGGCCTTAAGTCTTAAGACTTAGAATTACTAAACTTTAGGGCCAGAGCTTTCAAGCTACTTAATCCAGCACTGCCTGCGATATAAAAGTGTATTGAATCTCACCAGGAATGTCTCAGATCTAATGTCCAGTGGAAGGAGTGAGACGTTTTTCGCATTTTGCCGCCGCGCCGCCGCGCCGCGCGCCGCGGGCATCGTAACTCGCAATTTGTTCTTAACGGCAATACTGGTTTCTAGAACAGAGGCTGAGGACATGCTGTGATAGTTTCATCTTTATAATGCCATATTTGATGTTGAATTTTGAAAGACGTCATCAGGCATATTTCTGTAACAGCTTCTCAGTTTTTAGAAGTTGTGGCTCGTACCAATGTTCCGTGGGCATAAGCAATATTTGTTTTGTTTGCTTTTGGAGGTATTTACATAATAGAAGTAAAATTCTTTGACTATGAGGCTAGATGTGCTCAGCCACCAGACTGTAGATCTCTGTCTCCTTACGATGCGCATAATTGGCAGCCATACGTCACCGTCGTCTATATGTTTCTCTCCAGATGTGACGGTGGCTAATGCAAGAATTCTGGTTTCATCGGCTTTGGTTGTGCAGAAGTGTGCATATTTTACGACCACTTTGAGTTGAACTTCTATTTGATTTGAAGAGTTATCTTTTTCCAGCTTTCGCCCAAAGAAAACAGCCAATCTCCATAAATTTCCATCTAGTTTAACACCTCTGTCTTCCCTATAAACCTCATAGGCATGTCTGCGGTCTTCGTTTACATCCGTTTAAGGGTTTCCTACGATTGACGAGACAGAGGCTGAGGGTAACTGGTTTTTATTCGCTTTGTGTAGTTATGGGAGCATTTGGAGGCTTGGCACGTTGGGTGTTAGACTTATTTGTATTTCACTTCAACTTCAACTTCATTTCTACGTTCATCATTCTAGTTGGATTTAAAAATCCCGTCGTTTCTTTTGTGTGTTGACTTAATATGACTTGAAGGCTTGAAGCTTATAAAGAGTTTAAAGAGTGTATTACTATTAATTTCTTCCTAGTTTATAGAGCCCGTAGGTATCAACTTTAAAATCTTGACTAACTAAACTACTAAGAAATTCAGCCGCTAAGCAGTAGTGCGCAAGTATTACTGTGTTCTGATTTGAAGGGTATTGTAGCCAGCGAAATTACTGGGCATTATGAGACTTAACAGCTAATTGTTTTAGGGTGGCGAGCGCAATGCAGCGCCGCGCAGAATTTTGCAAAATTCTGGGTGGTGCTGTTATTGTTATGGGCTGGCGTATCGCTTACCACCAGGCAAACGACCCGCTCGTCTCGTCACTCAGTTACATAAAAAAGTAATAAAAAAACGGGGTGAACTTATAAATAAACTTGTACTTATCGGAATTGAATCAAATATTTCACAAAACTAACCGCCCACCTCAACATTTCAATATCCACTTATCAATATGTATAACAATAAACAATCCCGTTGTTCCTTTGCAGAGATATCTCTACGTGATTCAATTCCAGCTCATAATTCAATCATTGCTTTCAATTTTGACGACAATAACCGCAGCAGATACCATACAGTATATGTCGATATAGAACAAGCATTGTAGGTTGTAGGTATGCGGTCAGAACATATTTATTAAGTTTCTCTATGTTACATATCTAAACAATTATTATCAAAATAATAGCTGAAAAGAAAATATGCAAGCAGAATCCACAATTTACGAAAAAACCTCAAATATTATTCTCACGTGCTTTGGAAATACTACTATCAGAATGTTTTTTTAAATAAGTACCTAAGAAAAGAAACTTAACTTTATTAAGTGATTAATTTCAAGAAAGTTCAAAACTGCTATTTAATATGTCGTTTAACCTACATCTACCAATTTACATATGTCTAAAATGCTTATGATAAAGTAGAGACTTTATTATAACTTTATCAACGAACCTGACCTATAAAAGCTTCAAAACTAACATTCAAATAAAATAGCGTTATTTACAAACCGGATCTCACCAGAAACGACGATTTTAACGTTATTTTTAATCGTCCGTATGTCATTAAGCTCACAAAGAATATTCATACAAAAGATTAATCTTAAACAAAAGGTTGAATATAAAAACGGAGGCTCAGTAAGCCGAGCTACCGAAAGCCTTATGTGCGAGACAATACAAAAATAATTTATGACCATAATCAAACCGACATGACAAAACTATCCCCGTCCCACTCTCTCCTTTAACTATTTATATGTCGAGACGTCGCACTACCCATGCGAGAGTGAGACTAGATACAGTTTTCACTTTTCCTGCTGAATTCGTTATGCTCCCGGAATAAAAAAAAAACTATAATGCTTATTTAGGTACACGCAATATTTTGTCTACGGTCCAGGCTTTAAAGACATCATTATGTTAGTACGATGAAAGAGAAGGCAATATGTGTCGTGTTGTTGATATTTTGCGTGCGCGCGCGCAGGTTCGTGTACAAGTAATGAAATGACTTAATTCGATAACGGTAGAACTTGTTGGAATCCCATTTGACAGTGTGGAAGTTTCGCGTGTTAATCTGTCACGATTTGATTTTAATGTGAGGGGAAGTGTTAACAAGGTGTTGGATTTAATTAGCCGTTTGTTTACACCTGAGTACTAAATAGAGAAACTACTATTGGTACACAAGAGTCTGAAATATAGATCGGGGGTACTGCTTTACCATTGAACTATCGTGCTTTACATGGCATGCATTTTTATGGTGGTACGTCTCTTTGCCGAGTTAAGCCGTCTGAACTTTTCTGTGGTCCAATTTGGTACCACCACCACTTTGCCTTATTCTGCCACCAAGCAGTAGTGCTCAAGTATCACTGATTTCCGATTTAACGGGCATTGTAGCCAGTGAAATTATTCGGTATAATGAGATTTAATATCTGATGTCTCGGGGTGATGAGCGCTTTGCTGTGCTACGCAGAACTTTGCACGTATTAAAAGTTTTGCAATTGTTATGGCCAAGCGTGGCGTTTACCATTAGGCGAACGACTCGCTCGTCTCATTGCTCAGTTGCTTAAACAACATTAAGATTATCTTTACAAGATTTTTTTTAAAGGGTGAATGCCTTTTTAACTGAAAACACTCTTCTTACTAAAATAAACTAACTACTTACAAGGAGAAGCAATTGGACAACCCATAGACCATAAAAGGCCTATAGATAGCTCAAATGCTCCAACCCACTACCAGTTGGTAGCGTACCCAAGATGCTGGCAGTGTTGCCCAGTTGGATTGCAATACTGATACGTTGAGCCAAATAAGTCCCAGCATTTTAGTCACGCGTCGCATCGATCAGGCGCTCTGACAGACTTTTGAAAATACAATGAGCTCCCAGTCCCCGCGGACCAAAAGTCTTCACACCAAATGGGTCAAATATAAAAAAATAATAATAAATATTATCTTTACAATGTTAGTTTAATTTAAGCTGTGTTTACTAATACCTACTATAGATCTATTAGACAGATGTATCAGAGTGATAGGCGCAGTGGATACGCGTCGTCGGTGGGATTTATAATTCGCCTTTCCTAGGAACCATTTGAAATGATATTGCCAGTATTTTGTGCAGTATGCAAGCTTGTGATTTGCCATTAGACAAACGACCTGCCTATCTCATCAATGAGATTTTTATTAAGTGTAAAAAATAATCTCTGAAGAAGAGCTCAAAATAAAAGTTCGACCGCTCTTTATTTCATTGCAAGATAAATAGTTCTCTTGACCCTGGCTTAATGCAGAAACGTGCGAAACCAAAAGCTGAATTGTAAAAAGTTTGTTGTTCTAAATTCCGTTGCAAATTTATATTTTAATGCGTCAAATTAGTTCCAAGTTCGGTCTGTTAATAACTTCGGTAGAAGCTGAACTAAACGTGAACAATAAATCGTAGCTAATTTGCTGATCAATTCTGCCACCGGCTCGGTTCGACCTCTCATTAACCTCTGATCAACCGATAGTTCCCAGAAAGCTAAACGCATGACTAATCGATTATCAGACTTATCGGTATAATAAAGTAATCGATTACTCCGGTATCGATTCATAAACCTAAATCATAATAAAAGTACCGTTGCAGTAATAAGCGAATCCGGTATTTTTACAACCGGATTTTTATTTCCGATCTGCTATTTGTTAATTAAAACGTACCGCAAAATAATGTAAAATGAAATTACTGTGTCATAAAACGTTTTTATTTTAAAATGCTAAGCACCTGGTAACCGGTTGTTTTATGTTTACTGCCCTTTTCGCTTTTGTACTAAGTTCTTATGGTAATATCACTTTTATAATACTAAGTAGAAGTAGACATGAATGATCGATCTTATGTAATTAGTTGAGGAATATTTTAGTACTTTATTGAACCTATCGTCCGCTTAAGTCCGCTTCGAGTCAGGAATCTTCCCACTTCCCAATAGAAGTCAATCATTTTCTTCATCGGATCTATTTATGAGCATTTTATAATCCTTTGGATGATTGCAGAAGCACGAAGGTGTAAAAATCATATTGATCATAAAGTAATTTAAAATTATAGGTAAACTAACTTGTCGAAACAGCTTTCAACCAACCTTTACTACCGAAAACAAAACATCGCAGACGCATCACGTTGTAAAACTTCACAAAAATAGAAAGCAAAATTGTTTGGCGCAATTAGCCGGTAAATCACGTTGCCTAGAGAATGTTAGAAAACAAATAAAATGAAATAAGACGTAACCGCAAACCTGCGATGAGAATTATGAAAGCCGAGACGACGTAATGACAGGACTGGAGCAAGCTAGTGACTGGGTGCAGGCTCAGGGTTTATTGTAGGCTAGGGCTATAAAGAAGACCAGAAGTCTTGATAAACTTGTCCGACAATAACAAACAGGAAAATCTCTTTATCGTAAATGGGCAGGCCGGTCCAGATAACAATAATAAAATTAAATAAAACATTGGAAAACTTTCTGTTCATTAACAGTGACTCAAAGGGTTCACTCGAAGGGTTTCGCTGTTTGAATAAATGACTTATCATGACAACAATTTAAACACATCAGCGTAAGTGGTCCAACTCGCGTTTAAATCGAGAATCAAGTAAGAAATTCACACTTGCTGCAATCTCATTAATCATCATAAAATGTCAGCGTTCGTTACATGTCTTCCATAAATTAATCTCAATCATACAGTAAGAGCAGAAAAACAAACAAACAAAATGTCGGCCACTGCGACCCGTCAAGTGAAGGCATCGAACTCTGCAAACATACTCATGTGCAAGCAATGGTGGAAAGTGTGCTGGATGTACGGTGACCAGGAGAAATACTACAGACAACTCTATGGAAAAAGAAAAATGAACACGCTCAACACTAATTTCCTTAACTTCGACAATTTGGACACCAAAAGACCTGGAGCTCAAATCACTGAACTTACCGACGAATTTTTTGAAGACACTAACATCGATACTAACATTGAACCGGCTCCAGATGAAACTCGAACGTTTGGAGTCGAAACAGAACCAATATACGGCTTTGATTACCAAAACACATGGCAAAAAGACCAAAGACGACAACCCATACAGCAGAACTACGACGAATATATGAATACCACAGATTTAGATAACATTTTACTCAGTACTGATAGCATTAAGAGTATGATTGAAAACGGACTACCTCGACATAAGGAAGTGATAGATTCTAAAGAGGAGCTGGTCAGAGATGGTGATACAGTGGGTAGAAGCACTAAGTTAGTAAGTAGGACAAAGAAAGGAGCGATAGTTACTGAAGACACGGACATCTCTACGGATTTTAAGACTTCAGCCAACCTGAAGTTTCAACGATCTACGGTGAAGACTGGTCCAAACAAGAGTAAGGAGATTCTGCAGCCGTTGAAAGAGGACAGGGTCCTCAGTGAGTGCTTGAGGACTAAGTGCTTGGGAGACCAGCTGACGACGACCACGACGACGCTGGTGACTGTGTCGCAGACCTCGGTGACATCGTGTAACGAGTGAGTACTCATGCTTTTAAAAAAAGTTGTATTTAAATTGATGTGCTTTTGCTGCTATGTCGTACGCAATCCTTACAATTATAGGCGCCATTCTTCATTTTTTAACCAACTTCAAAAAAGGAGAAGGGTCTCTATTCGATTGTACTTTTTTATGTTTGTCAGAACTCCGTCATTCATGAACCGATACGGAAAATTGTAGCGTTAGGTTCAGTATAGCTACGAAGTGGTCCCATATAAATTTCATCGATATTTGACGTTTTTTTTTTTAAATTATATTTTTATTTAGGGACTTGAAGTCGTTACGACGACTATGTCAGTCCCATAGTTATATTTGACGTTGAACTTCGAAGATACATTGAAGTCGGTTTTTTTGTTTCATAAAACGTATACTAGTGTTCAGTCATATGAACGTAAGATTATATGTCATAATTATTCATTTTTTAACCGACTAACATAAGCCGAAGTACCTAGTTATAATGATAATTCCAGACAGAATAAAACAATGAGTGATTTTCTAGCATCCAACAAAAGCCGACACTCAAAACATACTATAGTCTATAGTCTATAGTAGACTTAGCAGAATAGTCACTTATTAATATTGCTAGACTATTGTTCAGGCTTTAGTGCCACAAGGAACTTTCATTGTGCCATTCAATCTTCCTTCTGCCAATCAGTATTTGTTATTTCAACTCGTTGTGGTTCAGCGGTAGACATTCCTGACTGAATGAAGCAATTTTGAGTGACTTCCTAGCATCCAACAAAGGCATCTAAGGGGTTTAGCAGAACACTGCAAATGCTCAGGAATACTGCGTATGAACCATTGTTGCTGGCTATAATGATGTTACGCGGAATTTCACAGCGCTTGCGGCTTGGATGGTGTACGGTAAGAGGAAGAAGCGATTTCAACTTATTCTCGTGAGTGTAGCCGGTTAGTAAACTATAATAATATGAATAATACTGACGCTAGTTTTAATAATAAGAAGCGATTTGTTGATGCCTGACTAGGTATTTTGGAATGATACAGTTTTGTGAATATATTTTATTAGAAATACTTGGAATGTAGGAGGTTAAATGAAAGTCACAAGCGTGCTTAAATTTTTGGTATGATTTAGGTGTGAGGAACGAGTGATTATTTCAATATTTAATTAATTATATTATAGTCACCTGTCACCTATCCGTGATAAGTTTCATATCAAAATAGGTTATTTAAAATTTCATTAGAATAACTTCCTAAGAGGTCTTATCTAATAAAAAAATTACAATCATTAACATAACATTACCAGAAATCAGGTTCTGCACGTAGATTAATTTCCACTGATGTTTAACTGCTTTGTTTTAGTATCTCATTGATCTCAGCAATCAATGAAACGTTTATTCGTAAAAACATAGACAATAGTCTATCGCTAGATCGACGTAAAAGATAAAGTTATATCCGTTACTTATGTCACTACCAACAGTTACTTCTCTGTACTCAACCGACGTGAAGCTACAATCATTTCTTTAAACAATAAAGCGTGCTATAACTGATTTAAAATTAAATTTATAAAAAATAATGTATTACATAAATCTCTAAAAATCACTATGAACAATAATTTCATTATAATTAAAACTCGAAAAATTAACAGGTTAGTTAAACCCTAGGGCTCTGAGCCACTTTAGTCAGCATGTATGCAGCATATATGACGGACATTATGGGCATGAGAAGTGAAAAAGCTATTTTTATTTGCTTGTTATGTACGAGAAACGATAAAAAAGTTTTGAATGTGAATAATTCTGGCCTAATCATAATTCACTGCTCACGGCACTTTAATCAAGGAAAGTAACGACCGACCGTCCCATAAACATAGCGTTCATTAAAAAAACAGCTGACAGTGATGAACTTCATTATTGCCAATCAATAAAATAAAGATTCTTATCTAGGGAATTTATAGCACGAGCAGTATTAATTTAAAAAGTATATTGTGTGTGTCCAGTACGCAATTTAATCCAGACGATTTAAGGCCTGCGCAGACGAGGGACTTTTGTCCGCGTACATATTCGTTCTTCAAAATAGATCCCTTACAACTGTATTGAATAACGCACACAAGGGATTAAAAGTACCGCGTACGAAAAGCCCCCCGAATAACCGAGGACATCGATAGACTGGACTAGGCAAAAGCACGGAGTCCCCAAAAAAATAAAACTAACGTGACTAGGCGCAGCAACGCAAACAGCGAACTTTAGTCCACGTTGATTAATCAAGCCGAAATTAAGGGATGTAAATAACAACACAAAGTAATCTGAGAATATTTGCTTCCTTAGCGTGCGCTTCACGCTTCACTAAATTTCCGAGCAACAAATGCACGACATGCGGACTCAACGCACGCCGTGTGCGTTGAGTCCGTGGCAAGTTCTTGGCGGACATTTTATTCAGGGATTTTTGTCCTCTGCGGACAAAAGTTCCTCGTCTGCGCAAGCCTTTAACCTGAGAAAGATAGTAACTTGCCGTGCGCACCAAAAAATAAAAAAATAAAAAAGAAACATGGCGTCGAGCGACCAGAGACAAGATGGTATCTCGTTTAAGCTACCGTTTACAGGCATTGGCGCTGTACGTACAGCTTCGATTGATCGATCGATTCTTCCTGATTTTGTGCTTTTATTTGCCGATGGAAGATAACTATTTATGTTTACTGTGATATTTGCCGCGACGTAAAACGTTGTCTGTAAAGAGTTTCAGACAAGCTTACATTGTAACACAGCAATCTACCATGGATAAAATATCATCCTTTCTACTTGAGATATTAACAAGATATTTATTACAAATATATTTTTCAAGACTAAAGCAAACTTGCAAAGTGATTTATACATTTTTGTGAAGTTTAAAGACTTTAAAGGCATGAAAAATATATCGTTTTGATATAGAGTATAATATTTTTGTGCTTTCTTTTTTTAACTTTTATTTAGGAGCTAACTGAAAGAGTACGTTAGTTCCATCCATGGAGTGTCCCATCATATCCTAATGTATATATCTACATTGTTATACTCTTGTTCCTACACGCCTATAGAAAGAAGCCAAGAACTAACTTTTTTAAATTGCTCTCTTGGCTGCCTATCGACTCGTGGCAAATGAGAGACCTATTTCAGCCTGTAATTCGATGCGCGCAGAGAGATGCAATCTCCTGGATCCAATTTTCTAGTCTAGAGATTATTTCGAAAGCCAATCCAATTTTCATAAATATTAGTATTTTCCACCTTGATGACAGAATAAAATTCTGTAACACCGATGCGATGGAGTGAAGCAAACCTATAAAAATCGGATTGCATCCGATTTTTATAGGAAATAACTGTAAGCTATTGAATACTGCTGAATTAAAAAAGGTTTCGCGAAAGTAGTTAAGCTGCGAACATAAAAGTTAAGCACTACTTTGTATGCAAAGTTCATGCGCATATTTTTTAACCATAAACAAAATAGCAGATTTTATTTTGCCTTAAAACGAACGTACCAAAAAGGCGTTTCAAAAAAGGTAGAAAATGAAATAAGTTATTGTCTACTAAAAATGTGACGCATAAATATGAAAAGCTTAACAACCAATTACTTATATTCAAATATACAAAAAATAGAGAATAAATCAACGCACTCTCACTGCGGGGGGTAGAGAAAACACACGTCTCTTATTCAACATAGCAACATAAACAAATGTATAGGTACCTACTGGATTTATTAGTGAAGAGTTATGGTTTTCCAGTAAATATGAATGAGAGACATCGTACTGTTTTGAATGTAGAATGTTAAGTGTTTTAATGATGTGGCAAGATTTGGGCTTATCAAGGTTTTGTAGACAAATGTCAGAAAAAGGTAGGCCTATACCCAGCGATGGCTGATCATGATGTTTTACCACAGAATACTAAGGGACAGAAGCAACACTCCGCAAAGAAATTTAAACAAATAGCGACTCTTGCTATGACGCAATAAAATACAATTCAGCTCGCGTAGCGCTGCATACCTACCAGTATATTAACCTACCACATATTAACCTACAGAGCGCCTCTCTTTCTATCGCATAGCTCTTATCTCTTCTGACGCGGCACGTGTAACGACGCGCGACCCGCCGTCGGTGTCCGGCTATGTACTTGTAGCTTCGTACCTACAGTGCGGAGTTCGTTAGGCCTGGTTTTACTTCAATATCTGCCTAATTATATTACTGTGTTCTTTCGTAAAAGTTTAATGTTATCGTCATTTCAAATGAAGGTACTCAACACTCTCGAATGTAAAATTTCTTGCTTTCTTCAGTTCAAAAAAATGAATAATAGACAAATTTTCGTCGATGTTTATTTTTCAATATTGGTGAATCAGGACTGATGGTAGAGTCCGTATTTTACAATAAGGAATCGAGCGCGCAAGTTAGGGTATACAACATTATCATACACATAGTTATGTTATACTATTAGGTATTCTGTGGTTATGTATATAGTTATGTACTTATTAGACTATGTTAGAAAATTTCTGATTTCATGCTGGTCGGTCGGTCTTATAGATGAGCCGCATGATAGATTGGCCAAGAATTCCAATTAAAGTACTATAGGTACATATACAAAACCGTACTACGGTTATTCAATAAGCTACAGTTTGCGGACGGGTTGACTACGTTGAGGAACTAGTCAATGAAGTTGCCAATTCATCAGTATAATATGCCCGTCTTGTAAATTGTGCTATTGAAATAGGAAGAATGGCAAGAAATAAGTTAGAATAAAGAGTCAAGATAAAAAAACAAGTACAGTATTTCCGGCATTGACGTTCTAAAATTCATCAATTGTCACCAAACAAGTCCTTTTCTTTTTATAACGAGCTGTAATGAGAGCGGAAGTCCCGTGTTATTCTGGGCGGTTCGGACAACAAACGATGTAACTTATAGTGGTCACACTAAAGGTAGTCTCGTAGGAAGCAGCATATTTATCAATCTTGGTAATCTAAATTAATCTGCCGCGTTAAGCGCGGCCTACATTGTAGAGAAATCTTCATTACGGCCAGACTCAGAATACAGTGTATTCTGAGGCCACAGAGTATATGCAGTGGGGAAGCAGCTAATGCTTGTGTTCCATCACAACTACATGCATATGCATCTAGTTGTGATGGAGCTGTGATGGATAAGGGCCTGCATGAACATGGGTTGAGGGCGATGTTTTTACATCAAACATATACATTAGGATTATGATTACAAGGATAGCGTTAGTTACAATTTGGCTGTATTCATCCAGAACCTCGTCGCACAATCTAAGTTTACTGAGAGAACAGAGAACTATACGAAAATTCCCTCAACCCATAATCAAGACTCCATCTGTGTTTCTACGTTGGGACGTGGAAGAAGAAGAATTAGGGCAGGTACATCAACCGGCGTGGAAAAGCACCATGGATCAGATACCGCTCTATTTAAAGTGTCCGATCTCAGCCCTACTTCTTCTTTATAGGTACTGATTCTTCTCATTTATATTTACTAATTGTACTCAGTCCTTGAGTGAATGTTTGCTTCAATAGGAAAGTTATCGGCTTGCAGTTACTGCTGTGACTAAATGAGAACTAGGTAGATGCTTATCCACCGTTATCTATGGTGGTATCTCTATGGGGTAATTAGAAAGTATCTGCTCCTTTTGCGGTTACTTTACAATCCGATTTTATTTTTATGTGGCGGCGTGCTGATTGATGTTTAATTTAATCATCTTTGTTTTAAAATAAGCTGTTAGATTATGTAAACATACTTTCTTTAAAACATCTGGCTTTAATCGTGCCCTTGAGACGAGATAAAAAGGATTTACTTGTAGAGGAATTATGGTTGCTCAGTAGCCCAACTTAAAAAGATGCCGACGATGTAGGTTCGAGCCTAGCTCGAGCAATTAATTTTACTTCTTTCGAAGAATTTACAAATTGTAGCATGCAAACTTTTAAAGATGTTAAAATCCGTGACTTTAAGCTTCTTGGAAGTGCAAATTGAATAGCCTTCGGTTGATTTTACCCTGCACTAACTGGCATTTACTCAGCTAGATGGTACTTCCAATAGGCCCACCATAGGTAAGCCTGCAGTTATTTTTACACTCCACCATCAGCTGTCAAGTTAAGCCTTCTTATTGCAAGCAGAGACATCAAGAATTTTCTTGCACGGGCATTTGCCCGTCCCTATTTCCTATTCAACTTTCTATTTCACCAATTCATCTTTTCTTGCATAATTAAATGGGTCGTCAGTAATCAAGACTAAATACATCTCACAGGAATTTGTATTACCTTTTTAACCGACTTCAAAAAAGGAGGAGGTTCTCTATTCGATTGTATTTTTTTTATTTATATTTTTTTTATGTTTGTTACCTTAGAACTCCGTCATTTATGAACCGATTTGGAAAATTCTTTTTGCGTTGGGTTCAGTATAGCTACGAAGTGGTCCCATCATCGATATTTGACCTTAGACTACGAAGATACATTGAAGTTGGTTTTTGTTTTTTTCTAAAAATTAATTATACATAATCTTGTCAATATCTAATTGCTTGCCTTAGGGATTACCTAAATAACTTCACCAATTTCCTCCGACGTCTCCTCAATTACAGTCTAGGGTGCTGTAGCCGTTTTATAGATTTAGTAAGACAGATTCAAATAAACGTGTCCAGTCGCGTCATGGGGCTATTTTGTATAATATATTAGCTGTTATAACAGCGGCCGGCGAGCAATTGGAAAATAAGAAACCGTACGTTATTTGGAATGGGAAACGACAACACTCACGTTATGATTTTGTCAGATAAGTCGAGCATGGTTTAGGCAATTCGGATATACTTCTTTCGAAGCTTTGAGATCGTGACGCACATTCAGTTAGTTAAACTGATTGTGATCAGGAATGAACTTTAGCATTGCCAAGCTGTGCTGTAAAAATTCTCAAGTCCAGCTTCATCATTGTTATGAGTCCATCCTATTTTGTTCTTTAATACGCATATCTAAGCTACTCAATTCTGTCTTAGGCTTTCATTGTTGGATTTTTGCTTGTCGTTTGTAACTTTGAGCCTGACGAACAAGTATCGCATGACCCAATGTCTTCTCCCGAAACTTTTACTGTTTAATACAATCTTAACGGTTCCTTATCTTCAAAAACAAAGGAATTGATTTCACTTGAAGATGCCCTGCTGTTCCATATATATCTACCGCTCCCGTGCTTTCAAGTAATAAATATGCGCATGCGCATGATTTAGCGGCGCGGCGAGTAAATTGGAAACGCTACGATCGATTAATTGGTTCCAGACATGATATACAACTCGAAATGTCTTCAATAACGACGCAGTAAGATTTTACCACTCGAAATGCTACAGTGTCTTAACTTTGTACCACGATCAGCTTTCTGCCAAAGCAGCTGCGCTCGTGATTTCATTTCATAATTAAAAAAATACTTTAATCCGAAACACGATTCTTTGTTGGTTATGAACTTGAATGTTTTGACTTAATTTTTTATGATATATTTACGTTTTACCTATCTTTCACTACTACATTTTTTGATCAGGGAGAAACTGATCCGCTGACAATTAATTTGATTCGAGTCACTTTCCCTAAGCCATTTTTGGATAGAAATTTTGTGATATAGTGATTAAAATAAGTTAATTAGACGGTCAGTGGTATTTGCCGTTAATATTTACATATTAGATACCTCACGACGCCACACGATGGAAATTCTTTAGCACCTTGTATGGTGTTAATTGAATTTTATATCAACGAGATTGATGACCCGAGATAGCGCTCATGTACTTGTAAATAACTTGATTGCTAGATTGATATAAGACGTGTTTACTAGTATATACCTACAGCAAACCGCATGAACTGGGTTTCGCGTGGGCACGCACATAAGTGACACAAAAGCTTCAATAAAGCTTCAATAAAGAATTAAAAAGGTTATTACAACGTCTTAATTCTGTATAGCAGGATTTGACTAAATTGTAGTTATTAAAACTTTTATGCAACTATAAGTTTTATTTTAGTTATTATTTATACGTCTGTACAGGTTTTAATACATACAATCGTAAGCATCATCAGTAATTCATCAATGTTCTCTATCTCTTAGTTTTTAATAAGATTTACCTACTTAGTACAAACAAAGTTTCGGTGGTTTATAAAATAGGGGATCGGACAGTAATCGAGAAAAAATCTAAAATGTAGTTAGAACGAATGTTCGTCGAACCAGAAAGATCATTCAATCAACATTTTTGTGAAATAATTATGATTTATATTTTAAATCAATATATAAAATCTAATATTTCTGACATTTTTAATCTGTTCTTCATCTCAAGCGAAACAACAATCACAGCGCATGACGTCATTTGTAGGCAAATGCCGTGAGTCAAGCTTGCGTTTATTTTACGTTTTTGCTTTTCATAAAATGTATTTTTGCTAATTTTTTCGTTCCATTACTACAATATCGTCCCCAAACTTCACAAAACGTATTTAAATCTCTTGGCAAGTTTTATTTCGAAGAGGTAGTCGTTTTCTACCTACATATGACGTCACAAATTTTGAGGTGACCTTTTGCGCGGCAATATTTGAAACATAATATTTAAACATAGTTTAAGCTACTTTTAGAGCGTTATTTATTTAAAATATTATTTTTCATGGCTATATATATTAATTGTAGTTAATATAAAACACTTTCTGAAAAATTGTCCGATCCCCTATTGCTAACGTTAATATTAAAAAGGTTTGGATGGGCGTAAACGAGATCATACCGAACCAACACATTGCCAATTTAAAAATCTTCGCCAAATCGTTTACAATCAAATGTCCCTCTTCGAAGCCTAATTTAGAAATCATAATAAAATTCTACCTAGTTATTCCAGCAGGTGCGTCTATCAAACATCAAGTAGGCAAGTACATCTTCATCAACCTTACAATAATAACGCTATCCAAACAAACCGCATCAAAAGCAACAATACAGATTGTTACCAGATACCATTACTTCTCATACATTGTCATCTACCATCCGCAGTCCATTCTGTTTACACATTTTACTACTTTCCCCCTCTCTGTTTAACTCCATGTGGCGGAAAGGGACGCGAGGTGTCATGTTAAATTTCTCGGTAGCTCGCAAGATGTTTGAGGAGCTCTTGAGGTGAGTTTTCTAATTGGTAGTGGATAAGCAGGTGGATGGAAGTGGGAACTTTAATTTTAAATAAATGCTGCCTTCCGCTGTGTTTTTAACGCCAGTCGTAGCTAGAGTTAAGTTACAGAATATGTGAAACATTTTGGTGAGCGAAATAGCTCGAAATGTAGGTAGTGAAGCATTTGCAACTTTTCAGTTTAGACCTTCATTAATATATTATTGTATTATTATATTCAGCCTATGTCGTCCCACTGCAGGGCAAAGGCCTCCCTACTTTCCTTCCATTTCTAGTGGTCTTGAGAATATAATTTATTGTTAGAAATGTTCAATTATTTAAGACCCATACTAGGTAGTTTATTCTGCCGCCAAGCAGTAGTGCGCAAGCTACTGTGTTCCGGCATAAGTGCCATTGTAGTCAGCAAAATTACTAGGCATATATGTATGTATGAGCCTTAATATCTGATGTGTCTGGATGATGAGCTACACAATGCTGTTATGGTATAAAAAGTTCTGGGTGGCACATCAATTCTTATGGGCAGGCGTGGCGCTTACCATCAGGCAAGCGACATGCTCGTCTCATCCCTTAGTTTCATTAAAAAACAAACATATTTCTGCAAAATGTCTACTTCAAGTGTCTCCTAATTCTAATTAACCGTAACCGCGCGGAATTCACTTCTGAATTAACGACCAATTCTAATCTAAAAACAGCAGTTGTAATTAGCAGCGTGTAAGGGCGCGTACACACGGACGTGGCGTGCACCGCGCGGTCATTACCGGCTAATGAGCACCCTGCTTTATGCTCCTAGTTCAAGACATGAAGGTGGCTCTGGTGTTGCTAATATATGGTAGTTAGTGCGGGAGGATCCTTCTTGTTTCTTAATATCTTTTAAACTGGTGGAAAGTCCAGCGTCTGGTATTTCCACTTTATGTCAAACCCCGAAAAGTGGGTCATGAAATCATGTTTTTTTAACTGACTGATAAAACGGGCTTGTTGTACACCTGATGATAATAAGCGCCACGCCTGCCTATAACAATTGCAGTACCACCCAGAATTTTTAATACTATAAAAAATCACTGCGTAGCACTGCAAGTAGCTCATTACCCCGAGACATCAGATATTAAGTATCGTATACCCAGTAATCATTCAAACCGGAACACAGAAATGCTTGCGCACTACTGTTTGGCGGCAGAATAATTGGCTAAGTGGTGGTACCTACCCAAGCCTTCTCCCGCATACGAGAGACCTACCACGAGTAATATGTCTATGTAATTGAATAGAAGTGTTCCAGCACTGATGCAGGACGATAACTTTTTCAGTTCTCCTATTCCCGTACGAAGGTTAAAATAATTAATTTTTAGAAAAAAACAAAAACCGACTTCAATGTATTTTCGAAGTCCAAGGTCACATATCGATGAAATTGATATGGGACCTCTTCGTAGCTATACTGAACCCGACGCAAAAATAATTTTTCAAATCGGTTCATAAATGAAGGAGTTCTGAGGTAACAAACATAAAAAAATAAATAAATAAAAATAAATACAATCGAACAGAGAACCTCCTTCTTTTTTGAAGTCGGTTAAAAATATATCGTCAATGCCACTTATATTGCAATTTTTTATAGACGACCGTGCCCGCTTTCCGTACGGATAAAGCAGGTAAACCGTCTGCTCTTTAGTCCCCGTTTCAAAAACTAACAAAACTAACCATTATTAATTTGGTACATTGCTTATATTGTACAGTTTTAATTAGATACTAAGAACTCGAAGCTGTGTATCTTGTTTGTAGTTGCAATAAAGAATTTCTTATCTTATCTTATCTTATCTTAATTTTATTTTCTTTTCTTATGTCATTGTATTTGAGCAAAATTATTACAGGCTAGCCTTTATATATTGGTATAACCCAAGGGGAGGGCACTGTACGCTGAAACACGGGCGATGAGCCTAGTTCGGCAGCAGATACCTCAATATTATAAATTTGTCAACTAGCCAAATAAGCAGTACCTTATTGAATATAATTATTATTAAGTCTACAGTTTACCTAAAAAACCAACTGCTCAGGTCGCAGTAAACTAACATCGAAACGTGCTCGGCCGTTTAAGGAGGTTGCTAGCATCCAGGCGATAATTAAAGAAAGCAGCTTGTTTGACCTGGAACATATGGGAGTGGATTGTGTACGGGACCGCTATAATACTATCTGCTGAAATATACTAAAAGTAGGGATCAGAGACTGTTTACCTAGAAAAAAAATTAGAGGTGGTTCGCAGGACAGTACATTGTAGGTATAGTTTGAATCTAATACTACAAAACCTTAAAGTACAATTATTGTGCCTACACGGAACAGTAAGTACTTCTACCATTTTCAATGACCAACCCTTCTACGCTGTGATTTAGACTGTCATTGTATGGGTTGCAAAAAAAGAAGTTATTTTTACTAGAAAAGAAATATCTTTGTGAACAATCACTCATCATTGTGCATAGCGATAAGGCCGCCCATTGTACCCACTGTTTATTAACTTTGTTATATAACTATTGTTTTTCCTGTGTTTGGTATTCAATCACTCTTGGAGTTCACGACTATGCGTACTATGCTTAGATAAGAAACTTACAGGTATGGTGTTTCTAAATATAAAAATGGGCCGCAACCGGCCAGACTTTTATCACGTATGTTTTCACCATATTGGTTAACCCAGGCCGCTTCTTCGGGTACCCCAAAACCCTCATTATTTCTACCTGTCCAAGCCCATTTACATGTTGTTCGCATTAAACTATGCATTTTTATGAGCATCTTTCTTGTTTAATGATTAAAGTAAACTAAATTGACCCAAAGGTATATCGATGAATCCCATTTCAGTTACAAAAAAAGTCAACATTATAATAGTGCTCATAACGGTAAGTAGGATATGGTTATAGGATAGGTTAGATAGGTAGGATATGGTTATATGATATGGTAGAATTTCTTTGAACATCTTTAAGATTTTCTTCTAAGTTGCCGTCTTTCTGAGCGTTAGGTAGTTGGATATGATAAGTACTTTTCATGCCGGAAAATGTACTACGCTACGCAACCGCGCACCTAGGCTGGTTTTTGTAAAGCAATATCTTCGGTAATTTAGAATCTCTCAATATGTAAACGTCCCACAATAAAAAGCAGCAACTGATTAAATGTCTATTAACATTTAACATTTCAAACACCCCAACTCACACTGTCATTCACCACACACCTACTCAGAACAAATTACACACGTGCTTAAAACAAATGACTTAACAGCTAATTGGGGGTGATGAGCAGAGCAGTGCAGCGCGCAAGATTTTGCAAAACATAATTCTGGGTGGTGCTGTTATTGTTATGGGCTGGGGTATTGCTTACCATCAGGCAAACGAACAGCTCGTCTCGTCACTGAATTCCATAAAAAAATTATACACGTACAACAAATGACACACATTTGCGACTGTTGGTATTAAACAGAGTAGATATCTTATTCAAAAGCCGAGCGAAAACAAGCTAATTATTGAGACATTAAATAGGCAGCTAAATCAACTCTAACGTCGCCGCCGCTAGGTTGGTACCGGCAGTAGCTAAATCAAACACTTATCTGAACCAACGTGGTTAGGTTGGTACTCTTTACTAATTGACGGTTCCGTGTCGTCATGCTGGTATAACGAATTAATGACGCTATTGAATCTTGTAACGGTTTGGTTTTAGCTAATATGATACACGTACCTACAGGTAAGTACTTCCTAAGAAGACAGATTAAAGTTTTGTATTTGAAAATGAAAAATAAATGAGAATGAAATTGGATTCGCAGGGTACTATATAAAATACATATGCGTCAAGTAGTGTTGACGGTCATCGGCTACATACATATATCCCCTAGAGCTTCAGTGAAGTGATGAAACTGTACATGAAGCTTCCTATAATACTTCTAGGGGTCAGGAACATATACAGCAATATTACTACTAATATACACAATTTTGTTTCATTTGCCTACACTCGTGTGACATTTACCTACGTAATAGTTTTTTTTTAATTCGCCTGGCAGGCTGAAATCTCTAGAACCATTCCGCCTTGTCTTACGTAGTTTTTATTTGATAGTTTATTATTCCTAGTTTTTTTGAGAATGAGGGTCATCAGCAACAAACCGGACCCTCTCCTAGTGCTTCAATAACGTGGTGAAACTTTATTCAAGCTTTCCATGTACTTTTTATGAGAACATAAAAAGCAATGTTGTTCTTTATTTTGTTTCATTTGCCTACACTCGTGCAAGTTTACGAACACATAATGGTTAATATTCCACCGATATTACACATGATCACTCGAAATAACACTTGTTTGGAAAATAAAACAGAATCCAACTGTATCACTTTTCACTTCCCGCCAAAAGTCTCCCTACGTAATAGTTCACTTCGCTTCTTGTTTGAATGATGTTTGTGGAGTTGCCATACCACAATTCTGCATAGTTAATATCCCACCAAAAGAGACACTTATCAAAATATAAAAACACTGGTCATTCATCACTTTTCAGTTCCGCTAAAAGTTCTCGGATTTGAGTTTACAGGCCACTTTAAGGTTAATGATCTCTCGTATCCTAGAAGTGGTTACTTATTTTTAATATTTGAGCCTATCACTGAAGAGATAACACCTAGTTCTATTACACAGAAAAGTGAAACCTGTTTCACTTTGTTCAAAAAACAAATAAAAATTGTCTATGATACTATCTCTTATGACTTTTTAGTAATCCTGAAAAGTTAGTTGACTCTGTAGACAGTTATAAAATATTTAAATTAAGATAGCTCTAAAAGTTTCAATCGAAATGGTAGATTTCGACAAAAGTCAAAAGTTATTTATTAATTAAATAGGCATAAATAGTGCTTTTAAACTTCATATACAAATAATACAAAATAATTAAAATATCATGACTTTAAAAAAAAAGTACCTAAGCATGTTTACCCAATTCTTTCCCATTCCCAAATTGAAGACCGGGTGCAGAAATGAAATGCGAAATCTGACTCTACCAGTGCTTGGGAAACACGCCCGAACACGTACTAGGTAGGTTATTTTCTACTGCTAAGCAGTAGTGTGCAAGTATTACTGTGTTCCAGCTTAAAGGGCATTAGCCAACGAGATTACTGGGCATATGAGACTTAATATTTGATGTCTCAGGGTGATGAGTGCTATGCAGAGATTTTTGTAGTATTGAAAGTTCTGAGTGGCACTGTAATTGTTATGGGCAGGCGTGGCGCTTACCATCAAATGGACGACTTGCTCGTCTAATGACTCAGTCCATAAAAAAAACTTTCATGCCGTATATGCTCGTACCTCCAACACTAGGGTTACCACAAGAGACAAAGATTGTATCACTCATATTCATTCGACAGCGACTTGTTTTGAAATTTTAGCATATTTATAGACACCAGCGCATGCGTTGACCCGTCCTACTAGTCCATTAGCAAGTTGACCTGTTATTCCTAGGCACTTGACCTGTTCCTAGCAACTTACGCATATTTGGACCCGTTTTACATTCCTGCCCCATTGTTTTTATGGCTGGATGGACTAGATACGCGGCTGTTCGAGTTTTTTGTAGCAGAGCACCTGCTGGGGACGGGACCAGTTCCGGAGTTAAGGGTTAACTGCTTGCCATGTTACTTAATAGCTACTTTTTAACCGACTTCACAGGAGGTGATTCTCAATTCCACTGTTTTTTTATGTTTGTTACGCGATTACTCCGCCAATTATTAATAACGAGCTGCGCCCTGCGGTTTCACCCGCAGTTTCCCGGGATAAAAAGTAGCCTATGTGTTATTCTGAAGTGTATAAGCTATATTATTGTAAATTTTCATCAAAATCCATTTAGTAGTTATTGCGTGAAAGAGTAACAAACATACATCCATTATTCCGTACAAACTTTCGCGTCTATAATATTAGTAGGGTATTGATGATTCTTTTTTTATTTGGTAATACCAATGGATGGAGAAGGAAACTCCGCATCAAACCCCTGCTGCAGGCTTCTTTGACACCACAGAGGCTGTAACTTTGGAATGGTAAGTGAAGTCTAGTGAGATCTAGAGGCGACTGTAGTTGAGCGATTGATCAAAACCATCGTCAGTTCACCGAACATCATCCTGTAACACGACTAGGAGTTTTATATACAGAGCGAGTGTGGCTCAGCGGGAACCACCTGCGCCTGGGTTCGAATCCCGACTTGGCCCTGCACCAATGACTTATAGTTAAGTGCAGATTTTGCACACTCGCTCTAAAACGGTGAAGGAAAACATCGTGATGAAACCCGCTTACGCGCTTTGGAGTGGTAGGCTCTGGCCGTGGTTGTAACACCACCCACCGAACAAAGCCATGCCGTCAAGCGACTTAGTCGTGTTTCGGGATGATGTTCGGTGAACCATCGGGGAGACGGGTCAGAGCAGCCGCTCAACTGCCGTCTCTCTCTAGATCTATGTGCTCCATCTTAGGCCACATCATCGCTTCACATCAGGCGAGATAGTGGCCAAACATAGATCTATTAAGTAAAAAAATAAAAAAAATTAACTTCTGATATTGAATTTGATTTGATGATCTGAATTGAATACCACCCCGACGCGACGCCTTAACCACTGACCACCGAGCCAGGTGCTCGACCAACCAAATTTCTTCTATCCTTTTTACATCGTCTTACGGGAACGATTCGACGTCATCTGTCGTCAATTTTTACATTGATTAACCAAACAAGTCTAATATTACAATTAGCAACATGTTCTACTGACAACGCTAGCCCAATCAAATTTCTGATATTAATCTGATTAGTGGTTAAGGCGTAGGGACGGTATTAAGGAGACGCAGGTTCGATCCCTGTCCGAGCTATATCATTTTTTTCTTCCTAATTATTTACAATTTTATATAAAACTTTTACTTCCGCCAGCGCCAGCGATGCGATGTGGGGTACTAGAAACGCAAATGCCGCCGATTGCTAGCCAATAAACGAGAGAACGATCTTAAAATGCAAATTTTATTAAAGTGTCACCGCTTAAAAGGGTAATCTGGCCACAAGTGAATGAATGGCGGCAGGACCGGCTCTAAACAAAATCTAACACATTCTGAAATCTTGAAACTTGATACTGTGTGCTTATATAGATTTTATGCCAATTATTTACTTGCTAAGTCGATTGTTTTAATTTGTTCGGCAGTGAAACTGTGGCAAATGGTATGGACTACAAATGGGGTGCTTATAAACTTGCAAGTATGCTGTATGCTAGCTAATTGATGATAGAGATGTAGTTAACAATGGCTATTTACGAATATATTTGAATAATCTCCAAACTTTGCTGTCACAGCTAAAATAGCAATATCAATTTGATATCATATCATATTATATGAAGTCCATCATTTTATCCTTAGAGTTCTTGACATCACAGACGCACACTTTATTCATTTTTGACATCACAGACGCACTTATGAACGTCAATTATTACAATGACTCTACCACCGTATCGGAAAAAGAACCACTACTCATAAGATACGGCAAGAAACTGAGGGGCATTTTTTAGAACTTTATCTGTAATGCGAAAACTGAATAAGGAATTTGGAACTGAAACTTTGAGACAGCTAAAACCATGCAGTTAGTTTACAAAACAGAATATTATTCCTACACCGTTAAAGAATATAGGAATACCTGTATAACAAGTAGGTATAATTTTAATTACCGTTTTACGTTAATTAATGAGCTCTAGCTTATTTGACAGCATACATCAATCACGAGAGAGATAGGAAACCGTTTAATTAAATAGCTGCTTCATTTAGCATCGTACATTTAAATTCGGAATTTACCTAAAAACTCACAAATCAAAAACTGGTTTGATTGACCTTGCATTTTACATTTCGTATCCGAACCGTAACCGTAACCGACACGGTACCGTTACGATATTACTATCCGTGAAATGATGGTAATCAGTTTATCCTGTTTTTGGGATGTGGCCTGACGACAACGGCAACGTTGCGTGAGCTTTTGGCCCCTGACTAGGATTCCCTGTATCTAGAGCGGTTCCCAATTTTTTTTTGGCTATGGACCCCTAAATTATCTAGGTACCTAATTTTGGCGGAACCCCAACTCATATTTTTAACCGATTTAAAAAAAAAGCATGAGGTTCTCAATTCGACTGTATGTTTTTTTTGTATGTTTGTCACGCGATTACTCCGCCAATTATGAATTGATTTTGAAGATTTTTTTTTTAATTTGGTAGGTCATACTTCAGAGGTGGTCCCATATAAAATTTATCAAAATTGATTCAGCAGTTTTGCTCAGGTCAGTATATCGATAAAAATGCCGGCCAGCGTCGGCAATTTTCGGAACCCCAGTGACCCGTTCACGGAACCCTAGGGTTCCGCGGAAAACCTATTAGGAACCGCTGATTTAGACAACTAAGAACCAGGATCTACGAGGATCATGGTTTTCTCAACACTTAGAAAAAAAATGTTGGTACAAAACACATTATACACTTTTTCTGTACCTCCCATGTGTATGAGACAGGATCTATAAATTTTGAAACATATTATTGGTATATCTGATGTCTCGGGATGATGAGCGCAATGCAGTGCTTTTTATGGTATTAAAAGTTCTGGGTGGCACTGCAATTGTTATGGGCAGGCGTGGCGCTTACCATCAGGCGAACCACTTGCTCGTCTCATCACTCAATTCCATAACAACTGCAGTGCCACCCAGAACTTTTAATACCATAAAAAGTACGTGGCACTGAATTGCGCTCATCACCCCGAGACATCACATATTTAGTCTCATATGTCCAGTAATTTCGCTGGCTAACAGTCCTTTCAAACCGGAACACAGTGATGTTTGCGCACTACTGCTTGGCGGCAGAATAACTGGCAAAGCTGTGGTACCTACCCAGACGGCCTCCCGCATACGAGAGACCTATCACGAGTAGGTAATACTTTGTCATCCAATGTTTTATTTCAAAAGCTGTGCCAAGTGACGGCACATATTGAATCGGCTCTCACGGTTGCTTCAGTAGGCTGGTCACATCACATCTGCCGGGATTTAACCGTTAAGGTAAACGCGGTGGTACCACTGTGTACCTCTATAGTGGAAATTTGTACGTGTCGTGTACTAAGTGGCTTTAGTTGCCGACACGACGTACCTATGTAGAAATGATAAACTTTTTGACGAGATAAATACTAAAATATTATTTTTAGATATAATACACTTATTGAGGAGTTTCAAGGATTAGTTTTTATTTATGTAATGACCAGACGAGCAACTTGACTTGCTCTTTTGGTCATAATATAAATAAAAACATGCGAAAGTTATATAGTGAGGATGGACGGATCGATGTTTGTTACTCAATGACGCAAAAAGTACTGAACGGATTTTAATGAAATTTGGTATGTAGGTTATTTATATCTAGGGCCCTTATTCACTATGACAACCTACTACGACATTTCCTTGCTTCAAGGAAATGTCGATTCCTTCATTAATAAACGACATCTGCAAAATTTGTATTCTCTATGACGCGTCATACATATGAATATATGAATGGGGAATGGGACATAATATGCTATTTTTTTTATCTCGGAAAACCGCGGGTGAAATGGTGGGGCGTAGCTAGTTTCTAAATACTTACACAATTTAACCTGTTGGCAATGACATGCTTATAGGAGTAGAAGTCCAAATACAACGAATTTTACCGAACAAACGAAGTTTCAATATTTCTTATATATGCTTTATTGTACACTGTCAGAAGATTTACACCGTGGATTATAAATTACATGTACAAAGGCGAGCTTAACACTAATAAATTATTTAAAAAAAAAACCGACTTCAAAGGTAGCAGATAAATACAATGTATGTAGTAAGTAGGTAGATACTTGTAGGTAGTATCTACATATCTACTACCTTTTAGACTTGGCTGGCACCGACTTCAAATATATGGATCAAAAATATAGGAGTGGGTAGCGCTTATAATAATTATATTAATTTATTTTACCCTTTTTAGTGCAAAACAAGTTTTAATTACTTAAATTAATTTAAAAAGTTTTTAAAGACAAGCTTATTAGATCTAGCAGCCACATCATGACAAAGTTTAAAACGGGCTATCATGAAAATTTCATGTCTGTCCTATTCTCTGTTGAGGAGTTCCCTCGCCGGAAGTCAATCCTGGTTGTATCAGCCATGTCATGATGGAATTTAGAAGAGGCTATTATGGTTAAATCCATTTACAAAATGTTGTGTCTGTACTATTCACCGTTGAGGAGTAATCGCGTAACAAACACACAACAAAAAAACATACCGTCGAATTGTAAACCTCCTCCTTTTTGAAGTCGGTTAAAAAGAGTTTTCTTCCCGCAAACATTTGAGGAAAAAGAACTGTCACTTAAGCAAATAGGTTTCAGTGTCAGGTTTCGGTCTGAATATAAAATAAATATTGAATATTTTATTTCACTCCATGAATTATTACGTAATATTTAACGATTGACAAACAATTACATCAGTAATCAAAACATTCGAGCGTCTGATAAATTGTTCGATAACAGGAATATTTGTATAAATTGTCATAAACCTACATTTTTATGTTAATGTGACAATCCGATATATTATTTGGGATAACCTTTTCTTGTTTGTTGGTATGTAATTTAATTTTATAAACGATCTAGCATTCCGGGTTGGACTTTTTTCTTAGAAATATAAATTGAGGTCCATTATTTTTTATGTTACAAATTGATCAAAGTTCTTGATATTATAAAAACGAAACCTTGAGTATTCTTCATAAAAGTAGGTAGGTGTAGGTTGACAGTCTCTATAATTTTGTGGATGTGATTGTTTAGATCGACTCAAGTACCACCTTACGAGATTGCGGGTTTGGTCCAGTCTATACCTAGGTACAACAATCCTATTCTTATTTCTAGTGTTTATGTTATGATGGTCGCTATTTACTTTGAATTTTTGGAAGTTTTTGCGAACGTGCATTATATTTTCATAAATATATAAAGAAGGTAAAGTTAATATATTAATTTGATAAAAAAAATCCCTTAACGAGTCACGTAGACCCAACTCGTAAATCGCGCGAACCGCACGCTTTTGTAATATAATAATAGTATCTATGTATATCCGCAGCAAACCCCCACAGCAAAATGACATATGACATTATGCTGTGGAAGTATGCAAAGTAAACTAACCGAGCCGTAGCTATATCTGTTAATTGCCTAATTTTAGGAACCGCAGCAGAACTAAGTTTTCCAGATAGAGCATCAATATGAGGACCCCACTGCAACTTAGAGTCTATACCTATACCTAGGAATACCGTCGCTTTGTCTGTATCGAGTTTATTACTATTAAGCATTACGTTTGGCTCTACATGTCTAACATTAGGCAAAGAGAACTTTAAACATTTCGTCTTTTTCGCGTTTAGTAACTAATTGTTCGCAGAGAACCATTTCGAAACAACATCCAATACGTAGTTTACATGCGCCAATTCACTATCCTTCCTATCTACGTTAAAATTTATGGATGTATCATCAGCGAAAAGAACAATCTGTAAGATCTTTAACTACAAAGGGTAAATCATTTATATATGCCACGAATAAAAACGGCCCCAATATTGATCCCTGCGGTACCCCCATTCTGACTAAGGATCCGGAAGATGTTACCTTTCAGTCTGTCCTTTATTATTGTCTTATTATTATTATAGTTATAATATTTTATACAATTGTCATGTCTAATATGTGTTATTTTGTTTCAGGTAAGTTCATCAAGTCTTCTATTTCGCTACGAGATGATCGTAACATAAATTTACTAAGGTATAGTAGATTAGACTAAAACCATAGAATACTAAGGGACAGAAGCATCACTCCGCAAAGAAAATTAAACAAATAGCGACTCTTGCTATGACGCAATAAAATTCAATTCAGCTCGCGTAGCGCTGCATACCTACCAGTCATATTAACCTACAGAGCGCCTCTCTTTCTAACGCATAGCGCTTATCTCTTCGGACGCGGCACGTGTAACGACGCGCGACCCGCCGTCGGTGTCCGGCTATGTACTTGTAGGTTTGTACCTACAGTGCGGAGTGCACTAAGCCTGCTAAAACTCCATGACTTCGTCCTTACCTACCCTTAAAGAAACCTATTCTTAAAAAAAAGAGAAGCAGGCTTATAATAGCGTTTCGTCTCGTTCGGTCAAATTCGCATTCGGTCAAGTGACCGAAAAACCGTCAAAATTGCAAACGGTCAAATAGCTTCCATCCTCAAGGATACATCTCCCAACCAGCATATGAATGTATATACCTACCTAATTATGCTAATACATTTACCTTCCTAATAATATATTCTGGGAGTCTAAACCAGCGCGGCATGAATCGTCTTCTAAGCTTGACTCCTTGTCATATGAGTAATCACTGTCCATCGAGTCAGAGTGGGGTCTGTAACGGTCCAAGCTTTGTGGTGCGGTTAGGATTGTTGTAGATACCTAGGTATAGACCGACTAAAACAAATAAGTCCTTTATGGGCAACTGCGTACGTTTTTTTAATAAAATTCCAAAATGTATAACGGAGCTTGAATTAAATAAATTCAAATTACGCGTTAAGACTGTTGTAATGATAAAAGCTTACTATACTGTTCGTAATTACATAGAAGACAGAGATGCTTGGAACATTCCACTTCTGCTAAGGAGCCAACTAGTACATAAGAAACATACCATTGTAGAAACTTAAATTTTATTAACAAAATCTCTAAAAAACATGCCCCTCAGTTTCTTGCCGTATCTTCTGAGTAGTGGTTCTTTTTCCGATACGGTGGTAGAGTCATTGTGATAATTTGACGTTCATAAGTGTTCATACATTTAAAATATATGTATACAAAATAAATGTATGTATACATAATATGTATACATACATTTAAAATATATTATATGTATTGATATGTTAATATATTTTTTTAAATTTATAAACTTACTTGATTTTTAAGAAATTTAGTTACAATTATCACAAAAAAAGAAACTATTAATAAGATACAATATTTAAATTTAAGTTAATATTTTAAATAATTAGGAAGAAGAAAATCATTGGTCGGGCAGGGATTGAATCTGCGTGTTCGTAATACCGTCCCGACGCCTTAACCACTGGGCCACCGAACCAAGTGCTCGATTAACCAAAACATTTTTCTTCTTCCTAATTATTTAAAATCTTAATGCATTCAATATCAAAAATGTTATAGGTACATATATTGCTGTCTATATCTAAACAACAAAACGTCAAAACTTCAAAAGGTTGTATGTATACAAAAACATACAAACTAGATCTTCACTTTCTATGCTTTCATCCTATACCTAGTAGACATCCTGCATTTTAACCAACTTCAAAAATGGAGGAGGTTCTCAACTCGAATGTATTTTTTATGTTTGGTACCTCAGAACTCCGTCATTTATAAACCGATTTGGAAATTTGTGTTGGGTTCAGTATAGCTACGAAGTGGTCCCATATAAATGACATCGATATTTAACCTTCGACTTCGAAGATTCACTTCGGATTTTTTTGGTAAACTACTTATGAAAAAATAAAAATACTACTAAAAGGCTAGTAATATACTTGTATAGATGACCACTTTATAAGAGTTTCTTTTAACCAGTTATAAGTTATTATTTAATTAAAATACGTACATATAGACGCTTCAAATGTTACCAAAATAATAAATTAATATTTCAATAATAGATATTCAAAAGTAAATTGATATTTAATAAGAATCTCCAAAGTAAAGGGAAGCAATCTCTCATCCGCAATGATGATTGATGTGTTCCATACAAATCTCATGGAACCAGTTACTAGAAGTGTAATTAGACGAACTTAATTGAAATCATAATGATGTTGGATGAATAACTCTCGCTTGACTTATTTTGATAGTTTTAAATTATCTACTCACTGCATGTATTAATAGCCATCATTTTCAATAACAATTATGTATAGCAGGCCTAGCGCACTCCGCAGTATAGGTACGAAGCTACAAGTACATAGCCGGACACCGACGGCGGGTCGCGCGTTGTTACACGTGCCGCGTCAGAAGAGATAAGAGCTATGCGATAGAAAGAGAGGCGCTCTGTAGGTTAATATGACTGGTAGGTATGCAGCGCTTCGCGAGCTGAATTGAATTTTATTGCGTCATAGCAAAAGTCACTATTTATTTAAATTTCTTTGCGGAGTGATGCTTCTGTCCCTTAGTATTCTGTGGTTAGGTATAGCTTCATGTATATAATATTTTACAAACAAGTAAGCATACATTTTATCCAAAAATATCCGACTTCAATGTATCTTCGAAGTCCAAGGTAAAATATCGATGAAATTTATATGGGACCACTTCGAAAGTATACCCAACGCTAAAAGATTTTTTCAAATCTGTTTTTCGAAGTCCGTTAAAAATACCGTTCGTATCGTAGCTAAAGATTCGTTTCTTGAGTACAAAAAGTGTACATTAGATTTGAAGTTGTTTTTAATTCGCTAAATAAATCTTGTATTTGGTATCCCACGTTCACACTTGTGTGAAAAATAATAAATGACCTTAAACAATAGATTAGTAAATAAAAAATAGAAACATAAAACATACAACATGCAGTACGTTAAAAACATACAAAACACATAGCTAACTATAAAAAAAGATGCCAAATAAAACAAAGAGTAACCTTTTTAATAAAATAGCACACACGCACGCGAGGCGTAATAACTGAAGTTCTATCAGTTTGTAATACTAAGTGCTTATTACAGGAGCGACTGCCACAGAGTATGTAGCAGTAGATCGTAAGCTGCGCAAGTGCGCACACGCAGCCGTGCACGCACGTCGAATGCGACCGCTCAATAGAAGCAGGGCTTTCACTGTATGATAAATTGCATGTTGTTGGTCTTATAAAAGTTTATAAAGTTAGTAATGTGCATATTTTACAAGCTTTTATTTAATTTGCAATGTTTATTATTTGTTTGGGTCAAATCTTGCAAGCTGAATCAGAACCACTTCCTCTTATCCTATGGAGTTGAAATTTTGCATACTTGTCAAAGTCCGATGACAGTGCAATACTGTGGTGACAATCAGCTGATCTGATGATTTAGACGGAAGGTGGGTAATAGAACTCCTTGACGGATAATCGTAAACTACTAGTGTTCATTTTAATCTGCTCGCGGTTCAGATTAAGAATTTATTAAAAGCTTGACATGAGAAAAATATTTTTTAACATAAATTATATTATATATGATGTGAGTCAACCCTACTGTTCTCGATGCAAGTGGTCAGATATGCGAGCATTATAATTTACTTTTATTTGCGTCGTCCTCGCTGACCGCAGTCACAGATGAGTTCAGTCCACCAGATAATACCTACTTACGCCACCACTGGCTTTATTGCACTGCTAGAAACTACTGAATTTTTTTCTTAACGTTTATAGACCTACTAGCTGCTCCCCATGGTTTTACCCACGGTTTCTTGGGATACAAAGCATCTCATGTTCAAAAGGACATGGACATACCAGAGGTCCAGGAAAACCAGGACCTTTGGTATGGTACATACCAAATTTCATCAAAATCCGTTTAGTAGTTTTTGCATTCGAAATACATTTTACATATCTTGATTTCGATATCATTGAGTATAAATGGCAATTGCCGTAACGGACAATTGGTATAATTTTATTTGATACTCGAATACGTTGTAGTTGTTATATACCTACTTTAAAATATATATATTATGTACCATAGTTTGATATACTGCAATACTATGTTTTGATATAATACTACTAACGTTATATATTCTTCATTTATCATATTTTTTTATATATTTTTATGATTATATTGTTGGTATAATTTCGTTAAAAAATGATGTTTTGTTTAATTTAGTTTTGTTTTAACGACTAGTTCAGGGCAGTCATATATATATATATATATATATTTATATGTCTATACTTATTGTCTTAAAAAGGTGCGCTTTGGTGGTATAAAAAACATAATGTTGAAGAACTTTCACTTACATTTTATCTGACCTTTTAAAAATCAATTAATAGAACCTGTCACATAATGGTAATTAGTTCCAATAAAACTACGATGAAATCTCTACAAAGTTAATAGGCTAATTGAGTGACAGATCTTTTAATAAACTTTTATGTAGAATTTTCCATCCAGGAACGTATGGTTCCATCTGATAATGTCACCATTAAAAAGTCAGCGTAGTGACAAATGGCAGTATGACAGTAATGTACCACACTAACAATTAGTTCTGTTAACATTTTAGAGTGTAATTTAATTCAAATTAAATTGTAAATATACAAATTGTACGTACCATACATTTAATCAAAATCGGTTCGGTAGTTATTGCGTGAAACATTCATACATAGATAAGATAGATAAGATAAGATAATTATTTATTGCCAAAAGAAAATTTACAAATTTTTCTTACAAATAGGACAGAATACTTATTATCTAAAAAAATAGAGTTATCAGCGATCCCCAAACTAAGCACGAGGCCTGTGTCTTGGGAGTCGAGTGCAATTTTAATAAATCAAATTTAAAATATTGTAACCAAAGTAATTGAAAAACTTGACAAATGGCAATGTGGGATAGGTATAATAACTATGGTATGTATATATTTATTGTTAATGTAAAGTTTGATAGATATTGAGTTAGTGTGAGGGTGTGAGTCTGAGCGTGATGAAATGTGAGTGTGGTGAGGGTGAGTGTGAGTGAGTGTGTGTAAGTGAGGCGTGTGAGTGCGCGCTAGGCAGATATTAGATCTTCAGTCTCGGCATAGCTTAGTTTAAGTAGCCATTCTCTGAGCGATTTTTTACATGTGTACTTGGAATGAGTGTTAAATTCGAACTGTTTGCTAACCTTGTTGTAAACGCTTGGGTGAGAATAGGCCGGACTACGTCTTGCTAAGAGAGATTTTGCCTGTGGAAGAGGAATCCTGAAGGCTCTTCTACTCATTATTCCTTCGTAGTCAGTGCGACTTTTCAAGCTGAAGTGAATTTTTAGGACGGCGTTATAAATGTAAAGTTGTCTAACACGCAGCACCTTAAATTCGTCAAAGAGTGAATCGGTTGAGAAACGAAAAGGTTTTCGTAGTGAAACCTTTAATAGTGCTCTTTGTGCTCTTTCGATATTAATGAAGGAGGACTTGCCTGAACTGCCCCATATGGTGATGCAGTATGCAATTATGGATTGACATAGCGCAGTGTATATTTGTCTAAATAAAGGTAACGGGGTGCAATCTCTAAGGTTTCTCATGACAAATATCAGTCTCCGTACTCGGGCAGATAGATCAGTAATGTGTTGCTTATAAGTCATATTCTCGTCAAGAGTCACGCCTAAGTATATTATGCAAGTCGTCCGGTCTATGGAACTGCATAAGCACTCCTGAATTGGAGGGTTCTCAGTGCAGTAGTGAATCTTTAGAGTTTTGCTTGTGGGGGGCTGGGTCACGCAAGTTTTGGAAAAAGCTATATACTTGGTCTTTTTGGTGTTCAAAGTTAGGAGGTTATTATCAAGGGCTTTAGCAATGACCGAAAGACCGTCCTCTGCCAGGCCAAATACTCGGTCCCACGTGTCTCCGTGAAATAAAATTGCAGTGTCGTCTGCGTAGGTTATAACGTCTGCGTTTTTTAGATTGCTGTTAAGAATATCGTTGATGTACAAAACAAATAGCGTTGGGCCGAGTATACTACCTTGCGGGAACTTTCGCGTTTATAATATGATTAGGATTGAAGCTGGCATTAAGAAACCAGAAATGTTAAATGAATGTATAGATGAATAGAATTTGACTTTGACTTTGACTTAGAATATGGCGGAAAGTTTTTTTTTAATGTAATTGAATGACGAGATGAGCTGATCGTGTGCCTGGAGGTAAGCAAGATGCCAGCCCAGAAAAATAACAGCACCACCCAGAACTTTGTTATGCAAATTTCTGCGCGGCGCTGCACTGCGCTCGTCAACCTGAGACAATTAGCTGTTAAGTCTTATAATGCGCATTAATTTCGCTGGCTACAATGCCCTTCAAACTGGAACACAGTAGTGCGCAAGCAGCGCACTACTGCTTGGCGGCTGCATAACTGCCAAAGCGGTGGTACCCACCCAGACGGCCTCCAGGCTATAGCCTGGAGGTGTATGTATTCTGTACAAAAATGAGATAAATGAGTTCAGTTTTAGAAATATGAATTGTTGCTAAGTTACTTCGAAGCAAGGATTCTGTTGTAGCTATCTCTCACCTTATAATAACAAAACAAAAGAAAGCATTACCGTTCTTCATTCCTAGCATTCCCTTGTAGGTGCCTAATCTCAAACATGAGTTGACTAACTTAATACATCAATTAAACTTGACTTAAATTTTAATGCTTAACTCGAGTAGCGGTGGATGAATCGAGCCATCCTGCGGCGTGACAAGCGTGAAGATCAAGTTAGATAAACACCATAGTGTATGATTTAACTATAATAAGAATATGTTCGTACATCACCTTTTAAGTTAGTCATGCCCAATAATTTCGCCAGCGATATTACCACTAAAATATGCAGTCTATTGTTCTGAGAGATGAGACGAGCAAGTCGTTCGCCTGATGGTAAGCGCAACGCGTGCCCATGACAATTGACAGGTGAGATAGCGGTCAAACGCAAGCCAATAAATAATAATAAAAAAAAAATTGCAGTGCCACCCAGAACTTTTAATACCATAAAAAGCACTGCGTAGCACTGGAACGCGCTCATCACCCCGAGACGTCAGATATTAGTCTCATATGCCCAGAAAATGACGCATAATACTTCCTATTTAATTGTCTATATGCTTACCTTACTCTATTAGCAGCATCGTATAGATCAAGACGTCTCGGAGTGCGACAAGCGTGAAGATCGGAAGATAAACGAGTAGATAAGCATCAGTAAATGATATTCCTACAGCCGGCGGAGGTATGTGACAAAGAAATGGGCTTTAATTGAGATCATATCGGAACTTCAAATGTTTTCTTTAATGGTAGAGCTAATGCGAAACGAATTAAGTTTAAGTTATTTTGACTCCGAATTATATGATCCAGTTTAGTTAGCAATATCATTTATCAACGCTTACCAGTTCGGTAGGTTTTAATTGATTTAGTCTTATTAGCGGGGTGGGTAAGTGAGAGCACGTGCGACCTTTGGTCCGACACATCCGTGTTCGAATCCCGCTGGCCCCGCATCACTGACTTTCTTAAGTTCCAAAATGTTTGGTGAAGTGCAACGTGAGAAAACAAGAATGTCCAAGAATTTATCAAAAAATTCAAGGACATGTGACATTCATCAACCCGCACTGGGCCAGCGTGGTAGATTGTGGCCCATACTCTCTCTCTGTGAGATAATGATGATGAATAGTCTTATTCGTATAAAAGTATTATATTCATTAATTATTCAATACATTTTTAAAAGAACATGGTATTTTTTAACCAAATATAACTATTTTGATCGATGACATCGATGATCGTTAAAACGCAGTTATAAAAATCAATAATATTTCCATAAAACATCTTTAGATTTGCATATTTAATTAAAAACAATAATCCATTCATATTTATATTGAATCAACGTTCTAAGAACTAAAACACACATTTGGAAACACAATTATGCACACATTTGGTTTGTTAATTGGGCATGGTGACAACTAATTTACTAATTGGTAGAGTCATTGTAATAATTGACGTTCATAAGTGCGACTGTGACGACAAAATTAAAAAAGAACATTTGATTGATTGAATATACAACAATCTATAATTTAAACTTTATGGCGGAAGTATAAGAAAAAAAAATTGCCTATCTGGATTCGAACCAGTCGTCTATATTCCTTCATCCCCATTCCATCTTAGGACCACCAGACGAGAAGAGTCACTCCACCCTTACGTTTCTCACATACCACCAGTCCGTACAAAGTGCTTCGCTGACTCTTTCATTATACGTACTGCTAAGGAGTGTACCGGAATCCTTATTACCGTCCAATTACAACCTGGGTCTCTTTAAGACAAGAATGAAAAGGCACCTCATGGGCATGGGCGTGCTCCACCTTAGACCGCAACTACGCTTACCATCAGGTGTGTTGTTGTCAAACGTAAGTCCATTTCATCATAAAGAAACCATAAGGCCACAAATAATTTGCCTCACATAAATCTCAAATAGGTTTTCAGTGCTAATGGTGTTGTTGTGTTTAGTCTGGACTGTCTCACTGCTGGGCAAATTCCTCCCTTCGCTAATGTATACAAAAAAATAATTATAAAACCTATCAACATCCGAACAAATCGAATTCACACATACCGACTTTTTTTACAAAAATAAGGCCGTCTGCATGCCTGCTACTTTTTGCCGCTTAATCAGATCGGTTGCGTCGTTTTGCGGTTTATGTGTAATGGACCGTATAAACCCTTCAGCGATATTGTGGAAGCCTTTACGACAGGGTTTTATCCTGCGACACTAAAACGCTTAATTCTCTCAATAATTTTATAAATGTGAGATAAAGTTATTATGTGCAGTCGGATTTTTATGTCAGCGACAAGTTTGCGACCGCATTTTTGCTTTTACATTTATTGCGGACCGATCTTCGTTTTGTTTCACTCTTTAATTTATTGCCATTTCGATTATCTTGCTACGAATAGATGCAAAAAAGCTTGACTGATATATTGTAACTCAAGTTGAGTCACAGATGAGGTTACAATAACTGCGGTGGTATAATTTTAACGTCTATCCGCTGATTGCATAGAACGGATAACCACTTCATAAACAGTTGAATAAACTTTCGCAGTAAAGTTCGCGATTCAATAAACCCGCGTATTTATAACAGCTGTCAGACGGTCAGTTTCACAATCTATTTTGTTGTTAAATGTAGGTAGAAGGGTAAAACTTGCATCGACAATGTTTCGTAGCAAACTGGGCACTGGTTATCCCACGCCCACAAGTTGGCTGCGCATAGGGCAGCGTAGGCGGGCTGCACACGGCGCAACTATCTGTCGCGTGAGATCGCGACACGACGCGACAGCAGCGTGATGCATGTTGAGCGCTGTCTGCTGAATGGAGAAACTTGCGGGTCGTTGTATTATGAGAAAGTTCTAATGCAGATTATTGAGGGCTGTAAACTTTCACTTGAATGGGATATAATTATGTACCCACTTTCAATTAGTTTATTGTTTACCGCTTGAACACACAGAGTAATAAAGCAAACGATACAATTGAAAATATCTTGATGATAGATAGAAAGGGTAAAGAGATATTTGATTAATTGGATAATCTTGGTTGGGTGCAGAACAGAACAGACTGGGATCATTGTCTCTTATATATATCATAAAATATTGGAAAACTACACTTTCACGTTTTTGTTTCCCATCAATCAAATAAAAGTAAATCATTTAGGTTTGCATTTTAATATATCACTTGGTGAAAAAACTAACTTAATATCTCCCATATCTCACTACCGCTTTAGAATACTGCACTACTATTAAAATTGACTGCTAGACAAAGTCGCAAGTTCCCAGACGATCGCCCGATAGCGTCCGGTGTGCACTCCCACTAATACGACATCTTGCTTTATGGACCCTCTTCCGAGCGATAAACGTACCTAGTGTATAGGCAGAGCCTAATGTATTGTATAGGTTTCATTTAGGAGATAAAGTAGAGATTGTCTAGCATTCGAAAGCGTTTGCAAATATTTGAGGAATTGAATCTCAGTCACCACTGAGGTTGCGGGTTCGATTCCCGCGACGGGATAAGTAGTTATTCGCAGAAAAAAAAGCAGCATTTGTTGCGTGTCTGGGTGTTGTATGACCATGGTCCTTATAGCTGCTGGTTCCTTAGATACAGGGAATCTTCAGGATCTGCCAGGATCTATGTATGTATGTATGTGATCGTTGGGCATATTTTAATAATCTGTTTCTTTAGCTTGTATTTTTGTTCAGTTACATGTAACTGAATGACGAGACGAGCTAGTCGTTTGCCTGATGGTAAGCAGTACGTCAGCCCATAACAATAACAGCACCACCCAGAACTTTGTTTTGCAAAATCCTGCTCAGAGCGCTGTACTGCGCTCATCCCTTGAGACAATTAGCTGTTGAGTCTCATAATGCCCAGTAATTTTGCTGGCTACAATGCCCTTCAAGCCGGAACATAGTAATGCTTGCTACTGTTCTCAATTAACCGGATAGAGCATTGATATATTATCGAAGGGTGATACATTGCGGCCTATATTCTATCTCTCACTTTTTCTCTCGCAATCTCTAAGGAAAGCTGATAATTTATGGCTATTTTCGCTTTCTATTTGTAAAATTGAATATATGTATGCAACTCTCAGATTTAGAAATTAATTTTGTGTGTGTTAATTTAGAAATTAACAAATTCAAATCAGATCTACTTGTTTTCAAAATAAACATTAAAAAAGCACTGATGTGTTTGCTAGTTCCTTTTTTGTACTCATTTGCGGTACCTTTATTATTAAGCCCGGGAGCGGTTAAAAAAATCTTTAATCGACGACACAATGGGAAAACCTGATATCCCGGTTTAAAAAAATTCGGCGCATCGAATATCATCTTGCATGTTTTACGCGGGAGCGGGACAAAAAATATTCAAGAATAAAGGACCTGCCACACGAGCGATTACTGTTCAGAATCACGTATGCGCTTATGCTTTTCAGTGCTCCCCAACCCAAAATTGACATCTAATTCAATAGTCAAAAGTTAAAATATATGTATTAAATAGGCACAAAAAATGCACTTTCAAACGTCATAACCACATAACAAAAATCAAATTCACTACTGCTCTTTTGTCTTAAAAAATGAAACGTACTACACTACCCGCAATGTACTACACTACACAATTTAATTTGATTTTTGATTTTATTGATTTATTTTATGTACTGTAAATAAACAAATATTTACTAATGCTTATACTAACATAAAACATTAATTTTAAGCGACTTCATAAAAAGACCCCTCCTTTTCGATTTCGATTGTATATTTTTTTATGTTTGTTACCTCAAAACTCCGTCATTTGTAAACAATGAGAAAAAATATTTTTACCTTGTCTTTAGTATAACCATAATTTACAATGTAGTCCAATATAAATTTCATCGATATTCGACCTTGGACTTGGACGATACATCAGAATTGAAGTTTTTTTTTTATAATAAAAATAATTATAATAATTATGCTTAAAATATAAAAAAAAATTCTTCAAATTGTTATGTGCACAACAAACAGTACGCGACGTGAATCGGCACGTGAGGCAGTACCCTTATGTCCTTATCACAAAATTATCACCGCAGTTACATTAACTCTTATGTAAAGCAGATAAGGTTGATTTATGTTATGTCAAGTTACAGTTGAGTTGGTAAAAGGATAAGGTAGTCTTTAAGATCCGCATCGAGATATGTTCTTTATTGTGAAGATGCGTTGATAAAAGATTTTTAAGCCTTATTAAGTGAGGTTAAATGCTCTATGGTTTGTTGTATGAGGGTAAATACAAAAGGCAAAGTGGAAGAGATTGTCTTTATAGAGATTTTTGTTAATAATATCCTTGACAGACTACCTGCTATTAATTATAAGGTTATTTTGTTAATGGAACTGAGCAACAAGACGAGCAGGTCATTTGCCTGATGTTAACTTCGCCACACTTGCCCATAAGAATTGCAGTGCGAAAAGTTCTAGAACTTTTAATACCATAAAAAACACTGCGTTGCATTGCATTGCGCTCATCACCCCAAGATCAAGAACGAAACATCAGAAAACATATAGAACATATGAAGAGACATCAGATATTAAGTCTTATATATGCCCAATAATTTCGTGTCTACCATGCCCTTCAAACCGCAACACAGTAATGCTTGCGCACTACTACTTGGCGATAAAATAATTAGCAAAGCTGTTTTTTTTTATGTAACTGCATGACGAGACGAGCTGGTCGTTTGCCTGATGGTAAGCAATACGCCAATATAACAATAGCAGCACCAACCAGAACTTTGTTTTACAAAATCCTGCGCGGCGCTGCTCTGCGCTCGTCACCCTGAGACAATTAGCTGTAGAGTCTCATAATACCCAGTAATTTCGCTGGCTACAATGCCCTTCAAGCCGGAACACAGTAATGCTTGCGCACTACTGCTTGGCGGCTGAATAACTGGCAAAGCGGTGGTACCCACCCAGACGGCCTCCCGCATACGAGAGACCTACTACGAGTAAATTACCTGCTGCTGATTTTTTGGAATTATCATCCATTAGGTAATTCGTGGCATTACGGAGTGATGAGAGGATTTGGTGAGTGATTACTGATGACATTATGATAATTAATGTCAAACCTCAATCTGTTAAACACCGATTAGGAGCGTTGTACCGTTTTCGTGAACTCGTGCAAATCTACACACACTCGACATAGATATATAGATAGATAGATAAATACTTTATTGTTAAAAACCTTATAAAATAGGTACATGAAAAACAAGCACATTTCACAGTAATCAGCATAACAATGGGCGGTCTTCGCTCAAAGCGATCTCTTCCAGACAACCTTTGAACAGAAAGGACTAACATAATTTGGATATAGTTACCTACCTATTTCAAGACGGTGTAAACTGGTTCTTTGCAATAAATATCTCCTTCCTTCATGTGTAAGTGGCTAATTTCCCGATGTCGCCAGTACGAGTGTAATTTGAAAACATGGCCAACTGTCAGGGAGTACGACCGCCGCCGGCACTGGGCGAGTATAGTAGTACTGGGCGAGTATAGACATTTGTGCTGAGTCAACTCTTTTTTTTTGAGTTTTATTTTAATTGAATTCCTTTTTGCATTAGTATATATACCCCCATACATATTACCTATATTATTCTAACAACAACCTACATAATATTCAGCGGAATTACACTATATATTTTCATTGCATTTCAGATTTGAGATGAATTTCCGCAACGTCACGCTTGGGCCCCAATTCACTATGACAACTTGGCGAAATCACGTTGATTCCTTCCTTCGAAATCACATCGATTCCTTCATTAATAAACGACATCTTTATGACGCATTTATATATTCGTATATATGACGCGTCGTAGAGACTACAAATTTCATAGATGTCGTTTATTAATGAAGGAATCGACGTTTCCTTGAAGCAAGGAATCGCCAAGTTGTCATAGTGAATTAGGACCCTTATTCCATTAGATTCCTTGAGACAAAATCTCATTTGCCACCGTAATTCCATCTCTTTTTAACCGACTTGAAAAGGAGGAGGTTTTCAATTCTACTGTTCTCATATTGCTTACCATCAGGCGAACGACCAGCTCGTCTCGCCACTCGTTTATATAAAAAAAAATATTAGGCGCATAGAATAAACAAGAGTGTTTATGGAATCAGTATGCACAGTGGGAGTAGTTTCCGAGGTCCGGTGCTCTACAAGTTAAACATAACTGAACGAAGCGATCCTCATTTGCATAATATAAATCCGTTAAAACCAAACAAACTAGGCATTTTATAGGAGATATTACATCTGCGTAATTTACAAGCTTTAAGACGGTAGCTATTTGCAGGTCATTAAAATAATATAATACTCATAAAATTATTATGATCTAAACTTTACGACTGCGCGGAATATATTTCCCGTATTACAAACGGTTGATCACCGGATTACACTGGCTCGCCATTTATTTATTTACTTTCAGTATTCTCTTCGAAGTACAGTTACTTATTTACAAAATGTTTATGAAGAAGTGTAGATACAATGTACGTTCTAGAGAGCCCACTTATTCTAACCTGACTGGTTGCCAAAAACGGAAGCAAGGCAAGACAGGATAGAAAGTGACAGAAACAAAATTAGGCTGCGCAGGATTTTGAACAACGTTCTGGGTAGTGCCGCAACTGTTATGGGCGGGCATGAGTTGTTTACCGACAGCAAACGACCTGCTAATCTCGTCACTCAATTACATTAAATTATAGAGACAGCAGCGACGGTCACTATCAGCGGGCCATCAAAGTTTGTGAGAACCAAAAGGACCTAAACAAGAAGGTGACAGATTAAAAAATAATCTAGAACCACGTTTGTATGCGCCTTTGTCAGCTTGAATGTTAGGTCAGCATTGAATTCTAATAAATGGATTTAGAATGCATTGTCATCGAGTTGTGAGCTACCCTGAAAGTTTCAGCCAGATAGCTAATCGGGAAGTGCTCGAAATTTAAGTTGCAAGATTCCAACCGGAACGACAGACAGACAAACAAGAAAGTGACTTAATATTAACGTGTTAAAATACCCTATTGCCATGGAGCATGAGAATTAAGTTGGACGCAGTGTGTCTGTCAATTTGACAAAACCGCCACGCCTGTCACATCTCCAGTAATATAGGATAAATGCTGTGTTAAATAATTCATCCATAACGCCTCTACCATCACATCATGTATGACGCCTACTCTGCATCTCAACGTGTCTCGGCTGAATACGGTGACTGCATTCTAGTTATAAAATTAAGGACAGGAGAGAACAGAACCTTTGCAATGTAGAAAGAAAGCAAAAATATTAGTATGTCAACCACAAAGAAATAAATGAAAAAGACACACGTAAGATAAAATACAAAGACCGAGAGAAAGATAATAACAAAACGAGACAATGAGAAATTCATGACAAAATGTTTTTTTAAGCTATTGGATAGCTTCTATCACGGGCCTTGAGCGTGAAGACCGAATCCAGAAATTCCGTAACGAAAATAACCTAACACCCCCCACTCCGAATGCTATGCAATAGCTTTACCGCGGCAGTCTCCGAGTGCCACACGTCTTTTTAAGCTATTGCATAGTTTCTATCGCGGGCCTTGAGCGTGGAGACCGAATCCAGAAATTCCGTAACGAAAATAACCTAACACCCCCCACTCCGAATGCTATGCAATAGCTTTACCGCGGCGGTCTCCGAGTGCCACACGTCTTTTTTAAGCTATTGCATAGCTTCTATCGCGGGCCTTGAGCGTGGAGACCGAATCCAGAAATTCCTTAACGAAAATAACCTAACACCCCCCACTCCGCATGCTATGCAATAGCTTTACCGCGGCAGTCTCCGAGTGCCACACGTCTTTTTTTTATGTAATTGGATGACGAGACGAGCTGGTCGTTTGCCTGATGGTAAGCAATACGCCAGCCCATAACAATAACGCTGCGCTGCACTGCGCTCGTTACCCTGAGACAATTAGCTGTTGAGTCTCATAATGCCCAGTAATTTCGCTGGCTACAATGACCTTCAAACTGGAACACAGTAATGCTTGCGTACTACTGCTTGGCGGTTGATAACCGGCAAAGCGGTGGTACCCACCCAGACGGCCTCTCGCATACGAGAAACCTACCACCAGTTATGTTGTGGTGCCAGAGAGGAATCCCTATAGCTCAGCACCTTCGAGTAGACAGCCACTGAGCTCAGCACAAATGTCTATTGTCGTTGACACTAGACGTTGGTTTCCAGCATAACCCCTTAAAGTAAATATTTTTATATGGATATGAGTTACCCATCGCTTCTACTCGTACTATTACGAATAGTGTACGTATAATAATATTTTCAACACATTTGCTCATAAAGTGGCTCTATGGTCACCGCAATTAGGCACAGAATGACACCCATAATCGAACTGTGACTTTTTCATTGCTATAACTCACTGTTATAGATTTTTAGTTATAGTTTTTTTTTTAATTTTATTGGTTGAGGTGCTTTGTTCTTAAAAAAGTTTTTATTCAAAAAAGATCGTGTTTAATAGACCAAATAAATTAATGTTCCTATTGCTTGCTCAGTTCATGCAACTTCTTATTTAAATAGATAATTTTAACTCGTACGTGTTTAATAAATAAAACTTTCACTCAAATATAAATTTTGTTTTCTCTGTAATAAAAGAAAACTTTAAATTCCCCATTTTGTTCGTGGCAGAATAGGCGCAAACCCTATGCGCGGAAAATAAAAAAAAAACCTCATCCCTTTAGTCGTGGCTGATCGCAATGCGCGCGCATAGGAAAACTGATTAATTTTTCCTGCCATAGCGAATCATTTTTCACAACTCGTTTTCACTGGTGAAAATGAGTTTTTATTTTTATTTTATTCAGAAGTGTGTTGAAAAACGTCGTATGATACACGTGTGTATTGATGATTACCGTCCTCGGCTCTCTTAAGACCCTCACCTAACGGCTCGGGTCTCAATGGCGCCTCAGCGGTAATCACCAACGCGGAAATTACACACTAGTACCATAATGTACTATTATAATTAACTTAGTGGTTATACAAAACTATATTTAATATTGTTAATAAATGTTTAGTTTGCGACAACTGTTTGCAAAATGTCGATGTATTCGAAACAATTTAGTTAGTACTTTAGTTTATCATAAATAAACTAAGCAATAATAGCGCTAAACAATAGTTCGCAAGCATTACTGTGTTCTGGTTTGCAGGGCATTGCAGCTAGTGAAATTACTAGGCATAAATGTGAGACTTAATGTCTTATGTCTCGGGTTGATGAACGCAATGCAGTGCGACGCATACGCAGTGCTTTTTATGGTATTAAGACCTGGGTGGCATTGCAATTGTTATGCAATGCCACACAGCAAGCGTGGGGAATATAATAAATAAAAAACTCTGAATTGTTGCTTGTAGAGCTCAAAACTGTGTCCGACTTTTCTTTTACCATCTGGACACCCTATCTAGAGGTGATGTAGGTAACTCTACCCGAACTTTCACGGTTCACGCCTAGCGCCTGGCGTACCGTCTGTCTGTCTGTCTAACGTTACGCGGTTGCATGCTCTACTTACCCGCGTTTTGTTTGTTTAATGGACATAAAGGTACGGGCTAAGATACACTTTTGTATTTGTTGTGACTTCCTGTTGGATACGCATTTAGAGGAAAGAAACCAGACACGAACAAGAAACGATAAGAATTTACAAAACATAACATATTGTATTGTTCTCAAGTTTGCATGTTATAGCGTTATATTTATCGCGTTAGTGTTTGAACTCGGGCATTTTCGTTCAGGTCAGGAAGGTGCACACATGCCTTATTGCTGAAAACAAAAATACTTCATAGTTTAGTTTGCAACGTCAATTTAATGTACCTAGACTATGTTGATTCCGCGACGGGACAAATGTTTATGCACAAAAAAGCGCAAGCATTTGTTTCGTGTCTGGGTATTGTGGGACCATGGTTTTCATAGTTTCTGGTTCCCTAGACACAAGTACCTAATCCTAGTTAGGGTCAAGGATCTCTGTAGTATGTACGTAATCGTTGAGCGTTATTTATTTCTTTAATTTATTTTAAATTAGCTTGGTACTCGATCAATTAAAATACAGACTGCGCTGCTACGTGCTGCGCTGTTACGTGAAGACAATTTTGAGCAACACTTATATACAGTCTGAATATAAACCTACCTTATTTACGCCATGTTATAGCTATTATGCGTGTTTATAACACTAAAAGCATCAACACCACTGCATCAAGACGTAACAAGTCAGTTTTCTAACAAGATCATCATGCTTTTCAATCCATCCTGCATTTCAACTTTCCCTTGCATAATAGTTATTTCTTGAAATGCCTCTCATTTGCCCTTTTTCACTGCTTTTTAACATCTCATTGAACCAAATATAGATTTATTAGGCGGAAATTTGCTAAAAATATATCGGAAACACAAACGAGTATGTGTTAATTACGAATTAGGTATAAAGGCTTATATTTATAGAAGAAATTTTAGTTCTATTGCCAATTAACGATAAGATAACGGTTCGTTGAAACTAACCACTTCGAAACTAACCGCTTGGCACTACCAGTACTGCCCAGGTAAATAAATATCTCCTACTATATTTCATAAAATCCGTTCTGTAATTTTTACGTGATTGACTAACAAACAGCCATACTCTATCCCCTTACATCCATCCGTCCGGGAGGCCGTTTGGGTTGGTACCACAGCTTTGCCAGTTATTCTGCCGTCAAGCAGTTGTGCTCAAGCATTACTGTGTTCCGGTTTGAAGTGTATTGTAGCCAGCGAAATTAATGGGCATATGAGACTATCTGATGTCTTGGGGTGATGAACGCAATGCAGTGCTTTTTATGGTATTAAAAGCTTATGACACTGCAATTGTTATGAGCAGGCGTGGCGCTTACCATCAGGCGAAAGACTTGCTAGTCTCATCAATCAGTAGCATAAAAAAATGTCCGCATATTTTTATATAGGATTAAAAAAAATGTCCGCATATTTGGAATCAGAATCATCACACAGATTACGGTATGATAACAGTTCCTGATCTTATTCTGTCGTCTATGATGATTGACAACACGCATTGATCTCGTGCCCTTGAATGTGTTCCTTAACACTAATTCCCTTTAACTTTTGATTACCAAGCCATAAAACGTTTAAGATGAATTACGAAAAGTTAATAACAACTTCGTAGGAGAAGTGGCTGCATTTATAGCCTTAGGCTGAATAAACGCAAGGAGGTAGCATAATAATATCGCGGACGCCATCTTGAAATATGACGTCATGTTATTTATTGCACGATATTTCAAATTGTCGAGTTTAGCACTTATACCCTGTTTGTCTCAGTGCGTTTTATGTGGAAGTTAATTTAAAGTTGCATAAGGTAGTAATAACAATTGTTATGCGGACTCTAACTGACTTGTAGAGCAAGTACTAAGCACAACAATAGGCTGGACACTGAAATACACTGGAATATGAAATTTTACTGGTGGTAGGTTTCTCGTATGCAAGAGGCCGTCTGGGTGGGTACCACCGCTTTGCCAGTTATTCAGCCGCCAAGCAGTAGTGCGCAAGCATTACTGTATTCCGGTTTGAAGGGCATTGTAGCCAGTGAAATTACTGGGCATTATGAGACGCAACATTTAACTATCTCAGGGTGACGAGCGCAGTGCAGCGCCGCGCAGGATTTTGCAAAACAAAGTTCTGGGTGGTGCTGTTATTGTTATGGGCTGGCGTATTGCTCACCATCAGGAAAACGACCAGCTTGTCTCATCATTCAGTTACATTAAAAAAATACAATTTATTTGACCATGTCATATTTATTGTTTTGTATTAATTTATCTTTATAATAAAGTTTTCACAATGAAGCACTTACAACTACAAAGTCTTAAGGGCTTACCCATTACTTGTATAATCATCCTCAACAATAATTCTGTCAATTAATAAACCAAAGCAAATCCTCTTCGTTTCACTGTTTCCGTTTCTTGAGTATGTCCATATAGGCTTGCATTATCGCATATTTGAACGCGAACTTCTCATCGTCCGCTAATTTCTTCATATCTGGCAGGAGGCTTTTCAAGAACATCATATCCGCGTCATCTTCTTGCTTCGTTCTTTCATATTCTAAGGAGGTCTCAGGTTTTCTGGAAGTCAAGTTAATGAAACATTACCAAAAATCGGATTTGTTTAAAGATATAGCCCTATTAATCCTACTGATATTATGAATGCGAAATTTTTTAAGCATGGACGGATGAATGTATTACGCAAAAAACTACTAAACAAATTTTGAAGTTTTGTATGAAGGTTCTTTGAGTCCTGGAAAAGGACATACTTTTATCCCAGAATAATGTGGGAGAAACAGCAGGCCTATGCCAAACATTATAGAACAGTAACCAAAAAATCTCTAAGAGAGAAGGCTCGTGTCCCAGCAGCGGGAACTGGGCTGATGATGATGATGAACAAAAATCACGTACTATAAAGGAGAGACTGAGCGTTGCCATTCAACATGACAATACTGCCAGCATTTTAAGAACAGTGCCTTAGTTGGTATTTATATTTTCATACTTTAACATGTCTTTCTATAATTTAGAATACTTAGATACATGGTAACAACAGAGCAGAGTAAGAACTAATTAAACATCCACTTTTGGTCACTGCCATTTGCTTGCACATTATTTATTTGATAGATTTTAATTTCGTAACGGTCTTTTGTCTCAACACATACCTGGTGCTTACGTTGTTGGATTGCTCAGATTCGTCAAAATTGTCTAAAGTGTCGACAAATGTGACGTAGTCCCCTTCGTCTTCGTCTAGTATTTCTTCGATATGTTCTTCTTCGTCTTCTTCTTCAGTTACAAAACTTTCCAGTTTAATAGTAGATTCGTTTAAGTCTCTGGAAGTAAAAAATTGTGGTTAGGATTTAGTTGCCTCTTTTTGTCTTTACAAACACTTCCTCAAATAACTTTTAGTTAGAACTTTTTTCCTAGCCTGTACTGTCCCACTGCTGGGCAAAGGCCTCCCCCAACTTTGACCCAACATAATCCAAACATACATTCGATCATATGGCCAGATGCATTCCTATACACATTTTTTTATGAATAAGGGCTAATTTAAAAGTATTTTCATATACCATAAAAAGCCTTGCGTAGCACTGCATTGCGTTCATCACTCGGAGACATCAGATATTAAGTCTCATATGCCCAGTAATATCGCTGGCTACAATGCTCTTCAAACCGGAACACAGTAATGCTTGCGCACTATTGCTTGGCGGCAGAATAACTAGTAAAGCTGTGGCTACCCAAACTGCCTCCCGCATACGAGAGACCTACCACGAGTACCATACTCACAGATTCAATTTCTTCTCTAGCTCCGGCACCAAGATATTCAGATTGCTCGCGAAAATGTAATTCTTTCTGCGCGGTTGGCCAGTCAACTCGGCTATACGGTTTGCCTTCAAAGCCTTGTTGAAATAGTCGCGAATGTTGTTCCATCGACGAATCAAGAAGCGCACTGTCAAGGAATACATAATTTTTTGTTATGTTGTAGTCTATGAGTTTGGTAACTCACTTGTTTCAATTAAGATAACACACAATCCTAAGGAATGCAATGGAATCAGACGTGACGTTGCGGAAATTCATCTCAAAACTGAAACGCAATGAAAATTTGTAGTGTAATCCCGCTGAATATTATGTAGGTTGTTGTTAGAATAATATAATATGTATGAGGGTTGATTACACAATCCTAACCCTCTAAAGAAGCTTGCAAATAGGTATGTCATCATACACAACGGAGATTATGGGTTCCATCCCACGAACCGACGCGACGGGACAAATGATTTGAAAAAAAGCGTAATTATTTGTGTTGTGTCTGAGTGTTGTAGGACCATGGTACTCGCAGTTCCTAGACACAGAGTCCTATTTAAGAGTCAGGATCTATGTGATCGTTGGGCATTATTAATATTATAATTATTAATAGTATAATATATTTTTTTATTATTTATAGGCTTGCGTTTGACCGGTATCTCACCTGCTCTTAAGTGACGATGCGGTCGAAGATGTAGCACGCTCGCCTAGAAGAAACCTGTTAACTCTTGTCTTAAAGACACCCAGATTATAGCTATCCGGAAACACAGATGCCGGCAGAGAGTTCCACTCCTTGGCCGTTCGCATTATGAAGGTCAAAGCAAAGCGATGATGAAGCGAGGGTCGGGTTAAATTGTTTTTTTTAATGAAAAATGACAATTAGCCCGGCTTTAACCCGCAATTTCACAATGAACCTAATATAACATAGTAATAAATGCAGTCCCTGTGGGTAATAATTAAAACCTACATTGCACGGACAACGCGGATGGAGATACCATTGATACGAAAATACGTACATGTACTTGCATATTTTATATGTGGTTATAAAAACGAAGCGGAAATGTAATCCAACTTTTACGTGCCATAGTATTTTTATGTCCATTAATACTCTGCCTCAAGTCTAAAATTCCCACGGTTTCGGAATCTGTCTGTCCGTTTATCCTACGAAATCAAATTTTCCTGAGTATCAGAAGTTCAAACTAAAAGATTATACATACTACAACAAATTATGAAAGATAATTTTATCATATTTACAAGGTGTTGAACATTATACATAGTGAATACACAGTTACTTTTGTATAAACTAAAATTAAACATCGAATAACTAGCGCACTCTGTCGGCCGTCATCCGAAACTTAATGACAAACACGTGACAAACACTACGCATCGAATGACGTATCTATGCCAACAGCCAAACAAGAAAAACCGAATCGTGTCTGATGTAAACTGTATAAACAATAGCTAACGAGGAAAACTGTACTAATATTACTAATAATAACATCGTAATATATTATGTTACTTACCATTGACATACCTGTCCGTCCGGTTTAAATCCTTCCAGTCATCTATAACCTCGCTTCCGACCGTGTTCCAAGCGTCTTGCTTCCGTTTCTTATTCTTATATTCTAAACAACTGCTATCCCAAATACTCGGCTGTTTCTTCACAGCTGAAATCAGTTTTTCCGGATCCGATTTCCTGTTTTTAAAGTCTTGGAGACCCGACATTTTGTCCATGACTGCGTCGCTCTGTATCACAAGCGTTACTGTACTGACGCGGAGAAAGAGACGGAAACGGATCAGAGCGGGACGGTAAACGAATCATTGACTAACTATACCAGTTGATTATCTGCCTTACAACCGAAGCGTTAAAGTTGAAAATAGCATGAATTTAATATGTAGGTTTGGGTTATTTGCTGAGTAAAAAGCGACAGTAAGTAAATCGAGATACGGACGTAAACCGGTTGCGATGCTTACGTTTGGTCAGAGACCGGCTTTGTGTTAGCTATTCTGGGAAAGGGTCCGGAGATACAAACGGAAGGTATCCTGTTCCGGGTTTGGTTTATTATTCAGGAGCTTGTATAATTTGTAGCGGTTTCATTCCGTACGTCCGAGTCTCGTCAGCCTCTCTGGTATAGTGGTACAAAGGTTGCCTGTAAGAAATTGCACATAGCGATAAGGTCACTCATTGTTCTACCGCTATTATTATTTATGTATTTGTAAACTTGTTTCCTGTGTTAGTTTTCAATAAAGTATTAATGTGCTGTTTAGTGGTTGGGCAGGTTAGCTCAAATGTACACTACGAAGGGTAAATGTACATGGGGTACTTTAAAAGAAGGGTGAAAAGGGTTTAAAGGTAGGCAACGCACCAGTAATGCCCCGAGTGTTGCAGGTGTCCATAGGCGACGACGGTAACCGCTTACCATCCAGGCGGGCCGTCCGCTTGTTTGCCTATTAGTCATATAAAAAAAAAACGAAGGTTCGATTCCGGCGACGGAACAAAAGTTTATGAACAGAAAAAACGCATTGTATTTGTTTCGTGTCTGAGTATTGTGGAATTTTGGTCCTCATATCGTATTTCCTGGTTCCCTAGATACAAGGAATCCTAGCTAGGGGCCAGGATCTATGTATGTGTGTGGTCATAGGGCGTTATTATAATTAGATAATATTTTTTTATTAAAGTACCCAGACAAGTGACTAGAGATGGGTTATGCCACTTCACTCCACGGCTATTGTTTTAAATTGGTAAATGTTCATACTTTGATTCCAGTAAGCTCCACGGAACAAAAATAATTATAATATTTAATGTAGAAATCGCTACATGGGATTTTGGGTACAGTTAGCAATATAATTGAAATGGAGTTATTTATTTTAGTAATTATTTTTTATGTTATCAATATGTTGCCATATGTTGTAGTGAATAAATGAAGAGATGAGCAATTCATTCGCCTGATGGTAAGTTTTACGCTTGCATATAACAGTTGCAGCAACACCCAGAACTGTTCTATAGGTTTACCTGTTGACTGTCCTTATGAATTTTCTCGTGGAGTGTAGTGGAAAAAATGTACTGGTTTGAATTTTCCAAATTATCAATAAGAATAAAAGCTCGTAGAGCCATTTCCCGGAGTAGTATATGGTATAAGGGGAAGTGGTATAACCCATAGAGAAACCGGTTATGGAGTGATGAAATTACGAATTGTTGTTATAGAATCCATGATATTTTATAGTTTTATAATATTTGTTTTTAACTAAAAATTAATAAATAAATAACGCCGATGAGCATATTGAATTTCTAATAGTGATTAGCGGTATTAAATAGCTCTTAGTTTATACGTAATTCATTTTAACAAACAAAAACCGACTTCGATGTCCGAGGTCGAATATCGATGAAATTTGAAACTGAACCCAAAACAAAAAGGATTTTCCGAATCAGTTTATAAATGACGGAGATCTGATGTAACAAATATAAAAAAATACAGAACAACTGAAAACCTCCTCCTTTTTCAAGTCGGTTAAAAATGGTAATCTTTGTTTTTTCTTAACCTGTGGCTTCTAAGTTCAAGATTTTTAACCCACTTTGCTCCAATCTAAATTATATCAAGTAACCATTAATAGCAAACTATACGTCTCAGACCAATTGTGGCTGATACGTCAGTGCTCTATGTATCTCCGCAATGTGATAAGGGTCTTTCCAAAGCTACCATTATATTCTGAGCTACATCTTTATACTAATGCGACCAATTGGGGATCTAAATAAATCGGCTGTTGTGCCTATTTTAAGATGAGCCCCGTTCTGGAACTAGTGGTACTTGTTACAGTATCTACTTATACTGAATGATGGCACATGATGGTTGAGTTGAGAAAAAATTGATCTCGTTATAGCACTGTATTATAACTACGTAATAAAAGTCACATTTAATGCTTTAGTGAGTCTTATGAGTAGAATAATCAAACCATATCATTTTTTTATACTTTTCGAAACGAGAAATATGATGAATAACGTGTATGGGAATTTCTAGCCACCACGTGTTTTTACAAGCTTTTTTAACTCGCAATGTTTATTATTTGTTTGGGTCAAATCTTGTAAGTTGAATCGGAACTTCCCTCTTATCCTATGGAGTTGAAATTTTGCATACTTGTCAAAGTCCGATGACAATGCAATATTATGGTGACAACCAGCTGATCTGATGATGGAGACGGAAGGTGAGCAATGGAACTCCTTGACAGATAATCGTAAACTACTAGTGTTTGGACTCATTTTAATGTGCAGTTACGAATGCGTTAAAAGATTGTCTTAATATATTTTTCAACAAGTCCTGTTTTTAATATATCATAGATCTTCGTTTGACCACCATCTCACCTGATGTTAAGTGAATATGCGGTCGAAGATGGAGCACTTAGATCTAGAAGATACCTATTCACTCTGGCCTTGAAGATACCCAGATTGTAGTTATCAGGAAACAGAGAAGTCGGCAAGGAGTTCCTTAGCAGTACGCACTATAAACGTGGAACCAAAACGCTTTGTATGTACGAATTGGCTGAATGTCTACAAGTAAGGGTGATATTTGGCGATCTTCTACTCGTCTTGTAATGCAAGGGGGAGGGTGGAATTCTATTATACGACTTTTTTATCTCCTAATTATGAAGCGTAGGATTGTATATCAGGTACAGAAGTAGTAAGTTGAGTTCTAGTTCTAACGCAAGTGGTAGCTCTAGCTGTTCGCCGTGATTATAGTATTAAATCAGGGTTGTCAACAGCAACTGTTCACGTAGGCGACCACATTGCGGTGGGCACATCCTTGACGTACCTAAGGCATAGGTAGATAGCGAGATAATCTTGGGCAAAAGTACTACACTTGGTACATAAAGAACAAGGATACAGGGTGAAAGTTCGAGATGGGGCATGAAGTAGGAAATTTTTCTTGCGATTTCTGAAGTACACTAGCCTCAGTTGCTCTTAATAAGAAACTTTTTTCTTCTAAGCTACGTGATGCTCTAATAGCTGATTTACTGTCTGCTCACTGCCAAATTTTTCTTTCCAACCCTTTGAGATATCAAATTGTAACAAAATCTTAGGTATTATTGAGGTAATTAGACGTTTTGTAAATTACATTTGGAGTGTAAAATAAATTTGTTTTGAATTATTTACTTGCAAAAAAATTTAAGATAAATATTTTTTTGTAAATAAATAATTAGATAAAGATATTTTTAGTTAATAAATAATAAGAAAAATAATTACTTTACACTCCCAATAACTTCAAAGATCTGTTCACAAATCTTATATTTTTAAAAGTAAATCGCTTAATCTTCTCACTTGAACCAACTCATACAGCTTCAGTTAATCCAGCGGGAAATAGCTCAGATTATTCACTACTATAATTGTGAATAACAACGTTAATCGGGTAATATTAACGGGTCCTGCAATTATTACGTAACGTACTGGCTAATTCCCGCATTCCCCGGGCAGGATCGCGGGCAATGCGGGTATTGCCCGGGTGATGTCGGGTGGTTACAGAGGTAATTATAATGTTAGGTATTAATAACATAATGATGTTAATTGTGGTTTAGGACACATATAAGAATTTATTTAATTTGATGGTATGCGGTCAGGTCCTGCAGTTTATAATGAATCCGGTGGCACAGGAAATGTTATGCTTCTTAGAATATGAATAGATTGCTGGAATGTGTGGTTTAAAAATGATAAATATGTTGTTCTTTGTCAAAGTAAAAAAATATCAAACAATAAAAAAAAATCAGTTGCCACTGATTGATATTTTTACTGATTGATTTGCACGTGCGACTTTCGATCAGACGCACCCGAGTTCGAACCCGCCGGCCGGCGCCGGCGGCCCCGCACCACTGGCTTTCTTAAGTATGTGCGGATTTAACACTCTATAAAAGGGTGAAGGAAAACTTCGTGAGGAAACCGGCATGTTCAAGAATTAATCACAAAAATTCAAAGACGTGTGACATCCACCAACCCGCACTGATCCAGCGTGGTGGATTATGGCCCATACTATCTCTATGAGAGAAGGCCCGTGTCCCAGCAGTGGGAACGTGATGGGCTGATGATGATTGATGAGTAGATGCAATTGTAACATTTTCATATATTGATATAGCTACCTACTCAATAAAAATGTTTACCTATAGTCTCTACTAATAAAACTTCAATATATTGAATGACGACATAGTAAATATCGCTGGGAAGTTTTGGGTAAGAAGCGCCAGGCAAAGAGGAATGGAAACGTTTGGAGGAGGCTTTTACCGCCACAGGCGGTCCTTTCACTACGGCTACTAACACTTAGAATAGTAAATACTTAAAATTTTCGAGATGGACCCAAGTGTCTTTTTATATTTTTGTGATGGATTCGGCTCTTTTAAAGTTTATATGTAATTGTAAGATTAAACAATAAAAAACTATTGCACACATCTATTGACATGCAACTGGAGAGGCCTATGTCCAGCAGTGGATCGCAACAGGCTGATGATGATGATGATAATGATGATGAATTCTAAATGGTGATCTCCTTGAGATACGACATTATAAAAAAAATATAAATTGTATATCCGACAGCTGCGCCATTTACCATTATTTCCGGTCTGGCAGGCAAGGTCATTGACTCAACAACTGTTAATAACCACAATTCGATATACCTAGCGAGCAGTTTAATTATTTCATTCAATTAGGCGTGGTTAATGATGCTGGAGATGCTTTCGTAATGAAGAAATCAACCACTTTGCTGAATTCGTCAGTTCAAATGACTTTAGAACGAATAACATTTTAAACTTGCCTCGTGGTAGGTATCCCGTATGCGAGGGCCGTCTGGGTAGGTACCACTTTGCGAATTATTCTGCCGCCAAACAGTAGTGCGCATGCATTATTGTGTTCCGGTTTAAAGGGCATTGTAGCCAGCGAAATTGACAGGCATATGAGACTTAATATCTGGATGTCTCGAGGTGATCATGACAATGCAGCGCTACGCAATACTTTTCATGGTTTTAAAAAATTTGGGTGGCACTGCAATTGTTATAGACAGATGTGGCGCTTACTATCAGGCGAACGACTTGCTTGTCTCATGAGTCATTTCCATACAAAAAAAGAGTAAGTTCACAGAGCTCCAGCTCCAGACTCCAGTAATATCGTCCCACCGAACAAAGGTGTGATGGAGAAGGCAATGCTAGGAGTTTCTCTGAAAGATAAGATCCGCAATGAGGTAATCCAACAGAGAACCAAAGTAACCGACATAGCCCATAAAATTAGCAAGCTGAAGTGGCAATGGGCTGGTCACATCTCTCGAAGGACTCACAACCGTTGGAGTAGACGTGTCCTTGAGTGGAGACCGCGAATCGGCAAGCGTAGTGTCAATCAACTACAATAAATAAATAATAACGCCCAACGATCACATATGTACATAGATCCTGACCCCTAACTAGGATTCCCTGTATCCAGCGCACCAGGAACTACGAGGACCATGGTCCCACAACACCCAGACACAAAACAAATGCTTGCGCTTTTTTCACAATCTTCCTAAACTTTAATTTATTTTAAAATGCCTATTTTATGTTTACTTTACAGCAACTTATATAAATGACGATCTAGTAAATTCCACGAAGTCCAGACCTCCACGACACAAACTGTCCCCTACATGAATTCCATAGTTGATGACCCATTAAACGATGGGTAGCTGGTTTAATTGGAAGGTTGCCTTTAATTAGCATATTATTCAATATTCATGGACTAATATTGTTCATTGAATAACAGACGCCTTAGACCTTACACCGTTGTTCAGTGAAATGTTGCTTTAGTTGTGACTAAAGCTGTTAAAAAATATGCACTATTCCGATGGGTAAAAGATATTTATAAAAAAAGTACAAAAATGCACATTTAAACGCCATATAGGTACACATAATGCAAATCAATTAAAATACGTTGAAACTGTATCTAAAGATATCTTGACGTTGAAAAAAAATGTAAGTATGTCAACTCATTCTTTCCCATACCCAAATTGAAGTCCGGGTGCAGAAATGAAATGAAAACTGACTCTAAATGCGCTTCGGAAATACGCCCGCTAGAGAAGATAGCACCAGGAAACTCTACGGGTTTCTCTTTTTTCAACACTTTTAAGGTCACTGTGAAAGTTTATGCCACGTTTGATCTCAACTATATAATTTAATTTTAATTAACATAATTACATTTAAAGTCATGACGAAGTGATGTAGGTAGGACTTTCGATCAACAAAATAACTTCTGGCCCACTACAACCTACCATGGTGGACGTTCCGCCTATCCGTACTAAACGTTTTGAATTAACATTTTTGGTGCGAACGTCGAAGGAGTGGAACGCCTTGCCGTCGTCTGTGTTTCCACATAAATACAATCTGGGTGTGTTCAAATCAAGAGTGAACAAGTAGGTAGTTACTGGGTAAGCGTGTTACATCTTCGACCACATCGTCGCTTCCTTAATAGTAGGTCGTTTATTAATGAAGGAACCGCCAAGTTGTCATAGTGAATGGCGGCGCAGGTGAGATTGTGGTCAAACGCTGACCCAATCAGATGTAAAAAAGACAACCTAGTGTCACAACATTAAAAATAAAAAGTTTATAAACTGAGACTGAGTTTTTATCAGGACCATTACCAGTATTACCATTATGGTTACCATTTTTGACCGTTACAAGTTGAAACAATGATCATTCAGTATAATTCCATAAGAATAAAAAGCCTACAGTCGCCCAGTAGCTACATGGTTAGTATGCGGCTCGCAGACGGCCCTGCGGCACAATACGTGGGAATGTCCGTGCCGGGGACGGTAACTGCAAGCATTGTCTAAATATTAAATAGTACGCATAATAATTCTTGTACCATTTAAACAATACACGTGTTCTATTTTGAGCTACATCTACATGTGCTACACTGTTCCTTCTTTTTTCACATTAATAATGGGAATTTGGGAACTTTCTGCCCACAAATCCCTTTTTTTTTTATGTAACTGAATGACGAGACGAGCTGGTCGTTTGCCTGATGGTAAGCAATACGCCAGTCCATAACAATAACAGCACCACCCAGAACTTTGTTTTGCAGAATTCTGCGCGGTGCTGCACTGCGCTCGTCACCCTGAGACAATTAGTTGTTGAGTCTCATAATGCCCAGTAATTTCGCTGGCTACAATGAATGCCCTTCAAACCGGAACACAGTAATGCTTGCGCACTACTGCTATTAATCCCTATTATACATTTAATAAGTAAAATGAAAATATGTGCACCAAAATTCTACTAATGCCCATTGATGAGGAAAGTCAATGGGGATTTGTGGAATAACCCATTTAACAAACATGCTCGTTCCTAGTTTCCGACAAATCGTTTAACCTCAATCAAAATGGTTTTTTTTTTCATTGTTTTTGGGCAGGCTAGTCTCTAGTACCATACCGCCTTGTCTTAAGTAGTTTTTATTTGATAATTTGAAAACATTAAAATTCTTTCATATTGTAGTAATAATCAATGTCTCTCCTCATGCTTCAATAAAATCGTGGAACTTTATTCAAATTTTCCATGGACTCTTTTGGAGAACATAAAAAGCAATGTTTTTCTCTATTTTGTTTCATTTGCCTACACTCCTGCACGTTTACGAACACATAATGATTAATATTCCACCGATGTTACACATGATCACTCGAAATAACACTTGCTTGGAAAATAAACAAAATCGAACTGTATCACTTTTCACTTCCCGCCAAAAAGTCCCCATTCGACATTTTGTTTTCCTGTCAGTGCTGCCACCAAAAAAATGTTATCGATTATAAAAATCGATAATCACAAACGTCAGATTTTAAACATAAGTCGACTATCGAATCATCCTAATGATAATGAGTAAGACGAGATACTAAAGATGGAAGAAAGACTAGCCCAGCGGAACGGTATTCCGAAGACGCTTATTCGAACCCCGCTTGAACAAAACGTTATTCTTTTTAACAGACTTGGAAAAATGAAGGAGATTCTCTATTCGAATGTTTTTTTAAATATGATATTGGAATTCTGAGATTCGAACTATCTTATACATCGTTCGATGATATTTCTTCAAAACCCGTTTCCATCAAAAGAAACGGCTCCCGATTCCAAGTAGTCATTTGGAAACCACAGTCAATATTGAGAGCGGACACGTAAGCACAAATATTTGACATTTGAACCAACATAGGAATGAAGAATGGAGATGCGCCGGAGTCGTTTTACTGACATGTTGAATATAAAAGAGTCATTTGTATTTTTGTTTTACGCAAGAACGCATATTTGGCGTTAATAAACTCTTGAGTACCTATACAAAATATTTCGCCGAGCCTTCAACTCGGGACCTCTTCCTTCGCAAGTGTAAAACCGATGTCCACGATAGATTAGCGATTAATGTTGGATTAATTATCATTCGCAGCATAAATTAGCTGCTAAATTTACATTAACATTAATCAAATTAATTGTAGTTGCGTAGTTCGATGAACTAAAATTCATCGTTTAGCACACCACTTCGCATTGCTGAACATGCCGCATGAATGCAAACTAATAATTATGAGTTTGAATAATAATTAAATTTCATTCTTTTACGCAATTAGCACCGTAATTGCACATATAATGCTAACGTACAATCTTTTTTATTACCTACCTGATAGGCAAACACTTGACCGCTGTCTCGCCTGATGGAAAGTGATGACGCAGTTGACGATGGATCATGCTTGCCTAGAAGATGCCGTGGACTTGAAGATACCTATTTCACATGCTAATTAATTTAAATGAAAAATAGCTTTAATTTCCATAACTAAATATTGGCGACAGCCATTCAACGCAAGAATGCAGCCAGCGTTCTTGATGATCTTGTACCTATTTAATATAATAATTTTAGTTTATTTTCGTAATAAATTCTTCGTAACAGCCCGTATTCTTTTTACCACGATTTGTTAAGTCACTTTCTTGTTTGTCTGTCTGTCTGTCGTTCCGGGTGGAAACTTGCCACTCAAATTTCGAGCACTTCCAAATTAGCTATCCGGCTGAAACTCACAACTCGATGACAATACATTTAAAAATCTATAAAAACGTGGTTTTCCTTATACTACTACCTACCTACTATTATATTTGATTTCCATGGATAAATATTTAGACAACATTTAAATTTTTAGTAAGAACCACAATGTAAATCCAATTCTATTGCACTGCAATTGCAGTTAATATTTAATTGCAGCATCGCGAGTTAAATACAGTCCGGAGCGAGTTAATTATTGTTAATCTACCGGTTCCATTGTTGTCAGTAAATGATACCGCTTTGTGAGTTTGAGAACATCTGATTATGTGTGATTTAGTTGGTTTTGGGAATTGTGTATTCTTCTAGGGAGTCTTTAAATTATAAGTTATGATTACAGTTTTGAGAGATCACAGACCAACACCGCAAATACCTACCTAAAGATTATTACAGAAGCCGTAGAACATTTTTTTTATGGATCTAAGTGATGAGACGAGCCAGTCGTTTGCCTGATGGCAAGCGCCATACCTGCCCATAACAATTGCAGTGCCACCCAGAACTTTGAATGACATAAAAAAAACTGTGTAGGACTAGGCATTGCGCTCATCACCCGCGACATCAGATATTAAGTCTCATTAATGTCCAGTAATTTCGCTGGCTATAATACCCCTCAAAACTAAAACATAGTAATGTTTGCGCACTACTGCTTGGCGGCAGAATAACTGGCAAAGCGATGGTATCTACCCAGACGGCCTCCCGCATACGAGAGACTTACCACAAGTAAAATAAAAAACCTGTTACTTCTACTACCAATAAGATTTACAAATTAAACACTTTCTTTTAAACTTATAACGAATGGACTTTAATATTTACTATAATTGAATTAAAATTTTATAAACGGTCAACAGCCTGTCACAAAAATAGCTTATATAGCTAAATCTCAGCCTTAAGATAATCATAAACACTTCCTGTGCTTTCCTGAGGGTGCTAACGGAGCTTCGAAAAATGAATAAAACATTAGATAATTCTGGTAAACATTCAATATTTAGCTAATCATCTCCGCGACACCATCCAATATGATTCAGCTTTACCACTGAATACTTCATAGACTTTACTGGAATACATTATTGATGAATACGAGATTGACCATTCAAAGTGTGAAAGATGTTTTTATAAACTGGTGGCTAAGCTCCGTATGCAGAGACGTAGTGTATTTTATACCTTCTAATCGTTTGCTAAACGCTTCGTAATCGCTCTTTACTAGTAGCGCGTTCAACAACCGCGCGATACTTGCTGTCAAATTGCGATCCAAATCGCTTTCTGGTAGTCGACCAATGAGTCATAGTGTTTTTAGTGGAAATCTTGGTATCGTCTAGTTGATACACGATGGAGAGCGGTCACCGTTGCCAATAGAGTACATGTAGAGCTACACGTACACACAGCCAGCGAGACAGCATTTGTCCTTGTAAAACGACTCACCACTGAGAATTGGAGGGAGACAAAGGAAGAAAGCGCGGTTTGTAAGTCAGCATCACTATCACTACATAGTATAAAACAAAGTCGCTTTCTCTGTCCCTATATCCCTATGTACGCTTCAATCTTTAAAACTACGCAACGGATTTTGATGCGGTTTTTTTTAATAGATAGAGTGATTAAAGAGGATGGTTTATATGTATAATAACCGCGCGAAGCCGGGGCAGGTCGCTAGTATACAATAATATACATTACAACAAATAAAAGATAAAATAAAATAATAATAAATGGAACCACCTAACGTGAACGTATTTCCTAACGTGAGTTTCATGATACCAGATAGTAGGTAAAAGACTAAGTAGTGCCTTCAGTGTCCTGGTCAAGTAGTACCAGGTAAGAGTAATCTAGTTGCTTAAAAAAAGAAAACCAACAAAAAAACTAAAGTACATAAATACACTGCGGCAGTGACTGAGTGCAATACAAGACAAGACGCAAGACAAGCGGCTCAACCATGCTTACGGAATAGGTAAGTAACTTAGATAATAATGTACGTATCAGCATAAATAAAAGTTGTCGAATAGACCGCTTTGAAAGGGTTTATAACCCCCGAGGTGCGACGGCAGGCGCGGGCGCGGGCACGGGCGCGGGCGGTCGTAAATACCGCAACGATTTGTAATGTACTTAAGATTACCGTTTACTGCCTTTGAAAAGTTTGTGGAAGACGGAGAAACTCTGTCTCAAAACATTTAATGAGATTTACTAAAATAATAAAACTTTATCAAGTTTTAAACATGCCAGCCGCTACTTTACAAAAAGGTTGCTTGTGGGAAGTAATCTCTGGAACTATTGATACGATTCTGAAAATTCTATCAATCAATCAATCAAAAGTTCTTTATTCAATTTTGTTGTCACAGACGCACTTATGAACGTTAATTATTACAATGACTCTACCACCGTATCGGAAAAAGAACCATTACTCAGAAGATACGGCAAGAAACAGGGGCATATTTTTTAGAACTTTTGTTACAATATTTTATGTTTGTTTTTGACAATATTATTTTTCTTATGTGCCAGTTGGCTATCACTGATTAATAGCTACTTTTTTGCAATTCTACGTGGAAATTGTAACGGATATTGATTAATCCGACTAACCTTCTTGAGATTTATAAAAAACTGGCGATATTTCTCATATTCCATAGAATTTCTGCCAATTCACACAACTTCCTGGTCCAATCATTCAGCCAATAGTATAATCCACAGCTTAATTGGCAATATTACTGTCAAAGCATCGGCTTACAAAAGGATGATTTACACTTTATTATAATAGTGGTATAACAACTTGAAGCTCGCTATAAAATGGGCAATAAACTTCTGCTATTGATATAGAGTCACTAGTCAACTTTGAGAGGAAATGAGAAACTCATCAAAATGTTTTGTGATCAACGGGATGGCAAGCAATCAGAGCTATGAACACCATTCCAGACTTCAACTGGTATGTTATACGAGCACAATTCGCGACGTGTTTGAGGATGTTCGGTGAATCGACAGGGAGAAAGACTTAAGGAGTCGCTACTGCTGACTTCCTTTAGATATTAATCCTAATTAAAGTTTTTAATATTTAATGTTATTTATTACTTATGGCAATAATTATCTCTGCGACACTCTTATTTTGAAATGACTATTTGACTCTCACTATTTTATAATTTCAATAATTACATAGACATGGAGCACTGTAACAAATATTTTCTCAACTAGACCATTTATACCCATATTTGCAATCAATAAAGTTATTAAGCATCGGGCGAGATAGTATGCATACATACATTTATATGTGATAAAAAAATGTGATGTAGAATATTTTAACAATTTCAAGACTAATAAACATCTATACAAACTCTGGCAAGAAAGCGTTTAACATAACCAAACCTTGGTTTAAAAAATCTTCCAAATACTTTTTTGTGTTAAAAACCTTGATTAAGATTTTTAACATTTTTTTCTATTTGCGAGTGAAATAAATGCATATTAAGCATGCATTTCCATAAAAACAAACAAAATTGCTAATATTTTATTACACTTCAGCCAATTCTTGCGACTTTCTGTACGATATCTACTGATTACTTTGGCAACACCAAATCTGTGACATTGGTCACACCTCAGAGTAGAGGGTCACACCCATCGTTGGGGCACGGGGAATTTTTCATAACACAATATATATACATAACATATACACAATATATATTGTCTACGATAGAAATTCTTGTCTCTGTTTTTGATTTGAAACAATATTTTCAACTTAACGTGAAACAATAATTAATTTTTAGAAAAAAACAAAAACCGACTTCAATGTATCTTCGAAGTCCAAGGTCACATATCGATGAAATTTTTATGGAACCACTTCGTAGCTATACTGAACCAGACGCAAAAATATTTTTTCAAATCGGTTCATAAATGACGGAGTTCTGAGGTAACAAACATAAAAAAAAAAAAAAAACAATCGAACAGAGAACCTCCTCCTTTTTTGAAGTCGGTTAAAAATACGATATTTCGACGATTTTTCTTCAATATAATGTCGTAAGACGATCGTAAGTCTACTGAGCAAGAATTGTGGTCCAGGTATAGTTGAAATATTATCCAGTAGAAGAAGCTCAACGAATGATAGAAGTTTACTGCCCAATCACAACCTTAATAGATTTTATTGAAACATCGAACGAGTGATCTACAGCTCCGATATCGAATGATCGTATCGATATCGCCAGATAAGGCCAATTGATGTATCTAAGGGACCGCCTGCGGAAGCTGCATCAGGAGAAGGTTAGAAATTAATGATGGAGTAACTTGTAGATTGAAGATTACTTTCTTGTTGCCGCGCTAATTTCTATTTAAATATTAAATAATACATTTTATAACAAAAAAATCGACTTCTATTCTGATGTAACATTCGAAGTCTAAGGTCGAATATCGATGAAATTTATAGGGGACCATGTTAAAGCTATACTGACACAAACGAAAAGAGTTTTCCAAATCAGTTTATTAATGATGGAGTTCTGAGGTAACAAACATAAATAAAAATATATACAATCAAATTAGAACCTCGTCCTTTTTTTAAAGTTCAGAAAATAGTAAAACAGGTCAGTGTTTTTGTGAAGAATGAATCTTTTATTTGGTTTTTTGGAAGTTTATGCAGGTGAGGACACAAAAAAATATTGTACTCGAGGAGTAAAAGTGACATTTTTTGCCAATGCCTTCGATAGCGCTTCGATGGCGCTCGTGGTAAATTTTACCTATGACCTATCTATACGAATATGTCTTCTGCGCTATGACTTTGAGTTTTTCAACGTATTTTCTATATTTTGAAGAGGTAAATAGCGTATTAAACCGTAAGATGCTTATGTATAAAAATATATGTAGGTACTTATGCATCTATATCTTAGAGTGGATCGTCTGGACGTGATTGCTTCATTTAACTTTATTGCCGATTTAAAAGTAAACTATAACACCACTGATTGGCTCCACAAGCTCATAACCCAGTTACTCTTATAATAACCCTATAAATATTCATCTCTGCGTGGTAGCGGCATTACCTCGACACTTGGCTCTAATTGGGGTTTCCCTCGCTGGCCACTTGACCTCGATGAGGGCTGGTTTTCTCTTATTTTACTGCCTAGTCTTGTCGGAATTGTTGTCTTTTCAACTACATACGAGACGTGAACGGTACGTCTTGTTCATTTTTAAATCTTTGGTACGTAAATGGCTCGAAATAATCTTAGTATATTATTATGTACTTTCGCCTTTTATATACTGAAATTAAATACATATAAATAAAAAATACATACAACTATCACTTACATAGATCCTGGCCCCCTCTTTTTTTATGTACAGGCATTTGTCTTCTACCGGGAATCGAACCGAATCGACTTCCTCCGAGGTGAATAAGATAATAATATAAGCTGACTTGCCAAACTACCGCAGGTTTGTCAATATATATTTCTTTGTCAATATTATTATTAAGCGATTGATGGAAATAAAGAAGAAATAATACTTAGTAAAAATTTGATGTGAATACCTAGGTCCTATCGACTAAATAATTTGAATTAACTATCTATTATGGGCATCTTACAAAGCACTGCAAGCTGCAGGTTGGGTCCACGCGTCAAGAGCTGGCGGCGTCTTTTGAGCGCGATAAAGATAAAAGCAACACACTTTTTAATGAATTTCAACTAAAACAAAAGCAAACAATCGCATCAGTATCTCATACCACGAGTAATACACTGATCATAAATCATTGCGCTTGCGTAATGTATCAATCACCTGGTAGAGTCAGTAGCAACTAGTATAACATTTTAGTTCCATGTCATTCTTACTAGTTCAAATTCTTGTTCTTAATGCAGAACTTGTTAGTGAAGTGTTTAGTGCGACATGGTTCTAAAGTGCATATTGTTACTGGCTGTACAATGACAGCAGCGAGTCACGACGCAGGCAGGCATTTGGACCTCGCAAGAGGATTGCTAAGGATTGATGGGCAGTGGGAAGTGCAAGTTTAAGGGTGAATGCTACGTGGTAAGAGACTTATCAGTGACCTCATTTTGGACCTTAAAACACCCGACACAAAAGCTTTTTGTAACAACGACTAGGTTTATTCATAAAAGAATGGAATTCTCTTCCGGAATCCTTATTTTCTTCCAATTACAACCTAAGTCTCTTTAAGACAAGAGTGAAGCTCATGGGCAAACGTGCTTCACCTTAGAGCGGTCTAAGGTGAAGCACGTTTGCCCATGAGCCCATGATTTGCCATTGAACTACGCTTACCACTTGGGATACTTGGGACTTAAGATGAGACGAGAATAGTACGAAATGGCTTCTTCTATTCTTGCACGTACCTCAGTCTTAACCGTATTAGAGCAAGTGCGTCCGAGCTGGCATCCAAACTTTGGTATATGCTATCGAAATTCTAACAAGTTACCGCACTGCCAGAGGCGCTCTTCGGGTTACGCAGCATTATTTTTCGTAGTGTTCATTACGACAGAATAGTTTAACTTACCAGCTAATTTAAAATAGTATTTTCACGGCATCTCAGCAGGGGACAAACCGTGCCTAACACGAGGTCACTGAACTTAAACTGTTTTATAAGACTAGCCATAACCGATTGCCTTCAATCGTTTAGTTGTACCACAGTATATCTAAGCTCATGACGAGTTGAATTGGTCACCATCAACATGCTTGTGTAGTTTAACTATTGCTCTGTATAATCGTAAGCCTAATCTTGGTTACCGATCTCCTCATACAGTTTTTTCATGAGTTATGTCTAACATCATCTTATTTTTCTTTCCAGGCCCGTCTGCAGGAACTGCGTGGTTTCTCCCACCGGATCGTCACCACCACCTCTACACGAGCAAGCGTCATCACCGCCACCACCAGCGCCATCCTCCCCGCACTCCCCGCGGCAATCCCTCCCCTCCCCTCCTACGCAATCGCCACAACCTAGCAGAAGTGGCTCTTCTGTCCCGAGCCAGTCTGGCTCACCCCATCCGTATTCCTACCAAAACATTAGAAGAAGTCAGCCTGTATCGGGGCAGTCGTATCCTGAATTTAATTTATTGCACAGTCATAGCGTTTCGCAGCTGAATCAAGGCAGCTACCCTCAAGGTTATCCTCCTACTGGTTCCTATCCACAATCTCCTCAATCAGCCATGTCCCTCTCCCCTCATCCAGTCCCTCAGGGGAAGTTCCGAGGGTTTCTGGAACATGCGGAGCGGCTGATGAAGCCAGCAGACCCTCACCGGCACTCGCAGAGTGATGACGACTCAGGGTGTGCGCTGGAAGAATACACATGGGTGCCGCCGTGCTTGAGGCCGGAACAGGTGAGCATCTGGACATTAATTATTTTTTTCTTGTTGACTTAAAAACATTTTGCATGGTTTACATGCAAAATGCGGCTATCTGCATGCAGTCTGCATGGTGCAAAAGTGCCTTGTGCAATACTACAAAAAACCTCAAAAAAACTATACCCAACACAGCCATAAAACTAGCATTTTCCATAAAGGCTGTCTATTTGTCCGTAAAATACCTAAAGGTATTCAGGCTTAGCCCTAGACACAGGCGGCCTAGGCATCCGGACACAAATGGCCATCGACGGGAGGCTTCCCCCTTTGTCCCGAGGCCATTGTTTCGAAGGCTTTTGCTTGGTCATTTTGTACGTTTTTGGACGTTTCCCTTTTCGTACTCTGATGAGAGTGCACAGATCAGAGTATTTTGATGGAAAACGCTTTGTGATTATTTGTCTGTCTAAACAAAGATAGATAAAAAAATTGCCATCCCACTATGTACATTTTTAAACTTTTTTATCTATGACAATGTGGCTGATGATGAAGCACACAGACCCCTCGCAGGGTCTCTGTCTCATTCATCCAACGTCATACTAATGACGCATAATATAATGCGAATGTTTTTGAAGATGAATGTATGTTACACACTCGGGTTTGGCAGTTATACTAGCAGCATTTCTAAATATCTAATAGGATGAAATAAAGTGTGGTTATTTGTTTCGTAGGTACTGCTGAAATACAATACAATACAATCACACGTAATGGCATACCACAAACATGAAATATGAACAAGATTTTTTTGAAACTAAATTTTTTTTCTGTGTTGTTTGTTTAAAGACCAGCTTTAAACAAACAAAACTTTTAAAAAAACAAAGCTTTTATTCGTTATCGGAGCCGCGAGCAGATTAAAATGAGCCCAAACACTAGTAGTTTACGATTATCCGTCAAGAAGTTTTATTGCCCACCTTTCGTCTCCATCATCAGATCAGCTGGCTGTCGCCATATAAAATATTGCATGACAAGAGAGACTATGACAAGTATAAAAAATTTCAACTCCGTAGATAAGAGAAGTGGTTCTGATTGAACTTGCAAAATTTGACCCAGACAAACAAACATTGCAAGTTAAATAAAAGCTTGTAAAAAAACTATGCCACATCGGTACGTACATTTTACAGGATGTTGAAAAACCACCTACTTAGGTGTTTCTCGAAGCTATGTAACGATTGGAATGCAATTCCACGTAAGTACTTACAAAATAAACGTTCTGGGTGGCAATATGTCGTAATGGACCGCAGCCTCTAGGCAAGCAGCAAGAACCACGTTGCGAATCTTCGCCATGCCATGTGTTGCGCCACAAGACATTACATACGCAATTATTGTACAGTTTATTTTATATATATGACTACCGCAGCTTTCGGGAAATAACCGCGAAGGGTTCCACCCATTTGGCGTATTTTAAAATTAATATCTATGTCGGTTGATCAGGGCCAAACCAAAGCACGCTCTAGTTAATCTGTGCCCATATCATACGATTTTATACCCTTTTTTTGGCTATCTCTTGTGAACAATCAATCAATGAAAATCTCTTTATTAATTTTTGGCATCACAGACGCACTTATGAACGTCAAATTATCACCATGACTCTACCAACGTATCGGAAAAAGAACCGCTACGTGCCACTACTCAGAAGATACGGCAAAAAACTGAGGGATATATTTTTTTTGAGATCTGTTACAATGTTTTGTTTTTTTATAATGTTACATAACATTCTTATGTACCTACCAGTTGGCTACTTTGCAGAAGTGGAATGTTCCAAGCATCTTTGTCTTCTATATAATATCGAACAGTATAGTATGTTTTTTCTCATTAGAACAGTCTTTGTCGAAGTATTTTCTGTCGAATTATGTTCAGTCGAAACAATGACTTGTCGAACTACATTTTTTCGAAGTGTCGTGTCGAAAAGAACGCTCGAAGTTCAGAGGGACACCCTGGGATTGTACCGAATTGGAATTAACTCGTGCAAAAAGCTCCCATGTCCAAACTGTCACACGAATCCAAAGAAAGTCATCAGCCGAACCGGAATTAACCAGATTATAAAAACTGTCATCAGATCTCGTACAGTCATAACCCGGTAATGTGCAAAGTTACGTGTCCATCTGTCCGTCATTACGGGTACAGTTGGACCCTTATTATTATGTCGTTAGAGTACATGCAGCCATTATTTAAGATATTATCGCGGTAGCGGTAAGTCGGGTTTTTGTCCTTCTCGGAATTATTGCGAGAGATATTTGTGAGGCAAATAAAACTTACAAAATAACTTCATAAGGATCACTTGCCAAAAGATCTACGACTTAGGCATGCTTATTACAGGCCTCTTTGAGCGACAACATTTTTAGATTTTAAATTTTAGGATTGTCTACAGTTTAAAATAATAAACAGTTATAAAATCGTCTATCGTTTACTGCATTGCTTTTAATATTTCCACATATTATTTATTTATTTATTTTATGGAACTGAGTAAAGAGACGAGCAAAACGTTCGCCTGATGGCGAGCGCCTGCACATAACAATTTTATTGCAGTGCCACCCAGAAGTTTGAACACCACAAAAAGGACTGCGTATCACTGTATTACGCTCATCACCCCGAGATATCAGATATTAAGTCTCATTATGCCCAGTAATTTCGCTGGCTATTAACCCAGTAATGCTTGCACACTACTGCTTGGCGGCAGAATAACTGGCAAAGCAACTGGAAATATTTGCACGCCTGCAAAGGCAGAATAATAGATCTTTTTTGACACTGTTAACACCTGTACCATACCTAATTATATGCAAATAAATTATTATGATTATGATTATGAAAGCGGTGGTACCCACCCAGACGGCCTCCCATACCCGGGAGACCTACCACCATATCTACCTATGGAAAGATTTCGCTAGTTTCTGATTAGGAAGGCAATCTATCAAAATTAACAATCTCCATAACTTCTGCACCAAGCTGACCACACGACCGACTTCACCGGATAGAAAGTGGCAACACAGATCACTTTGAAATAAACGCTGGGATGGAAGAATGCTTGTTCAAACGATACACTAAACATTGTACCGGAAATCCGGAACACGACTTACATTTAGCGACTCGATAAATGTAATGTGGTAATTGTTAAAAGTCTCATACTCTACTTTATTTAATTATTTATGGCAACACGCTGAAAAGGGACTAAACATACTGTAATGTCAATCGCCATTTTTAACAGTATGCTGAAAATCTGTGTGGCTGTTAGGTTGACGCAGCTAAGTACTGGCCTAACCCCATTGCTGCTGTTTGTGTTGTATATTATGTTGATAAACTTTATATTGTGTTACTTTAATTCCACGCGCCACTGTCATACAGTGGACATTCCTCCTGCGCTCACTAAGCGTTTCGTTTCCACTTTCATTATGCGCACTGCTAATGAGTGGAACTCCCTGCGGGGGTCGATCTTCCCCGATACTTATAATCTCGGAGTCTTCAAATCTCGAGTGAACAGGTACTATCTTGGCAAGCGTGCTACATCGTCGCCCACATCGTCGCTTACCATCTGGTGAGATAGTGGTCAAACGCAAGTTATTTATTTTCTAACCCCTGGCTCCGACGCAAAAAGAGCCGTGAGTTACACGTCTATGTCGGGCTATTGTGTGTGTGTCTGTGAATTTGTAACTCGGTACAGATGGACGGTTTAATCCAGTTTTTTATTGAAAGCTTAATAAATCAGGAAAATATATCCAGTTGTTTTAAAGTAATAGATCGCTACTATTTATCGGAGTTTAAAACAAAATTAATGTTTACATATATATTTAACTTTTTTGCACTATCTTCGTAAGCGACATTTACCAACACCATATCATTATGGCCACAGTTAATTCGCTACCCCCAGGCGGTGAAGTAACACAACTGGGTGTATTCAGGACAGAAGAGGGGGAGTTGTCGTGGCTTTGAGTGAGCGTGGCCCAGTGAGTAAATTGTGCGCTCTACGATCTTACGCACTCGAATTTGAATCTCGACTCTGGCACGAGTGACTTATATTTCAGGATCGCACTTAAAACGGGAGAAACCTGTTTACGTAATTTTGAGTGATATGCTCCGGTCTCAGTTGTAATTTACCCACCAAAGCCATGCCACTAAGCGACCTATTCGTGTCAGGATGATGTTCTGAGTCCCCGTCAGGGTCTGAGCAGTCACTTAACTGCCATCTTCTTTTAGACCTTTATTGCGCTCCATGTTTGAGAGGGCTTGTATTCGTAAAGAATTCCATTAGACAAGATAAAGGCTAAACATAAATCGATGAAAAGGATAAAAGACAGATATGCTGTAATGACAGAATGATAATAATAAAATAACAATAAAAACTGCAAAACAGCGTGCATCTCATTTAATTTCAAGTCAAGTTGAAACTTGAAAAATGTGTGATCTTTCCACTAAAAACCCCCTGAAAATAAGCCCTGGCTCCGCCCCTGAATTGCTTTGAATACCAAATTCCCAGTCGGTATTTATAATTACAGTAAAAATAAAGTACTAAGCAGTGGCGAGGGCAGCGATGCAAAAAATTAAAATGGCGCCCTAAGGCGGGCTCCCCCTTCTTATAGGGATTTTCGGGACTTCGCAGCTCTTAATAGATGACGGAATTGAGTCGTAACAAAAGTTTGTTTTTTTAATTGCTGAATAGCAGTATGTTTATACTCATAATAGTGAAGTAGAGATATTGTATTATTTGGGAGTTTTCATTATTACTTAATATTTATAAATTATGCGTTAATTTCATCTAGTTGATTATGAATAAACTGATAAAAAAGTAAATAAATAAAGATAACTTTTTCGGTTAAAAAATATATTAGATCATGTTTCTAATCCATTGTAAAATGTCAGTAAATATGAGAAAAAGAAAGTGGCAGTTAAAAATATAATCTACAAACCACGTTTTTATATGCGCCTTTTGAGGTTAGGTTAGTTGCATTGCATGGTAATAATGCATTGTCATCGATTTGTGAGCTACCCTGAAAGTTTCAGTCGGATAGCTAATTGGGAGTTGCAAGAATTTACCCGGAACGACAGATAGACAAACAAGAAAGTGACTTAATAAAAACGTGGTAATAAATAGAGGTTCTCATTCGTCCCACAACACCTAGACACAAGACATAAATACATTATGACAGTTAGTAAAGTCTTGAGATGCTCACGTAATTAAAATCACGAAAATAAACATACTTCAACCAACTAAAAACTACATTCTAAAATAAAACAAACTAATAATCACTATAGGGTGGGGCCACCTCCATTCAAGGCATTTACTTAAACTTTTACTATAACTTTTTTATTATTATTTATAGGCTTGCGTTTGACCGCTATCTCACCTGTTGTTAAGTGACGATGCGGTCGACGATGTAGCACGCTCGCCTAGAAGAAACCTGTTCACTCTTGTCTTAAAGACACCCACATTATAGCTATCCGGAAACACAGATGCCGGCAGAGAGTTCCACTCCTTGGCCGTTCGCATCATCAACTTCAATACAAAAAGAAACGCATCAAATAAAAATCTCTTAGAACACTAAACTGCATCTTAATAATCAATTTGTATTCCAAGCTATAGTCACAGACTAACCGGGTGGTTAGTGATAAGTAATAACAGAGTCTTTAATGAAGATTGTAATGCCACAGGCTAATGAATATCGTGCGTGCCGAGCATCCCTATGTCATAGGAGAAATATAGTAATAGATATTAATGTTCTATGCTAGAGCACAGCTAGAGTTGAGTTGCCAGAGCGACTTCATATTTATTTATTTATTTGAGAAGACCAACAGCACTTCTTACAAAACAATAGTAACTTTAACTTTTAACTTAAATTATTGATATATATAAAAATACAGCCAATTATAGGTCTCCGATGAAATATATAATTTTTAAACTAAGAATTTTGAACTCCTACAAAACAAATTATATATTTACATAACGAAATAAAGGTAGGTAGGTAGCAAAAGGTAAAAAATGTAACGTAACAGTAGGTATTATGAAAGCCACGTAACCCAATTTAATTTGCATTTTTAGAATATTTGTCACAATAATTAGAAACGTACCGTGTATTGTATAAGTATTAAAACTAACCCTAAGCCCAAATCATCGAAATTCGCCTAGAACTTGTAACTCCGTTTGTAAAAAATTACAAACGGAGTAAGACATTCCTACATCGAAACAAAATAAATCCAACGAAATCAAAACACCCGCTAGAGCACTGATGAAATTGTTTCTGAATATAATTTTGCCCTTTAGCCGACGGTGGAAAAAATCCTTAAAAAGCATAATCAAGAGTAAATACATAGAGTGAAATAGGCCCGAAAATGCAAATTTATCCAGACATGGCTCAGTTACTAAGCCAAAATCCACCAAAACCAAATTTGCATTAAAAATTCCTACGATTTCATACACGTGTAGAATTTCCGCAACGCCACGCATGAGTCTATTGTTATTTATTCGCTATGCTATGAAATATACTACTCATATTATAATTATTATGCTGATACGTATTCCATATTCAAGTCTCTGGACTTAAACAAACCAATTTTTCTAGCAAATGAAGTTATATGGCTTTATAAAGAAGACATCAAAGCTATTTATGAAATTGATTGCGTGGGTAAGGCTCTAGGGGATTACATTCATTTTATATCCATTACAATACTGAATCATGAATATCATTCAAATCAATAATTAAATCATAAAATTATTTACATTATTAGATTATTTAATAGAAAATCGGACATTTTAATTAAGTTTCCTAGCTTCTGTAATAACTACCTAATAAGTTTCCGTTTTTATTGTATCCATAATTTTTGTATCGGTCATGAATGTCGATATCGACATTTCCTTTGATCTTTTGAAATTATGTACCTATTATTTACCGATAGTAAAGTTGTTTAGTTTCACTTTAATCAAAATTCTTAAGCTGCATAATCCGAGGAATATTACTCAATTTATAGCTAACCTTTGTTATATTAATGATTATAATTTTCTTACAGTAATGTACACAGTTCAATCTTCAAATCCCGTTATCTGTCTTGACCAGCGTCCAAATAATATTTCACAGAGTTAATCTTCGTTATTAGATGAAATAAAGGGTCTAGATACGTATTATTATAAGAAATATTGGAGGGTGATGTCGGGGGTATTAATAAAGAAGCGTCGTGCGAGGCGGACAAATGACCGTGATTATTTCCGTGATCTATGACCGGTGTGACCACAGACTATAGAGGGTTCATAGGTTACGAAATTAATGTTCCAGAAAAATATTGTTTAGGCTTACGTAATATTAATACTGTGAGATTTGAAAGCTTGATCAATGCCGTGTATGATTCGATTGTGATTGTATCTAGCTGTCGTTATTTGTTTGTCTAAGTTGTTGGTGGAGTCTGCCACTTCATTGGTCAGAAAGTCGCAGACTATAAACTGTTCTGTGTGACTGTTCTAATGAGAAAAGCATACTGTTCGTAGTTACATAGAAGACAAAGATGCTTCGAACATTCCACTGCTACAAAGTAGCCAACTGGTACATAAGAAACATAACATTGTAGGAACCCAAAAAATTGTACCAAAATCTCTAAAAAAATGGCTCTCAGTTTTTTTGCCGTATCTTCTGAGTAGTGGTTTGTCTTGACGTTCATAAGTGCGTCTGTAATGCTAAAACTGAATAGAGAGATTTTGATTGCTTGATTTATAAAGTGTTGCATACCAATTACATTAAAAAAATTAACATTTATAGCGAAACTAAAATAAAATATACTTGTAACTACATTACAACTATATATTTTTCTGAAGTAGTACCTACCTTTACCTATCCGAATAGTAGAATTGTCTGCCCGAAACAACTTTACCTTTTTCATATTTTCTTTAAAAGTAGGTAAGAAACTCTATTAAATAGCTCATTAGCCACGTATTTAATGTTGTTAGTTTATCCGAACGCACAGTTTATTTTAACAACTAATATTTTAGAACTTTATTTATAGGTACCACGTGTACATTTAGTCGCAGGGCTTCCTGCACTACGTTTGCCGATTCGCGTTCTCAGCGGCCCCTCGGCCCCAGCGGTTATCGGTTCTGCGGCAGATATACTGCACTGCCACTTTTGCCTGAAATATGATACAATTAGGTACTTAAATATGACTTAAAATATGTCAATCTCTGTCTCCCATGTTCCAGGTGCACCTGTACTTCTCGGCGCTTCCGGAAGACAAGGTCCCGTACGTGAACAGCGTCGGCGAGAAGTACCGGCTGAAGCAGCTGCTGCAGCAGCTTCCACCTCAGGATAATGAGGTAATACCTGTAAGATATGCTTTGGTTTTTATTTTGTTTTTCTTTCATCTTTTATGTTTGCTTCTTTTCATTTTTTTCTTTCTTTCTTTCCAATGTAGTGGCTCAGTATTACAATACATAGTCGTGGTAACTATCTGAACTCCATTTTGATTTATTATTTTAGGTACAATTTATTTTTTAATTTGATATTCAATAGTTGAACATAGGAACCGAGGGTGCCAGTCTACCAACAATCATATATATAAAATTCTCGTGTCACAATGTTAGTTACCTTACTCCTCCGAAACGGCTTAACTGATTTTTACCAAATTTTATATGCATATTCAGTAGGTCTGAGAATCGGCTACTATCTATTTTTCATACCCTTAAGTGATAAGGGTTGTTGAAACCGCGGGTGAAACCGCAGGGCGCAGCTAGTAATATATAGGTATCCTACTAAGATTACAAAAAATGCAAAAGTTTTTGATGATGGATGGATGTTTGTTACATAATCACGCAAAAACTACTGAATGGATTTTAATGAAATTTGGTTTGTTGGAACTCGAGACCCTGGAAAAGAACATAGGATACGTTTTATCCGGGGAAACCGCGGGTAAAACCGAGAGGAACAGCTTTGATTTAAACACTCGGCTTTTCACTTTAAACTGTTCACAGTCTAAATGCCCCTACTTCTCAATTCCAGGCCCGCTACTGCCACTCGCTATCAGACGAGGAGCGCAAGGAGCTGCGGGAGTTCAGCATCCAGCGGAAACGAGAGGCCTTGGGCAGGGGCCAGGTCCGGCAGCTGCATGCGCCAGCGCCATGTCTCAGGGTAAGTACTTGAATGCTACTGTTCTTCATTGTTCTCAAAGACTGCATTTGACTGCGTATGCTGGGCAGAATCAAAACTTTTCATAGCAAAGGGGAAAATCATCATTGCGTCGTCGTACCAAAGTTTCCTTCCTTCAACTCGGGATGAAGACACAGATGCTTCGTACGTGAGGAGAGAGCTAAACGGATGGAGGATGTAGTTTTAATTGAATGAGGGAATAAAGATAAATTGTATTAAATACGTGTCTCCTTAGGGGCTTAGGGTCACGTTTATTGTGCAAGAGGCCTAGTGGTGGCCGTGGTGTAATAAATTCAGTAGGTACAACATTTATATAGTTATGAAGTGAAGTATGGTCTCACTCTGTGGTGTAGTGGTTGGACAGGTTGGCCTAAATCTCATACATAGGTCGCGGATTCGATTCCCGCGACGTGCCAAATGTTTGTGGACAGAAAAAAAGCTCAAGCATTTGTTTCGTGTTTGGGTGTTGTGAAACCATGGTCCTCATATGGTTGGTTGGTTTCTCATGGTTCCTAGTTCCTTAGATACAGGGAATCCTAGTTATGGTCCAAGACTTATGTATGTGATCGTTGGGCATATTTATTTATTTATTATTATTATTTAATGCTTATATACATGTATGTTTAATAAATAAACGTTTACATTTGCTTTCAAACAGTGTTGAAAACCAAAATGCGAGAACGAGGGGTGGGTTAACATTTTAATCCTGCCGACATAAATCATACGGAACCCCTGCACTGTCTGTTACAATTGGTACTCGCCATTTTTTGCGGTACCCTAACTTACGGTGCGGTATTTCTGTTCACTCCGAAATATCCTTTTTTGCGAATTTAAGTGTTACTTTGGATATTTATCTTTTAGACGTAAATGTAAAATTACTGAGCGGAAGATTGAATACCAACATAATAATAGTACCTAATTGCAAAGAAAACCAACTATTACAACCAACCAACTATTATAACCAACTATTATTGTTGAAGAAATAATGTTATTGGAGGAACGAAAATTATTATTTCATAAATAAATTCCACATTTATTTAATAACATAGTCGACTTAAATAAAAAAAAAATTAAACTAATCAATGTTACCCTGTAAACTTTATTGTTTGAAATTAAATGCCTCTTTCTAACCTAAAGCTAAAAGTTTCCGTACCATTTCTTAAATTAGATGAATCTCAAAAATCTCCGTCATTTAAATACCAACAATTAAAACTTCAGTCATTAGAAATTTGTTTAAACCGGATATTTTAATTACATTTCGCCCCTTGAGTTAAAATCTGTAATTAAGTCTTACAGAGGTCGCAGGTTCGAATCCCGGGGAGGGTCATTGGAGACGTCTCAATTCCTTAAATTTTGCAATTTTTAATTTGATTACTGTTTTAAACGGCTTTGTTAATCCTGAATCTGCTTATTGGGCTGTTCTCCCTTCTGTTTTATTTTTGCCTTTATTGAAGGGATGAGGGGTGATAAAACAAGTCAAATTTTAACTTGTTCCGTTTGAATTAATTTTCCTAAAATGTTACCTTATCTATGGTAGATACAAAATGAAATACAATACAATACATAAATCTTTATTTTATACCAGTATAAAAATACTATAACTATAAAACGGAGACGGGTCTGAGTAGCCGCTCAACAGCCGTCTCTCTCTAGATCTATGTGCTTCATCTTAGGCCACATCATCGCTTCACATCAGGCGAGATAGTGGCCAAACATGGATCTATTAAGCGTAAAAAAAAACCTTTAACTAGGTCTGACAGTACAATTTAATACACTCGAGAGCAATGAATCCGGGTCACTTAAAGAATGTTAAAAATCTCGGTAACTAAAAATGATAGGTTAATGCAATAAATTGTATTTAATAGACAATGTAATACTCCTTAAATAAAAGTAAAAAAAATATGAGTCACCATACATTTTATTAACACAAAATTACATAAAGAAAAAAACTGCTGATCTCTCCTTAAAACAAAAATAGGAAACATGAAATTTTTGAACTTTATTACGATTTTCTTGAATTTTAATACTTCGTATTGCCTCCTCGTGCTTCCATTACTGCGTTTACGCGGTTTGGCATGCTGTACACCAAGTTCCTTATACGATTTTGGGGAATATTCTCCCATTCCTCTGTGAGAGCAATTTTGAGCTCACGAAGCGTGATTGGGGGAGGGTTTCGTTGTTTTACGCATCTGCCTAGCTCGTCCCAAGCATGCTCGATCGGGTTGATATCCGGGCTGCGCGCTGGCCACTCCATACGAGTAATGTTCATCTCTTGAAGGTAGTCATTCACAATCCTACCTGTATGAGGTCGGGCATTGTCATGCATAAATATAGCATCCTCACCTAAATTGACCATAAATGGACCAACGTGATCATTGAGGATTTCTTCCACATATCTTACGCTAGTTAAAGAGCCGTTTTCTATGATCACCAGCTCTGTGCGACTTTCAGAAGAAATTCCGGCCCACACAAGTACAGACCCACCACCGTAGGCTACTTTTTCTTCGATGCATGCTTGCTTGAATCTTTCCCCTGGTCTTCGATACACTCTGTGTCTTCCATCGTGCTTGTAGAGCATAAATTTTGATTCGTCGGAGAACATAACTTTTGACCAATCTTCAATACTCCAATTTACGTGGCTCTGGGCATATCTTAGTCTCGAAATACGATGCCCACGCTCCAGTTTAGGGCCGTTTGCAGGTCTAAGGGGTTTTAAGTTAGATTCAGCAAGCCGACGTCTTACTGTCCATGCACTTGGGTTACTTCCTCCGAGGCGTCGAAACTGATTGGTGAGTTCAGTTCCTGTGAGAAAGCGATTTCGAAGCATGGTGTTCACCAAGTATCGGTCTTCTCGTGCTGTGGTACACCTGGTTCTGCCCGTTCCTGGTCTGCGTAGGTTAGAACCAGTTTCTTCGTAACGTCGGAGAACTCTTTGTACTGTTGACAGCGACACACCGACAGTCCTGGCTGTATCGCGCTGACTCCGGCCGGTTTCCAGCATTGTAAGTATTCTGGTGCATTCTTCAGGCGTAAGCGACATAATTTCAGCTTGAATAATGAATATAGAGCACTATCGACATGGTTTATGTACCCACATAAATGACAGATTACAAACAAAAGCAAAACCAAATGCTGTAATTTCGTAGTTCCATCTTCGAAAGTGGCCCTTTTTCAAATTTGATTTTTTTATGATATAACTTTACAATAACTAAGAAGTTTTAATACCTTCATTTAAGGAGTATTACATTGTCTATTAAATACAATTTATTGCATTAACCTAGCATTTTTAGTTTCCGAGATTTTTAGGATTCTTTAAGTGACCCGGATTCATTGCTCTCGAGTGTATTTAGTTTTCTTTGGTACAATGGTTTATCGCTTAAAACAAATGTCATAGAATTTGTAAATTAATAAATCACTAATTTTAATCATAATATAATTTTAATCACACTAAGTGCTAATATAAGAAATGCGAAATTTGTATGTAAGTGTGTTAGTTTGTTACTTCTTCACGCGGCTACAACGGCTCAACGGCTCAACGGCTCAACGGATTGGAGTGAAACTCGGAACCGTCTGTTCAATGTTCTCTATAATTCGTAATGGAGACAGCTGATACCACAGAAATATACTCTGGATTATTAGTTTTTAAACTATCATGGTCACTGACACTAGTATTGTTTATGTTATTAACTTGACATTTACCATGTTTATTATTTGAGTTTTCGATATTTCGGCACAGTTACAAGCGCCATGATCAATTATTCAAAAGTATTTGCAGGTGGATGGATTTCTAAGGGACAAAAAAACGGTCTACCCTCTTTCGGATTCGTTTATTACGACACCAGTACCATTGTTTTCGTTTCCGTTATCACTCACACCACAAACTCGATCTCGACACGAAACTAACTGTATCAGCTCGGACGCTAGGAGTGGAACTCTTTTGGTTTTTGCTTGTAACTGTGTCGAAATATCGAAAACTCAAAACAAATTATAAACATGGTAAATACTCCGTTAATAATATATACAGTACTAGTATACCCTGAATTAACTCATATATAAGCTACTTTTTATTCCTGGAAACCGCGGGTTCAGCTAATTATTTATAATGGCCCCTAAAAACAACTGTAGGCAATTGAATTACCCGAAAAAGATATCCACAAATTGAGTTTGTTACCGTATATTTGATCTGAAGAAGTACTTTAGAATTCTTGGCGCGATTCGGACGTCGAGAATCGAACTCCAGACTTGTCTAACTCATTTAGCTGCCGTCCACAGGGAGAATAGAGAAGAGACGGGTTGGGAAATAATTTATCGATGTTTGTGAGATGTAACGTTATCTTTCTTCTTTCTAAATCTTTCTTCCATTAACAGATGCTATAATATACTCGTATATCATCATTGACAGATGATATGTATATCATGCCAATGGGGACAGGTAATAAACGTGTGATTGTACAACCTAAATTACAAGACTATATTACAGACAATAAAATAAAATATTAACCCTTAAAAAGAAGTTTAATAAAAATGTAACAATAGGTGACCCTATCGCTTGAAAAAGTTCTCTTCCAGGCAACCTTTCAACGGAGAGTAATCGTCAATATGTAATATATGGGTGTTAATGGACTTACTAAAATGAGATCAATTTTTATCATTGGTTACTACATTACACTAACTTGTAATGCAACGTGTAACTAAAGTAGTTATTTGTTTAACTCCTTTTCTTCAAATTATTATTATTTAGGTGCTTTTTTTACGCCTAATAGATCTATGTTTGGCCACTATCTCACCTGATGTGAAGCGATGATGTGGCCTAAGATGGAGCACAAAGATCTAGAGAGAGACGGCAGTTGAGCGGCTGCTCAGACCCGTCTCCCCGATGGTTCACCGAACATCATCCCGAAACACGACTAGGTCGCTTGACAGCATGGCTTTGTTCGGTGGGTGGTATAACAACCACGGCCAGAGCCTACCACTCCAAAGCGCGTAAGCGGGTTTCATCACGATGTTTTCCTTCACCGTTTTAAAGCGTGCGTGCAAAATCTGCACTTGACTATAAGCCATCGGTGCAGGGCCGAGTCGGGATTTGAACCCAGGTGCGTCGGATCGAAAGGCGCACGAGTTCTCGCTGAGCCACACTCGCTCTAATCGCTTATGACAGTAGTTACTACAAGACAACAATGATCTCCGTTGTCCCGATTTCTATATAGTAAATTATGTAAAAAAACACGGTAGGTATTAAATACATAAATAAGTATGCATAGTTATATAATATACCTAGTAGTAGGCTTTCCTTAACTTCTTATTAAAAAATAACATCTACCACGAAATAATAATGTACCTACAGTCTCATAAATTACATCGATAAGTTTAAATATCTCGAACTAGTATATCCCTCACTACTACTTCAGCCGGTCCGCGGTCTAAATGAAATCAAAAACGAAGTCCACGACGCAGACGCCCCCTGGCGGCGAGATAGATTGCGGAAACTTTCCTTTTGAGCGAAACACGAGCGTCTTGCTGAAACTAAAGTTTTCGGACGGTTCTGAGGTTTGTAACGAATTGAACATTAGGTACCCGTGAGGCAATACTCTGTACGACGATTTTAATAGAAATCAACAAGAATGCATAACACGTTGTTTTGGCTTTAGAATACATTGTCATCGAGTTGTGAGCTCCCTGAAAGTTTCAGCCGGATAGCTAATCGGGAAGTGCTCGAAATTTGAGTTGCAAGATTCCACCCGGAACGACAGACCGACAGACAAACAAGAAAGTGACTTAAAAAAAACGTGGTAAAATAAGTAGGTATAATAGTGAAAAAGCTGATATATGTAATATTTCGTGGTAATAACTAAACATACCACAAAACAATGGACGGGGAAACTGGAGCATAATTCAAAGTTATCTCTATCAATTATTAAGTAGTTATTACAAAATCACAATATTAATTAAATTATTAATTGACTGATTTTAATAAATATGGATAACCCTTGACTGTCTCTGAATCTTTGTGAAGAGCAATGAACAAACAATGTATTATTATTATTCACATTATCTAATTTCATTTTTAAATCTAAGTTTTTTACAATAAATCTATAAAAAACGTATACACAAAAATATTATAAAAAAAACCTAAACCTAGAGTGCCGCCGGCACCGGGGCAGGGCCCAAACCATTATTATTAATAATCAATAGGTTTAGGAATAATAAATTATTTATATATCTAATCCTTACCTGTCTCATTATCTTATACAATTACATTCTTGATTCTTAATGCATGCCATCGTTTTCGACTCAATATAAAGTCACACAATTATTTTTTTTACTGTGGATATTAATCTCCATTCTAATCGTTTGCCTGCATGGCCACCGTCGCCATCTACGGTGAGATGAAATAAAAATCTTTTAAGACTCGATCAAAGCTTTAAACATCAAAAGCTCTGATGGAAAGCCATAAAATAGATATTAATTTGAGAACGTGAAACCGCGAGGGCTCTCATCGCACTGTCGTTAAACCGCTCGAGCGAGAATAGAAGTGAAGAACTTAAGATACCTAATGGGTGACGTTCTCCATGGAATCACGGCAAAATTTATTCGAGATGAGTGACGGTTTGACATCATGATACTGAAGATCGGATACCAACGTAAGGCATGTCCAAACCTGCGCATTTCTTAATGTAGGTGCGAATTAGACAAACTAAGGTTTACGAATAAAATAAGAATTCGAACTAGTACCTAATAAAGTATTAACAAGATTATTGTTGAAAATATATTTTTCATGACAAGCTTTTAACTAATTCGTAATCGGAACCGCGAGCAAATTAAAATGAGCCCAAACTAGTAGTTTACGATTATCCGTGAAGGAGTTATATTGCCCACCTTCCGTCTCTATCATCAGATTAGCTGACTGTCACTATAATATTGTATTGTCATCGGACTTTGACAAGTATGCAAATTTTCAACTCCGTAGGATCAGAAAAAGTGGTTCTGATCAAGCTTATATCTTGCAAGTTGAATCAGCAACGCAAATAATGAAAGCAATAAATAAAAAGAGTTTGTTTGGGTTATATGATATAACCCAAACAAACTTCTTTTATTTATTTTACTAGCTACGTTCCACGGAACGCAGCTAGTAAAACCACGGTCTTACTCACTGATGAAAGGTATTCTATATGTTATTCCAACACCTAGTGTATATAGTGTATATATTCCACGGTTTTACTCACTGATGAAAGGTATTCTATATGTTATTCCAACACCTAGTGTATATAGTGTATATATTCCACGGTTTTACTCACTGATGAAAGTTATTCTATATGTTATTCCAACACCTAGTGTATATAGTGTATATATTCCACGGTTTTACTCACTGATGAAAGTTATTCTATATGTTATTCCAACACCTAGTGTATATAGTGTATATATTCCACGGTTTTACTCACTGATGAAAGGTATTCTATATGTTATTCCAACACCTAGTGTATATAGTGTATATATTCCACGGTTTTACTCACTGATGAAAGTTATTCTATATGTTATTCCAACTCCTAGTGTATATAGTGTATATATTCCACGGTTTTACTCACTGATGAAAGTTATTCTATATGTTATTCCAACACCTAGTGTATATAGTGTATATATTCCACGGTTTTACTCACTGATGAAAGGTATTCTATATGTTATTCCAACACCTAGTGTATATAGTGTATATATTCCACGGTTTTACTCACTGATGAAAGTTATTCTATATGTTATTCCAACACCTAGTGTATATAGTGTATATATTCCACGGTTTTACTCACTGATGAAAGTTATTCTGTATGTTATTCCAACACCTAGTGTATATAGTGTATATATTCCACGGTTTTACTCACTGATGAAAGTTATTCTATATGTTATTCCAACACCTAGTGTATATAGTGTATATATTCCACGGTTTTACTCACTGATGAAAGTTATTCTATATGTTATTCCAACACCTAGTGTATATAGTGTATATATTCCACGGTCTTACTCACTGATGAAAGTTATTCTATATGTTATTCCAACACCTAGTGTATATAGTGTATATATTCCACGGTTTTACTCACTGATGAAAGTTATTCTATATGTTATTCTAACACCTAGTGTATATAGTGTATATATTCCACGGTTTTACTCACTGATGAAAGTTATTCTATATGTTATTCCAACACCTAGTGTATATAGTGTATATATTCCACGGTTTTACTCACTGATGAAAGTTATTCTATATGTTATTCCAACACCTAGTGTATATAGTGTATATATTCCACGGTTTTACTCACTGATGAAAGTTATTCTATATGTTATTCCAACACCTAGTGTATATAGTGTATATATTCCACGGTCTTACTCACTGATGAAAGTTATTCTATATGTTATTCCAACACCTAGTGTATATAGTGTATATATTCCACGGTCTTACTCACTGATGAAAGTTATTCTATATGTTATTCCAACACTCTACCCGATTTCACCAAAATCCGTACAGCCGTTGCAGTGTTAAGAGGTAACAAACACAACTTACACACTACATACACTACATACACTACATTACACTACATTACACTACTTACACTACATACAAACACTAAATACATATTTATTATATTAGTAGGATCAGTGGGACTGATCTTTCTTCGTGGTATTATGAATGAAAGCAAATAGTATACAACGTAGAGGCCGTATTCTCGTCCAACAATGGAAACCCACTGCTCTTATGAAAGAGTGTACGCAGTCAGCCACAGACGACAATTGGCGCGAGTGTTTCCACTACATTAATCGCTAATTGCCTCACCCCCAGGCCAGGGGTGGGGGTTGATTTCACGGCGCCGTGGCTGGTGTGGTTATGAATACTGGTCTTATGAACGAGTGGCGATTGAGATTTGATGACGGAATTTCACGAGACTTCAAGTTTATGTTTATATAATACTGTGGCACGCGGTTCCACCCAAAAAGTATTATATGATTTATTCCTTACCTATATAGAGTATGTAACACTATCAAATTTTATCAAAATCCGTTTAGGTGTAAATTAGTGAAAATCTACTTCAACCAAAGGGGTTCCGCTGGTAATTAATTTTGATGCCTTTCAGGAAACCAACACACCTCAAAATCCATTATCTTAAATCTTATGTGAACACCTGCGTTATATCACAGTACGCTGCGGGTATAACTTGCGCCGTGTGGTGAAATAAACTGCGCAAAGGTTAGCACATGCTTGCAATCTCGCTGATATCGTGGAATAAAGATGTGATTCGCAAACATCGATTTTCCACCATGAATTATTTTTTTAAGTATTTATTATGTTTGCGTCTATAGAAACAACAGCTATTTATTTATCATAAAAATCATTCATCAAAATGTATAGGGGCTTTCGGGGCTCTATTTATGTGTCTGCATCTTCTTAACTGTCTACCACCAACTGAAATCAGCTGTTTAACGTACCTAGGTCCGAAACAACTTATTGTTAGTTATTCTGTGCAACAGAGCATCCACGTTTCAATATTTTTACAAGCTCTTATTTAACTTGCAATGTTTGGGTCAAATCTTGCAAGCTGAATCAGTACCACTTCCTCTTATTCTACGGAGTTGAAATTTTGCATACTTGTCAAAGTCCGATGACAATGCAATATTATGGTGACAGGCAGCTGATCTGATGATGGAAGTGGAAGGTGGGCAATGGAACTCCTTGACGGATAATCGTTAACTGTTTGGGCTCATTTTAATCAGCCCGCGGTTACGATTACGAATTTTTTAAAAGCTGTCGTGAATAAATAATTTTTCAACTATACGAAAAATCTAATCAAATTGACAATTAGAAAAGAAAGAAAGAAAGAAAGAAAGAAGCGTTTATTTGCAACAACTTATAAACTATGAACATGTGACATGAAAAACAAACAGAAAATAAAAAAAAAAACATTAAGTCTGACAGAGTAAATAAATAAAATAGGTAATTGTTGCAAACCGGCCTCAACTCAGCGTTGTGCTGGTCGTGCGACCAGCGCTGGTCTTCCGTTGAGGCCGTTTGAGTTACTGACATTTAAACTAAAAACAAAAACAAAAACAAATCGCCAACAAAAACATTTAATAATAGTGACTATTTTTTAGTCGCGAGGACGTGTGAGGGTGTGTGTGTGTGTGTGAGAGGGTGTGTGTGCGTGTGTTTTTTATGTTCGTATTTGTGTGTAGCAAATTATATTTCGTATTATATGGCACTTGTATCATGCTTTAAAGTTTCCTGCGATTTTTGGTGGACAGTAAGAATTTTTTTAATTTTTGTTCTAAATCCTAGGAAATTTTGCAGACTCCTTATGGGCGGTGGAATGTTATTCCAACACTTAGTTGCTGAGTAGCGGAAACTACCACGGAAAGCGGCTGTGCAATGACTTTGCGTTGATAGCTGTACAGCTCTCTGCCGTGATTCATGGGTTATATGCCTAGGCGTCCAAGACAACTTATCATATAGGAATATAGGGGCTTGGTGCTTAATCACGCCAAAAAGCAGACAAGCTAGATGTAATTTTTGGCGGTGCTTCATTTTTAAAATGGAGTGTTTATTTAAGTAGGGTGTCACATGTGCTCTCAACGGAATATTGAAGCAAAAACGAGCACACGCATTTTGGACACGTTGAATTAACTTATGGGTTTTAGCAAGCAGACGTGGACCAATTAGGACGTCCATATAGTTAAGCTTAGAAAGAACCAACGACTCAACAAGTGTTATACGCAAACCATCGTTTAAAAATGGTCTCATTCTGTATAGTACTTTTAATTTGTAAAAACAATTTTTAATTGCGTTTGCTACATGTTTCTCAAACCGTAGTTCACAATCCATATGCAGTCCCAGATTACGTGCTTCATATACACGATCAATCTCCTCATTCATGAGGAAGATCTTGACCGATGAAGGGATATTGGCGAGCTGCTTTTTACTACCGAAGATTAAGTATTTAGTCTTTAAGGGGTTCAGCAATAAGCAGTTTTGTGTAGACCAATTGGCTATCCTAGTAAGATCGTCGTTAATTTTACAAAGCGCACTGTGAATATCTGAAGGTTTAAACGATATATATACTTGTATGTCGTCAGCATATATGTGAAATTTACAATGCTTTATAACGGTAGTTATGTCAGCAGAGTATAAAATAAAAAGGACAGGTCCCAGGATTGATCCCTGGGGCACTCCTCTTTTAACAGGGACTGTATCCGACACCAGAGCAGAATCATTATTGCCACTTAATTTAACATACTGTGAACGACTACTCAGGTAACTGTCGAACCACCGTAAAGCTTCGTTATCAAACCCATAATAACTTAGCTTTGATATAAGCAGATCAATATTAATGGAGTCAAAGGCTCTTGAAAAATCAAGTAGTACAAGTAATGTGCACATTCCTTCATCTTGGGAGCAAAGTATGTTGTCGGTAACATCAAGTAGCGCGGTTACCGTGCTGCGTCCCTTTCTAAAGCCTGATTGTACCTCAGGTAAGATATTGTTTTTTTCGAGAAAATCAGTGAGTTGAGTACAAACAGCCTTTTCCATAACCTTTGACAGGCATGGTAGAATACTTATTGGTCTTAGATCCTTTAAATCAATGGGATTGGAATGCTTCGGTAAGGGACGCACGATTGCCATTTTCCAAATATTCGGAAATGTGCATGTGTTAATGGAAACATTTATTAATTCCTTTATAATTTCTAGTGTATAGGGAAACGTCATTATAAGCATGTCTAAGGTGATACTATCACAGCCTTCAGCATTGGACTTTAAACTTTTAATAATTTTAATAATTTTATCTAAACTAATTGGTTCAATGTGAAAAACTGTGTCACTAAATTTGTGATGTTCAAAATATGTCAGCTGCGAGATAGGAACATCCGAGGAACCTGGTATGTTTAGAAAGTGATTATTTATAATATTAGGATCATTGAAAAGCGTGGGCAGTTCAGTATTGTTTTTCGGTAATAAAGTATTTTTAAGGGTTTTCCATAACGTACCAGGTTCATGTATTTTGCTATTTATATGATATTTATAATACGCTGTTTTCTCGTGAAAAAGTGCTTTACTTACAGTCGATTTAAGTGTTTTGTAATACTCCTTTTTACTATTTAGTTTAGTTCTATGGTAATCTGAAGCAGCTTCATCGCGAAGCTTCATCATGAGTTTCACCGTATCTGTAATCCAGGGATATGAACGGTCTTTAATGACAATGGATTTAACAGGTGCATGGATATCAAACAGAGACACAACACTGTAATTAAAAGCATACACCATATTATTAACATTATCAAGTGCAAGTATTTGATCCCATTTGATCATTTTCAAATCATCATTAAACTTATTTGAACAGATGTTTTTCAATGGTCTGTAACTAATAGTGCATGGTTTAGGTTTCTCCCGTTTTATATTAAATTCGCAAACTACAAGACGGTGCCCAAAAAGAGAACCTACATGCTCTAAAATAATTGTCCTAGCCCTCAAATCTGTACAAACTACATCTATAAGCGTCTCGCTGGTTTCAGTAAAGTGAGTTGGTTCCGTGACCAGCTGGGATAGATTAAAACAAGATAAGAATAAATTCAATTTTATAGTATTATGGTCATTAACATTTAGCAAATTAATATTGAAATCTCCCAACAACAACAAATTATCATACTTAGGAATTGAACTGACAGAGTCTGTAATTGCGTCAAGAAATAGGTCAACGTTCACCCAGTGCGGACGGTACGCTGTGCCGATTACCAATTTCTTTCCGTTGAGGGTGACCGTGAGCCACATTTGCTCGACTAGCCTATGCAGTGGATCTACAGGGTGCGACCAGGTACGCACACTCGCGTGAGCATTCCTTTTTATGTAAAAAGCCACGCCACCCCCACGTGAACGCTCTCCTCGCGGACGGGGGATATGACGTAATCGGTACCCCGGAACCTGGGGGGCGCGTCCTTCCTCGCCTGCCCTCAACCAAGTTTCATTAATAGCTAGCAGATCCAAGTCATTGCGAGTCACTGAGGCTATAAAGTTATCATGATTTGTGCCGAGGGAACCTGCATTATACAAACCTATTTTCATATGTTTGTAATTAACCATAATGACTATAAATGAAAATTTCATTTGACGAATACGACATACAAAGTGCCTTATTTAAATAAGGAGGAAATTTAAAATAGATGAAACATAAGGTTGCATGAAGTTCATGATAAATGATTGAGTTAATAGATTTGTTTGTGTGCGTGTGTGTGGTAAAAGTGTAAATGTGCCCTCTTACTCCTCTTAGCTGCTGTTTCATAAATATATATTGTATACAACATAAATAGTTTACTAATATACGAGTATAATTACAAAATAAACGAGTACATAAATTATTAACTGTGTTTTCAAACGGTGTCCGTTCCAAAAACACGGAAAAAATCTACGTCCGATCGAATAATAAACGCCTGCTTGCCGTCGCCTTGCCGTGCATAAACGCGGCCTTTCTTTGTCCACGAGTAGCGCCACTGGCGCTTACGACATTCTTCGCGGACGCGGTGAAATAGCTGGCGGTTTGATCGCGTTAGCCGCTCGTTCAGGTAGACTCGTCGCGGCGGGCCTACTAGGCCGACGTCGGCCGTAGTAACATTACGACGAACGCGCGCTGCGCTCAGCAGCTCGTCGCGTAAGCGGCGCTGCGCCAGCCGCACGACGACGCGACGCGGACGCCCGCCCGCCTTGCTGTCGACGGCGCCGCCGCCGCCGCCTCCCGTCTCGAACGCCCCGACGCGCTCAGCGAACACGATGTCATGGTCCTTAAGAGTGACTCCCAGCTTCGCGGCCAGGACGGTGACAGTGTGTTGGACATTTTCTCCTTTTTCCTCGGGTAGATGGCCGATGTCCAAATCAGATAGCAGAGCCTCCTGGTCTCGTTCATTCAGTTCTAGCTTCAGTTGGACCACCGCCTGCTGCAATTCAGCTATCTCGGCCGATGATGCAGATGCGCTCGTCTCGCCGCTCTCGACGGCCTCTAGTCTCCGCTCGAACCCATCCATCCTTACAACTATGTTCGCTACGGAGACGCGCATTTCCGTGCGAAATTCGCGCTGCTCCGCCATATACGCAGCGAGCTCGCGTCGCATGGCCCGGACTTCCGAGTCGTCGGAAGAGGCCGTGGTGGCAGGAGGGAGGGCAGGGAGTACTTCGACTGTCGAACAGGAGGGCGGAAGTACGAGGGTCCCGCAGATGCCCTTTACAGGAGTACTACTATTATCGCCCTTGCGCTGTTTGTTTTTGCATTCAGGGCAGATCCAGTCAGTAGGTAATAATGATGTGCTATCAGGGAGCCCCACACATAACTTATGGAATTTAAGTGAGCATGTCGTACAAGTGGCGGTCCCCTGACGGCGATAAGAATTTGCCGCATCCACTGCACTTGGCCATGTTAAGAGGTTCAAATATAAAAACAAGGATCTAAGCGATGTGATGTATTAGTTCGACCGCTCGACGCTAGATGGCGCGATTAATAGGTTGTTAAAATTGCTCTGTGAGGATAAATTAGGTACCCACCAGATAGGAATACCCACTTTTACAATTATGAATCTTTGATAACACTGTTGTAATTACGGTGATAGCTCACTAACCCGTGCTCGGTCATGCACACAAACACTCACACAGCTGATTTAGGCTCCAGCGCACACACTGATAATACCGGTACTACAAACTTATACGTTTAAATATTTTTGCGGCGAATTATTAAAGCGAGCGTATACAGTATGTTAGCCGTTCGTGACGTAACTAATTATGTAGTTCTTTATAATATTTTATGTCATATGTTTATTAATAATAACTATTATGATGAAAATATTGTAATTGAGTCTTGCCTTGAATAACAAACCTTGTGATTATGCTGGTGGTAGGTTTCTCGTATGCGAGAGGCCGTCTGGATGGGTACCACCGCTTTGCCAGTTATTCAGCCACCAAGCAGTAGTGTGCGAGCATTACTGCGGTCCAGTTTGAAGGGCATTGTAGCCAGTCAAATTACTGGGCATTATGAGACTCAACAGCTAATTGTCTTAGGGTGACGAGCGCAGTGCAGCACCGCGCAGGATTTTGCAAAACAAAGTTCTGAGTGGTGCTGTTATTGTTATAGGCTGGCGTATTGCTTACCATCAGGCAAAAGTCCAACTCGTCTCGTCATTCAGTTTCATAAAAAAAATATGGGAAATAAACGATTATACTCATATTCTATTCAGGATGTCAAATCGCCGTGATTTAGTCAAACCAAAGAAAAAGTATTAAATCTTTGAGTCAAACCCTAACCCTAAACTATTAAGTATTCAGTCACCGTTTCAGCTGTATTTAGGCCGCTTTTGTTTGGATCCAATATTTCAGGCTAATCTAACCGATCTAACCGCAGCGGCCACATCAGTCACGGGTAATGGTCCATTCGCCCGCCGCAGCCACCGCCGACTACCAGTATTGTCTTTGTCGTTTCTGATGGCGTGTGTAATTTAGGATGTAGGTATTTATTGTATTGGAACTGCAGTCTGCAAACCCGGTGTTAGTTTTCGTATAGAAATTGCATAGCAGGAGAACTCGAGCGAGGTAGCGCAGGACAGAAACGTCTGGAGAGACTTGCGGGAGACCTTTGTCCAGCTGTGGGACAGCATAGGTTAAAAAAGGAAATGTAGGTTAGCTACACTAATAGAAAAATTTAAATAATTATTCGATATAAGCGGGAAAAATCCATTGAAAGAAATATAAATGTCGCTATTTTTATCGAAAGTGCTAGGATAGAGTATCTTTGATGTAAGTGTAAAAACTTTTCCCGACTTTCGCAATAATACATCACAGTTCCAAATTAAACACCTGTTCCATCCATACCTACCCTCGGAAACACCATCGCATCGTCGCAAACTTTTCGAAACTTTCTTTACAAGATAAATTACTTTACTCCTAGCGCCATCTATTATGACAGCTGTGATTTATATCCACCATGTAATGAGCGTCGCCGACAGATGGCACTAGTTGTTTATTGGAATCCCGCAGATTTATTGCGAGCCAGGCAGGGGGTGAAGTATGGATTTTAGGGGTGTTTTATTGTTTGGCAAAAGTGGGAATGTATGTTGAAGCTGTTTCACTAGTTATTAATGCTGGGACACGTGTTGCGTAAGTGGATTGTGTGATAATTGTTTCCAAATGTTCAACTTGGATATAAGTAGTTATATTCTATTAAGGTCTACGTACTTATGAAGGTAGATTCTACGTTCAGTAAATTAGAGTACCTAAGTAGTGCACAAAAATTGTTTTTAATTTATTTTTTTGGGAGGACACGAAAACCAATATTTTTTTTCATTTACCTACACGCGTGCACATTTACAAACACAATGGCTGATAACCCACTAGTATAACACGTATAAAACAAAATCAAACTCCATCACTTTTCGCTTCCCGCCATTAGAATAATTTTAGTTTTAAAATTTTTATTTCACTCACCAACTTTTTGTATTTTTACTTCAACTCCATCTATCAAAATTTTAATATACCAATTTCAAACTCAGAGAGAATGAAACAAAAATATTTCCTCAGAAACTCCATAGATGTCGCGGCTAAGTAGTCTGAGTGGAAAAGAACTTCATCACAAGCTTCTACTGTTAACTCACAGATGGCGCTGTTCTCAAAGCTTCACAAAACCCTCCCAAGATGGCGCTACAATACCCAAAATGCTTCGAAGAAAGTTTTCAAACCTTGAATCCATTATTATTTTATATTCGTAATAAAAGCCTCTGCGGGGAGGTGTGAAAATGATTTTTGTTCTTCTAGCGATATTTTGAATGCCTGCGTGGGAACAGGGCAGGTAGCGAGGGATTACAAAGCTGTAAAAGTTGTTACTAATTTACTTCTACGGCTATTGTGGCATGAGTCGCGGCTTGCATCATGTTTTCTTGAGTTTGCTGCTGAGTGATTAGATAAAGACAGGGGGATAAATGGATGTTTTAACTACATAAATACACACATAGACTTGAATACATAATATAAAATTATTTTTATTTTAAGGTAAAGGTACTTACATAAGTAGAACTAAAGTCAAGCTAAAGGTACAGCATTCATTTAGCGCGCTACGTCGCGCCCGCTGTGTGCAGAGGCCTCCAAGAAAACCTCCGTCGACTGCACCAGAACTTCTAACCTAGTAAAATAGTAAACAGATCTATTTCTTCACTTTATCACCGAATTCCATAAAAACAATCCACCCATTGAACTCAACCGTTCATTGACAATCCAAACAATAACAGTCCTTTGTTGTCCCTTCAATGGACGGACGGACAGGTTTATTTATATGTATCGAGTTGTAAAGGAACTTTACGACTTCACGGATGTTAGTGACCGTGAGAAATCACGGACGCTGTTTACCTGGACACTTAATTACTGTTTGGTTTTACCAGTCATGCCGGGATTGAGTTGGTAACACAGGCTGGACGTTGAAATCCTGAGCCTTGAAAAGTTCTGACGTGCTTAACTGAGTCCAGCAATAAAACAGTGCCTCCCTCTTTCATACCGAGGTTTTTTTTAAAGGATATGCATAAGACGCCCAATGATAAGCGCCACGCCTGCCCATAACAATTGCAGTGCCACCCAGATCTATTAATACCATATTAAAACGCACAGCGTAGCACTGCATTGCGCTCATCACCCCGAGACACCAGATATTAAATCTCATATGCCCAGTAGTTTTACTGGCTACAATGCCCTTCAAACCGGTACACAGCGATGCTTGCGCACTGCTGCTTGGCGGCAGAATAACTGGCAAAGCTGTGGTACCTACACAGACGGCCTCCGAGAGACCTACCACGAGGTGTCGTAGATCGTCAAGTAACTGTCGGTAACAAAGTATCAAGGACTACTTTTGTCAGGATTCTAGCTTCCTTGTTGTTGCGTTTTTTTATGTAACCAACATTTGTCCCGTCACGGGTATCGAAGCCAGCGAAGTTACTGGGCATTATGAGACTCGACAGCTAATTGTCTCAGGGTGACGAGCGCAGTGCAGCGCCGCGCAGGATTTTGCAAAACAAAGTTCTGGATGGTGCTGTTATTGTTATGGGTTGGCGTATTGCTTACTATCAGGCAAACGACCAGCTCGTCTCGTCATCCAGTTACATATATTTATAGGTATATGTACTTGAGGTTCTGGAAAAGGATATACATAGAACAGTATTTATCCCAGGAAACCGCAGGCGAAACCGGGAGAAGCTACTTAGTTATATTCCTAACTCTCAACAAGTATGGAGTATTGAATAACTAGGTAGTGTCCAAATATGTCGCAATGCGGTCAAATACTAAAATCAACGTTTAACATTAACATGGAACTAAAGTTATAGATTAATATCGTTAAAATAACCAAAACCTAGGCATTACTAAATACCATAAATAAACCTAATAGCGTGCTAGAACTTACTGTAGGTATAGAAATTGGCAGAGATTGTTCAGGGCAGGGGTTAATCGTCATAACCCGTTTTAAGCGTAACATGAAAATTGTGGACCTGAAATCGTGTTCTAAACGTGTAATTTTTTTTTATAATATATAGACAAACAAGCAGATGGCCCGTCTGGACATTGAATTCTGATTAATCAACCCTCGCTCCTCATTTACTCTCGTGGGTCTCGTCTGGGTAGGTGCCACAGCCTTGCCAGTTATTCTGTCGCCAAGCAGTAGTGTGTTCCGGTTTGAAGGGAATTGAAGCCAACGAAATTAATACTCAATACTCAATACTTTATTGCAAACATATGTACACAAAAGTTCTTATTGTAGTGGTGAGATTACATATGACCCTGCTAGGGTATAGCAAATTATACATTATAATGCATTATAATGGGAGCGGACCGATTTATTCTACGTCTTTGTCAATTACTTATCATTTTATCATTTCATTCTTATTTTCATTAAAAAAGTCATTTAAATTATAATAACATTTTTCTATCAGGAATTGTTTTAATTTTGTATTAAATTTTATATAATTTTCTTCTTCTTTTATTTCGTCAGGTAGATTATTATAAATTTTTACTGACATTACATTCGGACCGGAACTATGTATGTTCAGTCTTGATATGGGTAATACTAATTTATGCTTAAACCTAGTTGCAAATCGCCGTGTTTGTTCTGCATGCTTTAAGAAGAACTGCGGATATTGTCTCACAAATGTACCTACTTCTAGTATATAGATTGATGTTAGGGTCAAGATTTTATTTAAAAAAAAATGTGGTTTACAACTTTCCTGTTTTTTGATGTTAGCAAGTATCCGGATACATTTTTTTTGGGCAATAAATGCATCTTGCGTACGTCAACACTATTACCCCAAAGTAGAATTCCGTACTTAAGCCATGAGTGTGCGTATGCACAGTATGCAGACAGGGCAGTTTTAAGGTCAGTTGCCCTCCTAAGTTCTTTTAATGCATAAGCGAAGCTTGAAAGTTTTGTTTTGATTTTTTGGACATGGGTTTTCCAGTTAATATTTGTTTCTATTTCTATACCTAGCAAAGTAAACGCGTCGACACATTCTAATTTAACATTATTGTATGTGAAATTAATGTCAAGGGATGGTTTTTGGTAAGGTTTAAATTGCATTAATTTCGTTTTGGAAAAATTAATGTCTAGGTTGTGAACGTTCATCCAATTAATTATAGTTTCAAAGATGTCAGTAAGATTATGATTTAAATTATTATTATTATTATTACAAGATGTCAAGATAGAAATGTCATCGGCAAATAAAACGCAGAAATTATTAATTATTTTTGGGAGATCGTTAATATATAATAAAAATAGGATACATCCGAGTACGCTGCCCTGTGGTATTGAATTGTTTGTTTGTATTATCTTAGATCTTATTAAATTAATTTTACCGGTTTCGGAGTCGAAATGTTCAATTTCTACAAATTGTTTACGTTGGTGTAAATATGAGCTGAACCATTGGTGTGAAATCCCGCGTATTCCTTTATCATATAGTTTGTCCAATAGTATTTTATATTGTACTTTATCGTAAGCTTTAGTCATATCCAATAAGACACCAATTGAGTTTTTTTTTTTTTTAATTACTGTGGCATACCAATACGAGACTCGACTCTGTCTCGGGGTGATGAGCGCAATGTTGTCCTACGCAGTGCTTTTTATGGCATTAACAGTTCTGAGCGCTTACCATCAGGCGTTCGACATGCTTTGCAGCGCCACCCAGAAACTTGCTTTGCAAAGTCCTGCGCAGCACAGCACTGTGCTCGTCACCCCGAGACAATAGCTCATGTCTCACAATGCCCAGTAAGGTTTGTTGAGTTGACATCCATTATTTTACCCGATCGTTAACTTCTTACTTGTCTTGTTCCACTATCTGATTGTCTATCTGAGGATAAGACAATCGGCCTAAGTCACAGAATAAATACAAGTAGGTACTATGTCTAAGTATAATAAAATCCTACTCCTATTATAAATGCGAAAATTGGTGAGGTTGGATGGATGGATAGAAGGATGTTTGTTACGATTGACACATTGTAACAAAATCCATCTATCCAAAATAGAATCAAAAACTACGTCATTTTGATAAAATTTGCTACCTATGTAGGCCCTTTAGACCCTAAAAAAAACATAGACTACTCTTTATCCTGAAAAACTGCGGGTGGAACCGCGAGTTGCAGCTATAATCTAAACAAAGCTTATATGACATATGGTTCACAGTTTCTTACATCTAAATTTGGAGCCGCTGACGCCAACATTAAAAAACTATAACGTAAAGTTGAAATATGCTATTTTCAGTAAATGTATGAATGAACGTGCTGAAACGGATGGTCAATGGGTTGCGTTATGTGATGCTAAATATAGCAGCGCTTCATTCATAAGTGTTTCATCCTGGCCGACGGTGGGGCCAAGGCGGATGATGATGTTTTATCGTATGGCCAATGTTTGAACCAACATGAAAAGATGTTATATCTTTAAGTTTCGTCAGTGTTATTCATAATTGATATAAAGCTGCTAAGACTCACGGTTAAGATTACTAACTATTACTGACGTAGTTAAACGTCGAAATTACTCCGACCAGGTTTCGGACATTTTAGAAGTCCTCCTGAGAGTTTTTTTTTTGTTATGAGATCAAGCCGCTGTGTACGTCGCGCTTTCGCAAGTTACACGTTTAACCGTGAGTCTTAGCCGTTTTATATTAATTATGCTTACCTTTATCCAATATTTGGCAAAGATATTGCTACACCTACCCAATTCGCCGAGCGCGTTGCGCACTTACGGGTGTGCAAAGCTTTTTAATTCGAATTAAACGAAATAGATTCTGTGGTGGTAGGTATCGTTATCATACTTTTAAAAAAAGCTTGTGGTAACATCAAACATTTTAAACAATCATGGTCACTGACATTAGAATTTGATTTAGAAACGGGATATTTTCCATGTTTTTTTTTCAACGGGTGAATGCCTTTATTACTGAAAACAAACTACACTCTACTAGGAGAAGCAATTGGACAACCCATAGACCATTAAAGGCCTATAGGTAGTATCTTCGTGGCCATAGTGCTTGCAACAGTGCCGAAATATCCAGAACTCAAAACAAAACAAATACATAGTAAATATCCCGTTTCATAATCAAATTCTAACATCAAAATTATAAGTAGAAGAAGTGACTATCTGTATAGTATCTATCTGGATTATTCGAAAAAGTATGCCAATGCAGGAACTTCTGGAACTTTAATATGTTTCGAATTAAATTTTCGAAACATTGCATTTTGATATGTTTCGAACCTATGAGAAGGAGGTATAGCAAACACTGAAGTGTCACCAAAAGCTCTGAAACGTAATATACATTTATTTCGTTAATAAAAAAATGACCTACCAGCCGCCGCCATATGGAATCAGACCCTAAGCGTAATAAAAAACAATGACTCTTTAAAAAGCCCACCTCAAACAAAAAAGGGGGCTCGTGTCCTCAGTCGTTTTCTAAAAAAATCTTATTCAAATCGAGAGGGAGGCTTTTGGCCCTCCGCGTCGCACCTGCTAGGTACAGACTGACGGATAAATTAATTAGGTATATATTTCATTTTCAAAAAACGATATCACGTTACTAAAACTATTTAGTCCTAGAAACAAATAAATTCTAAATGCGAGGTAGAAAATTTACTTGGCCAACCTTTGGACAAATATTTGTTGTCTTGTCTTTTGTTGTAACAAAAAAACTCATACTAACAATATTTTTCAATAAGATTTTTGTTCAAAAATATATTTTTCAAGACAAGCTTTTAACAAATTCCTAACTGGCACCGCGAGCAAATTAAAATGAGCCCAAACACTAATAGTTTACGATTATTCGTCAAGGAGTTCCAATGCCCACCTTCCATCTCCATCATCAGATGAGCTGGCTGTCTCCACAATATTGCATTGTCGTCGAACTTTGACAAGTATGCAAAATTTTAACTCCGTTGGATAAGAGGAAGTGGTTCTGATTCAACTTGCAAGATTCGACCCAAACATTGCAAGTTATATAAATAAAAGCTTGTAAAATAAGCACACTAGTGTTTTTAAACACGCAAATAAATTTAAGTATGCAAAAAAATATGAATAAGACCTACGAGTATGTCAAGCTATTCCCGATTTATAATCCCTTCAAACGATGCCGAAAGGGGCCAAATTAGGGTCCATTTATGTATGTGGAGCGAGGTATTGCTACCATTATTCGGCACACCAATTTTACAAATATTTTAGTTGCATATTACACGCAGCACGAAAGCAAAATATTATAATACTTATTGTTTAGTGATGGCCGCTTTATTTTTAACTTCAAAGCCATTTAAAATCTATTGCCTCTGTGAAATTCAAATCACGAATGATGTACTACTATTGCGACAGATGTCCTGCGTCCGCGCATTGCCTATTTCGCAGGGCTGTCAAAACAATCGTGTTGTAATGTATTATATATTGTTGTCTTTGTCTATTTTATTTGAATGTGCCAGAGTTCTTATTGCTCTGATTAAAAATACTTATTTGTAGTTAAGTATATGTTTATATTTTCCTTACATCAGGTGAAAGACTTGTTCATCTCGTCACTCAGTTCCATTAAAAACGTATTAAAAAATATTTACGAATACCAACAGTTTCTTATTAAGATTTATATTACGTGTGAAAAATGTTCTAATGATAAAAAGTATACTATACAGTTAGTTATTACATAAAAGACAAACATGCATGGAATATTCCGCTTCTGCCAAGTAGCCAACTGACACATAAGAAACATAATATTTCAAAAACGAACATTAAATATTGTACCATAAATTCTAAAAAAGATGCCTCTCAGTGTCTTGCCGTACTTATCTTCTGAGTAGTGGTTCTTTTTCCGACGCGATGGTAGAGTCATGCCAAAATTGAATAAAGAACTTTTGAACTTCAGCTTATATTATGTATTTTACTGTCTTGAAAAAGTTCGGTAACTGGAAATCTATAGTATTCTATTATTATAGTATTCTAGTAGTAGTAAATATGTTCTTTAATTGTGTTCGGTAGACTTCCTTTAATTCCCACTTGCGCAGAAGCAGCCCTAGCGCAATCTGTAGCGCCTCTATTTAACCTCAAAATGAGCCACGCACTTTTTGCTTGTCTTTTTATTTATACTCACTGCCGATGCGCCGTCTACTAATATTATGCTTATGTTACCATTTTTTCTAAACACTTTATCTCCCTTTGGGTGTTTGATGATTAAAAAAAACTTTTTTCTATCTTTAACATATGGCGCGACGCGTGCTATAGCACATTGCGTTGGATTTTTTTCGCATCCGATTCGAAATTCAAATATGGAAGCGCATGTGCGCGGGCGCAGATATCGTAGTTTTTGTTTATTCTTTTTTAGTTTTATTTCTTGTGGATAAAAGCGGCTCGCTGCCAGTCTGCTCGCCCTAAATGAAAAGGCAATAATCAAATAAAACGCTATTTTATTGACAGTCCTATTTCTGTTTATTTAAGTAGGCAAGAGCTTAATTGACAGACATACAGAAATGTTCATTTTTTAATGTCATATACATATATACGAAAATTCTTATTTTAAGTAGATAATAATTAATTAAATAATTTTGTATAATAATGACATGCCCAACAGCTTTTTTGTATAATATAACGTACATTGTTATAATTTGGTCAATAAATGAATTGTATTAAATTTATTTAAATTTTCGTGAGACTTCAATAAATAGAATTAATTTGGATTGCACTAGGCACTAAGATAAACATCAATATTTACTTTTTTTGCAGGTGCATCTTATATTTATTATTCTTTAGTTCAATATATTTCTCAATGGTCAATTTTTATTTACGTGGTACTTTTTTCAATAAAATTTCACAAAAAATACCTGAAAATAATGCTGACTTCACACTTTCACAAAACGTCTGCCCAGCTAGAACTGTAGGGTAATACTCCTATTTGTAGTCGCTATAATTTTTTGCCCGTCTTTTAATTTCGACCGTCTGTTGCTTTTTTAACTCTTGACGGGTGCTTAGGGACGGGACATATTTTATGGCAACCTCAATGATATCTTAGGGTGTCGATTATATTAAGCACTTTCTTAAGGGGTTGTTTTTAATTTGTGGCTTAGCGGGATTAGCACTTTCTAATTTAATATTTTTTATTTATACCCCGTTGAGTTGTTGAAGGGGAAACAAGTTGTATTTCATACTTTTTGTGTGCATTCATAAGAAGAACTAATTTTTAATATTATTTGAACGGCTATTAGGACTAGAGTTACATAGTTTATTAGGACTCACGTAGTTTCTGATATTGATGAATGCATTAGCGCATGCTAGGCGAAAATCTTAAGATTTTGAATGATTAGGAAGAAGAAAAATGATATCGCTCGGGCAGGAATCGAACCTGCGTCTTCGGAATACCGTCCCGACGCCTTAACCACTGGGCCACCGAGCCAACTGCTCGAACAACCAAATTTCCTCTATCCTTCTTATATCGTCTTACGGGGACGATTCTACGTCATCTGTCGTCAATGTTTTACATTGATCAAATCCGCAATATCATTTTTCTTCTTCGTCATTATTAAAAATCTCACGTAGTTTGTCTAAATTTTCGACATAGGTTTCGAGCATATCCGATGCTTTTCATCAGGGATTAAAAAAACATACTAAACTGTTAGTACTTACTTGACATGCATGGAACATTCCGCTTCTTCCAAGTAGCAAATTGGCACAAGAAACATAATATTTACAAAAACAAAGATATTGCAATAAATGTTCAATTTTTTTTCTCCTGAGCTTCTTGCCGCGTTTTCTGGAATGGTAGAGTCATAATTGACGTCCATAAGTGTGCCAAAATTGTATAAAAAACTTTGAACTTGGATCAAATTTACGCTGCAAAATCTCGTCGTCCACATAAAATGAAGAGCATGGGATATACCTAGGTTGACAATCTCGACAAAGTACCTACTTGTCATTTTTCCTAGCCATTTTCAACAATATTTATAATGAATCTAACTACGAAAGTTTTCATACTATAAAAGAACGCATTTTAATAGCAAAACTATTTCAACCAGAACTTAATAGATATAAAAAAGTATTACAAGTATTAAATTTTAATTTTTATTAAATAACTTATGATGTTAATTTATTCGAATGATGTTCAAACTTAGCGGTAATTTCAAACACTTTTTCAAACAAATTCTTACAATAGATTAAACAAACAATAATCTATTCAGTGACCGGCGTATTATAACGCATTACCCTCTTATATCGCCGCGCCGAGGGGAACCGGGGACACTTATTAGTTTATAATCAATTTAACGTATAAATTATTTATTTAGTGTCACGGCACCTGTCGTCTAGGATCAGGTTATTATTTATTTTACGCTTATTTGTTATGATAGGCTTTACTTCGGGCGCAGGTAGATTGAATATTAACAGCATGTTCTAAAGTAATACCAGGCCTAGCGCACTCCGCACTGTAGGTACGAAGCTACAAGTACATAGGCGGACACTGACGGCGGGTCGCGCGTCGTTACACGTGCCGCGTCAGAAGAGATAAGAGATATGCGATAGAAAGAGAGGCGCTCTGTATGTTAATATCATCATCATCCGCCCATCACGTTCCCACTGCTGGGACACGGGCCTTTTCTCATAGAGAGAGTATGGGCCATAATCCACCACGCTGGCCCAGTGCGGGTTGGTGGATGCGGGTAGGTTAATATGACTGGTAGGTATGCAGCGCTACGCGAGCTGAATTGAATTTTATTGCGTCGTAGCAAGAGTCGCTATTTGTTCAAATTTCTTTGCGGAGTGATGCTTCCGTCCTTTAGTATTCTGTGGTAATACCTATTTTCTTATTGAACTGCGTGATGAGACAAGCATGTCGTTCACCTGATGGCAACTCACCTACCCATAACAATTGCAGTGCCACCCAGAATTTAAATACCATAAAAATCACTGCGTAGCACTGCATTGCGCTTATCATCCCGAGACATCAGATATTAAGTCTCATATGGCAAGTAATTTCACTGGCTTCACCGCCCTTCAAACCGGAACACAGTAATGCTTGCGCACTACTGCTTGGCGGCAGAATAACTAGCAAAGCTGTGGTACCTACCCTGACGTCCTCCCGCATACGACAGACCTACCACGAGTAATAAACCTTCTTATTTACTTACACACTATTTTTATATTAATACATTATAATTTTAAGAAACTTTAATAACGGAAATTAATTTATAAACCACTAGCTGCACCTCGCGGTTTCATCCGCGATATCCCAGTTGTTTTTTTACATTAAACTAGCTGTGCCCCGCTGCTTCACCCGCTGTTTCCCGGGATAAAAGTAGCATATGTCTTTTTCCAGTACCTAAAGTACCTACATACCAAATTTCATCAAAATCCGTTCTGCAGTTTTTACGTGATTAAGTAACAAACATCCATCCATCCATCCTTACAAACTTTCGCTTTTATAAAAGTAGGATAGGATATTAGTAGGATACGTCCTTCAGGATATAATCTACATACCAAATTTCATCAAAATCCGTTTAGTATTTTTTGCGTGATTGAGTAACAAACATCCATCCTCACAAACCTTCGCATTTATAATATTAGTAGGGATAGTAAGAATTAAAATAAAATTGAATCTATCGAATAAAATTGGTAGCTTATAATAATTAAATACAACTTGTAAAACGATATAACAGCAGTTTATCACAAAATTTACAAGATGTCTACTAGAGATAAAAATATTTATTCGCTATTAATTGTCTATAAATTATAATGAAACTGAATATTTCGGTAATAAAATCGAGTCGATATTGAATGGAGACGTCAACCGATGATCGAATTGCGTCCAAAAATGGGCGCGCCCACCCTGCGGCCCGAGCGCTGAACTCAAATCAATGACATAAGATGTCGAATTCATACTCTAAAGATCATTTAAAAACTTATATAATACTTTATGACTTGAAGAAAAAAGATTGATGACAACTAGTGATGGGTAATGGAAAAATTTCGTTCATAAAAGAAAAGAAAAAGGAGTTGTCAAAACAGGTATTTTAATTTTTCCTATGGTTTTTTGTATTAAACGCAATTTTAATAATTTATGTCTAAATTTTACAGTAAGCAATATTTTCGTTATTTTTCCACTTATTTAGTTTTCCGAAAAATTATGACCATGAAAAATATAACCATGATTTGAGAAAATTCTGACAATTATCCATCTTATATCAACTAAAGAAATCGGTGGGGACCGTCGACCGGAACTCTACATTGTTTCAGAATTAGGTACAAACAAAATATTGCTTATGTATCTACATGTAGAAAAAAAATGAAATAACTCTATATTGAAACACACAGATAATTAAAAAACTAACAATAAAAGCTTATTTCTAATGTAACAATTAGCGATCTTATCGCATTAGTCTTATAAACAATGTTTTAATGGAACTGTGTAACGAAACGAATAGGTCGTTCACCTGATGGTAAACGCCACGCCTGCCCATAACAATTGTAGTGCCACCCAGAACGTTTAACACCGTAAAAAAGTATTGCGTAGTAGGTACTGCTTTGCGCTCATCACCCCGAGACATCAGACATTAAGTGTCATATGCCCACTAATTTCGCTGGCTACAATGCTCTTCAAACCGGAACACAGTAATGCTACTACAACTTACACGAATTTTTTAATGACAAGTAAATAGATATTTTAAATCAATATACTAATAAAATTAATTCTTTTTATGACCATTAAAAACCAATGTTTATTTAATTTATCGGTCCGCTCGCTCCTATTACTCCTATTGCCATACCGTCAGGGTCATATATGTTAACTTACTTTTTCATAAGACCTCTTCAAATGTACATACATATATGATTGCAATAAACTATTGAGTATTGCGCACGACTGCTTGGCGGCAGAATAACTGACAAAACTGTGGTACCTACCCAGACGGCCTCCCGCATACGAGAGACCTACCACGAGTAAATTGATTAGATATTCTGACTTCCGCAAGTAAATATTGTATTAATAGTAATTCATTAACAAATGCGTTGAGATGGCCAGCATTCAATACGAAAAATGCTTACATTACGCATCCTCCCTACATTGCGATACTGTTTATTATAATATACACATGTCAGAGTTCATCGTCCTACATTACATAAAGACGTACATAGCATCTTATTGTGTAACCGAGGACATGCGGCCGTATTATATTTTGGCAGCTTCCCCGCTTGACTACAACACTGGCCGTCTATTTTTTTATCTTGTCCCTGTAAATAACGCTGAGACAGTGTAGGCGATTTATTAGGGTTGGGAAAATGTTCATTGGTATCGACATCGATATCAGAGTGAAAGATTAAAAAAATAATCTAAAATCCACATTTCATGCACCTTTTCAGGTTAGGTCGGCATTTCATGCTAATAAAAGGATTTAGAATACATTGTAATCGAGTTGTGAGCTACCCTGAAAGTTTCAGCCGGATAGCTAATCCGGTGCTCGAAATTTGAGTTGCAAGATTCCACATTTTAAAAAAGTTTCTTCTCTTAAAAAATCAAATAATATCGATATCTGTATCTTGATTTGTACCTTGTACCCCACCCTATTGCATTTGCGCGACACTTCCGACTGCAACGCTGAAGTCACGTCCTCGTCGCTTGGAGCCTTCCCAAATGTCCAAGGTCAAGGACCGCACTACTGCCTCAAGGCTGCCTTCCTAAACCATCGCGTAATACCTTACTCTAGACGTACTCTACTTGTGCATTAAAGTGAATGCTCTCCAAAGTAGTAAAACTGCAAACGCATGCACAAATACCGTAGTCCACTCTCTTCCTCAAAAAGGACCTTACGTCGATCGGCGAAGTCGACCTACTAGCTACAGTAGGTTTATCCGTGTATCCGAAAACTTCTTCAAAGTATTTAACAAAGTCGCGTTCCACATCATCATCCTGTCTTGTTCATCATTAGGGTTGGAAACGTCATGGACTGGCACGGGCCTTCTCTCATGAATGCATACCTTTTTTCATAAGCCATGCATCATTTAAAACTAATATATATATATTTATTTATTTACAGAACATTAATTTTGTTTCTAACTTTTTTAACTATAAATACCCAAAATCCCTTGTTAACCTGTTGTTAGCTGAGGAATTTAAGTTCAATTTGTGTAGTTTTTTAATTATGGTCCCCTTGATGGAAAAGAAATTAAATTGCCTAGTGAGGAGACTAAAAACGATGTGTACCTTGTAAGATAAAAAGTATTTGCAATTGACAGTAATTATTTATGTGTTTCCTAGTTTGACATGTACCTACCTAACTGTGTAACCCATACTACCATTATTGCAGTAATATATACCTATATTTCTTTCTTTTTCATTTTCCTTCACTCGCTTAAAGCGTGCGTGAAAATGGATGCAGTCCGGCTCCGTTACGTCAGATAGGAAAATGCACGAGTTCCCGCTAAGCTCTTGGCATTCCTTTATTACTACTCTACTCTACTCTACTCTACTTCTAAACTTCTTGATCGATTTTTAAGCTTAAAGGTTTTCTTGGGCTTAATACATCTTATATCGTAAAAGCCAGGCGGGTGACTAAGTTATATCAAAGAAATTAAGTTTGATTTTAAATATTAAAAATTCACGGAACACCATATAAAATTAAATGAGAAATGCATCTAATAATACCTCAGACGGCTAAACAGGGCGTGCCCGCGTATTTTCGACCGAAGTGTAGTGATGCCTCAGTCTGTCTAGACGACGTGACAAGTCGTGGACGTGACAACCCTGATGTATGCTTCGACACAACAGATTTACGGCACTCGAAGATACTAATGGGATTTTAATATCTTTTGTTCGAGATTTTAAATGCCGGCGCTTCCGATATTTTTGGCAACGCAAATGGTTGAGACAATAGTTTTACTGAAGGCTTTTCTTTTTTCTGAAGCTGAATTGATGAATGGAAAAGCTTTAGATTAGGAGCTAAAGATTTAATAAAGACTTTAAACGCTTCATGCCTTTCTAATAACTCTGAAAGAGATTCTGGCTCTGCAACCACTGAACCACTGACTCATCATGATCATTACAAATTTTCCAGAACTATAAAGCCTGGCTGCATAGCCTTCAATGATTGCTAAGAATAAGCAGCACTCTTTTAAAGAAAAACACTTTTATTAGTTATATAATACAGGTAACCAATTTATAATTAATATTTAGATAGCATAATAATAAATGCATAACAAGTATACATTTTACCAAAAAAACGATTTCATTGTATCTTCGAAGGTGAAATATCGATGAAATTTTTATGGGACCGCTTCGTAGCTATACTGAACTGAAAGCAAAAAAATTTAAATCGGTCAACGGTTGGCGGAGAAATCGGTGAACATATATAAAAAAATATACAGTGGTAAAAACAGCAAAAAAACACGTTTATTATTTTCACATTAAAACTAATTATGCCATCATTTCCACCCCTTTCAATCATAAATCTAAAGGGTGATTACTTTCAATTGCGGTTAAAAAACTCTCATTAAAATTAATTAGCCATGGCGTCGCCCTAACTTTGCAAAAAACAATTTGCCATTCACATTGCAACGTTATTTAAACACATTTTGATTAAATCTATACATTTTTTGATAATAATCTTTTCACACAATTATGGAAGAATTAATAATGTCGCAGACGTTTCATTTAGTTGTGAATTGGACGTGGCAGGAAAATGCATGTTTTGCTATCTACGCTTTATATCTGAACTTAAAGCTTATGTTCTTGAAAATGTTGTCGAGTGGTTATTGTGATCGTTATTTTAAATACCTGGCGCTTGGTGCAGAGTACTTAATTGGCAACTATACAATTTACGCCATGTGGTTTGTAGTACCAGTCGACCGATTCAAAAATGCTATCGGGCGATTGGGACCGTAGTTTCAGTACGTCGCCGTCGTGGTCCCATTCAACAATTTTATAAGAGAAAAAAAGAAGCTACAACCTAATAGGTACATTGTGCTCGTTTTTTGAATAATGATTTAATTAAATTATGCAGGAATTAGATGCAGCGCGGTGCGGCGGCGGCGGCGCGAAAAATTGCAGGTTTGATTTTTACATCACGCGAATAATAAGTGCCCTTTTTTGAATAATGATGTCTTTAAAATTATGCAAGAACTTAGGTATATTACTTACTAGGCGCGTGCGCGGTGCCGACAAAAAATCGGAGATTTGAGTTCACCGTCGCAACGGAACTAAGTAAAAAGTAAAATCTAATGTATTCTCGTAGCCTCTGACGTCCTAAAGACCCTATGGTTCAGGAGAATTATTATTATTATTACTTCTTTATTTCAGGTAACTTAAGAAAACAATAGTTACATAAGTGACTAAAGTAATTCTAAGACCCATATTATATATACCTTACAGACTAACATACATATTATAATATTAAAAACTATTTTTATGAAGCTACAGCAGGGAATTGTTTTCGCCTACTTTCCCTGTACCGGCGGTAGACTACCCCTGCAGGCCAGAAGTCCGGGGCGAGGAACATCTTCGCGTGTTCCGCTGGAACCTGGAGCGCGTAGGACTTGAAGTCAGTGGTCCTAGTCTGCTCCAGCCGCGACAAACTCATGTTGATGGGCTCCTCACGCGAATTCCGGTACATGCTTATTCTCTCCCGGGCGTATCGAAGAACTTCTTCACCTTTCGTCGCTTTGTCTTTGTTTATGCTACTGATAGGTACCCTAATTCAACATCATATTCATAATCTTCATAAACCTATTAAATCTGCGAGAGATGATCAGCGCAGCGTCTGAAGAAAATTCCGTAAATGTTGTTTTATTTTCGTGTCATTGTTTCTCCCATTCTTGGAAAGCATGTCCCCTATTTCCGTCTAGATGACTAGCGCATAGCGTTTAACTAAGCGGCCGGCGCGAGCGGCTCCGCGAATAGCACCCGCAGATTACCTAGCAGTTAGTACGGAGCGCCCCCCATGAGACCGCCGCACGGTGAACTACGAATCTATTACAAATGGACAATATTAAATATAAAAAGAAAATAATTGTCTAAAGAAAAAACGTATTGTGTAAAGTGTATTGCATTTACGTGAATTTCACAAAAGTAGTAAAACTCTTGCCTTCAATTCTCACCTTGCCTAGACTCCTCAAAAGTACTGGAGCGTTATAGTGTTTTCCAGCCTCTCCCATCTTTTTACCATAACCTTTGTTAATGATAAGTCTATTGACTACAATATTTATACTATCCGAGATCAGTCTCTTTGTAGAAAAGCTACGGTTACGATTAAAAAATGTTAATGCATCTTTAAAATCTAAATATCGATGCATACTAGAATGTCCATCTAGAATTCTTGGAAAATCGTCGTCTGTCGACCAGCCAGCCGGTTCCTTCCACACTTACTCGACCAAATAGAACATCTAAGCGACATACAAAATCCATTCATTCCCAAACAATTCACAACATTTCCCTGAACCGTGTCTATTCCGTCTACACGCGCGAGATCAAAGCGAGCAGACGGGATGCGCAGACGCAGTCGTCTCGACGCTCCCTACCCCGCTGCCTTCCCGCGGGCTCCCCTCGCTCGCCTTACGTGGCGCCCCGGAGAGAGTGTTTGCACATTTGCATATGCAATTGTTAGGTTTGTGAGTTAAAGCAATTATAAATAGTGTATTAATAAACTGGTATTAACTACCTATCCAGCTGTCTACACAGAGATATCTAGAGTACGATATGAAATTTTGAAAAAAATTACTCAATTCCTACTTTTACTAACAACTCTTTTTTTATGACGAAATAGGCTTACGTTTGACAACAATACAATGTGCACAACGTAAGGGTGGAGTGACTCTCCCCGCCTGGTGGTCCTAAGATGGAATGGGGATGAAGGAATCACCTGATGCAGGTATTGTGCACACTCCCCGAAATGTAGCCTGTAAGATATCGATAGGCTAGCCAGTCTAGCCACTTGTCTTCTGTATTCAAGGCTTTGTAACTTCTTCCCATCAAGAGCCTCATCACCAATTAATTTAAGGGCGCGTCGTTCAATTGAATACTAAATTGATACTGGTATGATAATAGGCAGGATACATAGATTAATTATTTGCGAAAAGAGTTTTGCGTTAGGGGTAAAGTGGTAATGATAAATCAGCTGACCACAGAAAAGTAGAGAGAGATGTATGCTAGAGGTATAGTAGCTTTCAAGTTCAAGTTCTGAAGTCTTTTTATTCAGTTTTTGCATCACAGACGCACTTATGAACGTCAATTAGTACAATGGTTACCACCGTATCGGAAAAAGAACCACTACTCAGAAGATATGGCAAGAAACTGAGGGGCATTTTTTTAGAACTTTTGTTACAATATTTTTTGGTTATTTTTGACATTATTATGTTTCTTATGTGCCAGTTGGCTACTTGGCAGAAGCGGAATATTCCTTGTATCTTTGTCTTCTATGTAGGTAATTACTAACTCTATAGTATGCTTTTTTCATTAGAATATTTTTCACACGCAATTTGAATCTACTTTTTGTGAGCTTCGTTATACATCTCGGAATTTAATTGTAAAAACGTATGCAATTGCCAAATACGCAATGAAGGACTTAATCGTTTATTCTAAACCGTCTAAAGAAGGTAACAAAAAACACTTATAAATGTATTATGTTCAAGTATCGGTTTTGTTCTATTCTTCAGTGTCCGAAAGCACAAGCACAAGAAGTTATAAAAAACAAAATGGGAGATTTATTTATTTATTTATACTTTAGCACAAAACAGTTTCTACATGGAGGACTTAATGCTAGATAGCATTTTCTACCAGTCATCCAGGACATGCAAGAAAAAATGGTAGCGGTGCAGTAAAGTGTGTTATAGGAAATATTAAACCACATAAACTTAATATATACATAATAGGTATAGGCATATTATGCAAGCCTAATTATAAAATATATACTTAAATATATACATAATAAATATATACTTAAGTCATAAGGAGATGTTTTATGCAAACAATTAATTATAACAGCCAAAGGATCCTTGTTATCTATTCGTCTTTTTTGCGTGTCATTAGTTTGTCTATACAAATAAAATTGGCCAAATAAGTTGTCACTACTGATAATACTAACTTCTTATAATACGTATTTTTTCAGAATATTAATTTCTTGCTTACTCCATCGTAAACGGCGGAAATTGTTCGAGTACAAGCGCAACACGTTTAAGGCATACGAATTATAAATAATTGTATTTACTGTTATTCGCCCACACATATGTCTGATTGGATTTATCAAATGTGTGCCAGAATTGTGCCTACGTTTCATTTTACTATTATTTCTGTGTTCTGTCTCTACATGATGAACATGACATTAAATAAAATTATTTTATTTCATTCCTGCGTTAGACACAAAGGCATGCCAAACTCAAAGTCTGAAATTCCGCAAAAATATTGTGACAAATCGATTTGGGCGAGGTATTTCGTTTCACATCCATAAACTTCAATTTTCGCAAAGTAGGCCTGACCTTTAGCTATTTTGGGCTACGAATCTAAAATATACAAAAAAGTTATTTCACACATAATCGAGTACTTGCTCGAATAAAAAATGCTATAGGTACTATAAACTGTGTTCATAATGTAACGCTAGTTCTGCACTGCTTATTTTCAATGCTAAAAATATTTCACAGACGCGCTTTTTTCTTCTACAGAGGATTAACGTGCCTAAAACTTTTTGCACCACGAAATTCGTACTAATGCAAACAATTTCTTATTAAGCTGAAATCACAATTAAAAAAAAATGTCAGGAATATTAGAAAAAAAACGAAAAACCTTGACCCACAGTGGCCTATTATTTATAAATAAAGTACAACGCATTACAACAATGCAACTGTATTTATTTTCGAAACTAACTGGATCAGATAAACCGCTACACATTGTGATCGGCAAAAAACCGGCGTCTGCCGCAGCGACATCTCGACTACTGGCGACATCTGGCGCGCCTTGGCGAAATATGCATATGTCTTTTTGGCCAGATGACTTGCCAACTAGAACCACTGTGCAGCACGCGATCTCACAAAATACACTTTATGTCCTGAAGAATAGAAAAGATAGTGCAACGACCGAGTGTTGAATGAAAACTTTACGTCGTTCTAGACTTTAAGCTCTGGGGTTTGAAGTTAAAGTTGAGTTTTCGGTGGAAAGTTTTTATGTTGATTTTTTCGGAAGTAGCATAATTCATATGTTAAGGAGCGTATCAGGTTTCGCGGCAGATGCGTATGCGTTTAATTCTGCGCACGCGTCTTGATAACGCCGAATTTCAAGCTCTACTTAGTTTTACGTGGTTTTACGTTTAGAGTTGTAGAGCCAAAAATGTTTCAGTGCTTTTTATGGTATTAAACGTTTTGGGTGGCACTGTAATTATTGTTATGGGCAGAAGACAAGCTTTTAACAAATTCGTAATCGGAACCGCGAGTAGATTAAAATGAGCCAAAACACTAGTAGTTTACGATTATCCGTCAAGGAGTCCCATTGCCCACCTTCCGTCTCCATCATCAGATCAGCTGGCTGTCACCATATTAACGCATTGTCATTGAATTTTGACATGCTAAATTTCAATTCCGTAGGATAAGAGGAAGTGGTTCTGATTCAGCTTGCAAGATTTGTCCCAAACAAACAAACATTGGAAGTTAAATAAAAGCTTGTAAAAACCGTCAATCTTGATGATCATTTTTAAAACGGCTTATAGATTTTTGAGGACCTAGGTTTTTTTCTGGAAATTTAAAAATGCGGTATTATCAAATTATCATACCTCATTATACCTACCACATACCGCGCTCGCAAAATAATGTCGTTATAGGATCCTGAAACAGGATCACTTATTACAATGTACTATGAACAGGAGTTAACATTGTTGTCGCCAAGTGTACACGGACACTATCCATATTAACACTTTAGTGTTCATCACGCTTTAAATGTTCCGTGACACTTTGCCAAACCTACACGTCACCGACACGCGAGTTTCTGACGTATTTTTATAATTTTTTGACATAATTCATATAATATATGTTTTATTGACATAATTTACTCGGAACCGGAAGAAGTTTAGCACGTGCATTGTATACCTTGATAACAAAACTGACTAAGAAGAAGAAGTGCGTTATTCAACACAGTTGTTAGGGATCTATTTTGAAGGACGGAAAAGTACGCGGACAAAAGTCCCTCGTCTGCGCAGGCTTCAAAACCTAACCATCAGGTGAGGTAGCGGTCAAACACGAGCCTTCACAAAAAATCTCGCAACACGTCACGCCGCGAGCCGGCACCAGCCAGCGCATCAGTGCAGATCAGCACGTGCAGAGCCATCTGCGGAGCAGCTGCGTAACTGTACCGTCTGCGGGGGCCAGGTGCTGGCTTCGAGCGAGCTTAGCTTCGGAGTTTACTGTTTGATGTTTGCGTCATTTGCTGGCTGATGTACTTTGAAGGCTTGACCATAACCTTGCCTAATTATATGTAACCCTCCGACGCAAAAGGAGGGGTGTTATAAATTTGACCACTATGTCTGTCTGTGTGTCTGTATATGGCACCGTAGCTCTTAAACGGGTGTACCGATTTAGATGCGGTTTTTTTATTTGAAAACAGGTTTTCTAGCGGTGGTACTTAGACATGTTTTATCAAAATCGATTCAGCCGTTTTTTACTTATGTTGCTTTGTGTTTGAGTAAGCTTAAACAGCAATATCAAACTGAGGCATATCATTTTCATAAGACCCCTGGTCTTCTGTTCACGTAATGTCGTGTGGTTCGTTTATGGGGAACTGTATACGCTTTTATAATAAACTACCTGAGGGCATTGACAAATTACCAATGCGTAGATTTAAATCATTTATCAAAATAAACCTTATGAAAAAAGCATACTACTCAATAAATGAATATGTTAATGACAAAAATGCATGGCCTGTATGCCCTAAGCCCCATGATGATGAAGATTAACACATCAGTGTGTGCATGATGTTTATATTTCATTTCTTCTTGGATTGTACAATGCTATGTGAGATGTCTAATGTAGTTAGTCATTCAAATAAAGCTATAAAAATTGTATTTGAGTTGGAAGTGACTAGGTTTTACAGTCATGCTCACTCAAATGTCTTTGCTTGCGGCGGCTCTGTGTGTCGGGTCACTCCCTTCCCTCCAATATGGTTGAGGGGGGTGATGGCTGGTCCACAAGTCATACTCGTGAACGGGTGCTGCTTGCGGGGACTGGTCTGTTCTAGTCACTCCTACTGCTACTGTCATACCTACTTATATTTTATTTACACTTTTCTGTTACTGATACTATGACAATGGGACATCTCACTCGCATTTCTTGTTTTACATTCTGCTAATTCTAATTTATACGTAATTGTGCTGAAAAAAGACATCCCCGCAGAGTTTCTTGGTGCTATCTTCTCTAGCGGGCGTATTTCCGAAGCACTGGTAGAGTCAGTTTTCGCATTTCTTTTCAGCACTCAGACTTCAATTTGAGTATAGGAAAGAAATGGGTAAACATACTTACCTTTTTTTCAAAGTCATGTTAACATAAGTTACAATTTTTAACATTTTTTATTTGTATCATGTGTTTATGACCTTTAAAAGTGCACTTTTGTGCCTATTTAATAAATGATATTTGACTTTGACGTAATGTCCATCAAATAAGAAAACATTATATTTATATGGAAATGCTCGCATGTCTCCCACCTTCCTGATTTTATTTTGATGCAGTTCTTGCGCGGCATCATTCACGCTTCACGCTACGTTTTGCCGACGGCTATGCTCGTATTTTCTCGGAAATTAAGACCGATTAAATAGTTTTACATAAATATACCAAAGCAGCTTCAGTAGCTGAATTGATGTTTAAAATAGCTTATTTCGTAAAAGCCAATGTCAGGTAGTACAGTCAGCGACATAAGTAGTAGAACTTTTAAAACCTTTCAATTAACAATAACACTGAAAATATACAAATTACATGCAATTTTTTGCAATTTCCCTATCCGCACAGGATATTAACAGACTTAAGACTACAGAAATAAGCCAAATATTGAAGGTGTAGTTAATAAAAGATTCACAAATGTTGAACTGGAGTACTTTTGTCACTGACTGTAAAACATTCGCTTCGCTGGCAAAATATCATTCTGAAATATTCTAAAAGAAAAGAAATACTTATGCAATCAAAATACGTATGTTACCACGTTTTTATTAAGTCACTTTCTTGTTTGTCTGTCTGTCGTTCCGGGTGGAATCTTGCAACACAAATTTCGAGCACTTCCCGATTAGCTATCCGGCTGAAACTTTCAGGGTAGCTCACAACTCGAAGACAATACATTCTGCATAAAAACGTGGTTTTTAGATTAATTTTATTGTTTATTACGGATTTTTAACCGACTTCCAAAACAGGAGGAGGTTCTCAAATCGATATATATTTTTTATATATCACATCATCGCTTCACATCAGGCGAGATAGTGGCCAAACATAGATATATAAAGCGTAAAAAAATGTTTGTTACCTCAACACTCCCTCATTAATACACCGATTTAGAAAATTCGTTCAAAAATTTCATCGATATTTGACCTTGGACTTCGAAGATACATCAAAATTGAAGTCAGTTTTTTTTTATAAAATGTATAGGTACTTGTGTAATACTTTAATAATTACAAGCATATTTGCAGGTTTGTTGTACGTATGTATATCTATGTACTGTTGTAATATGTAGTAGAAAATTCCGAAATAAATAAGTAGAGATTAAATGTAATGATTTCTTTCACACCCACACATTCATACATATAACTAATATATATCTACATAAAACTGCATGAATCTTACCTGTTATTAATAAATGCAAACTCTTTTGTAATCTTTATCTGATACTTTTTTAAATATGTCGGGCGGGGTATTGTTATGCCAAAACACAGGTCTCCTAGTTTGGGTACCAATGTCCAGTACCAGGAATAAACACTTGTTACAATCTTCTGAATGTAAGTATATGATATATTTTTGATGAAATTCAAATAAATTTATCTTTATCTTTAATGATCAAGAAATGCTTAGTTTCTGCACATTCGGAATCCTCCAATTTATTAAAGAATGCCTTAAAACACGAGGGCAACAAATATCCAAGTTCTCGCATCGCACAATTTTGATAATGACATGATTGCATCTTGTTCTCTTGAGCTCATCGCATCGACTTTAATTTGGATGGATGTTTAAGATTTCTTATAAGAAGCACGCTACTTTGTTATTGTGAATTTCAAATGATGCATTTCTGTTTGATGCACGTACCTCCAGGCTAGAATTTGTTTCATTATTTATTTTATTCTAATACGTTTTAAATTAGTTCTATTCCCTGATTCTTGGTATCGTACCCGGAAATTGCGTGCAAGGACACCGGAGCTTTTCGGAAGATGCCTTTTGTTGTTTCTGTAGGGCTCTCGACTCTACGATATCCTACTAATCTGTATGGATGGATGTTATTCAATCATGCAAAAATTACTAAACGTTTATTCGTTCCTGTATTGTGTTGTATTGTATTTCAATTGTAAGTGTTGTGATATAATTTCATTTACGTTTCGCATTTTCCTCTCTTCAGCCAACTACTAATTAATTTAACAACTCGTAAAAAGAAGATATTTCGCGTGAAGGTAACGATCGCGGATCGCAGGTGAACAGGCGTACCAACCGTACCGTACAATTACAACGCACGCGCCGCATTCTATTTTTGAAATTTGAACTTTGCGTTCGATAACCGATGATTATGAGTTTAGTTTTTTTGTAGCCAGTGCATTACCTTCTTTTTCTTTTTTCAGACAGGACATAACCAATGGCTGTATTGGAAACAGCTTTGTGTGAAGTAGGTTAAACTAGGGACAGATGTTTTCTTGTCTAGTCTCTCTATCGATGTTGCTGTATCTTATCGATATGGGCGACTATTAAAGTATTTTAGTTCATACACTTGAGCAACAAAATACCATGAATTATTAAAAAACATCGCAAAACCGAACATCGCCGTACAAAAAAGCTAACCCGTCACTTATCCCGTCTTATACCCCAAATAAAAAGGTATACTTAAAACAACTCTTGCGCAGCTTTTTTACAAGAAAATCGTTCACCACAATGGATCCTACTTAAACTACATTAAAAGCTGTTGCTCTTAATTTTGAAACCGCATTTAGGGGTCGCGATTTCAAAAGGCTAATAAAAAAGCATATTTGAGGAGTCGTTGCCCTCAACGCCATCTGGTGCGCGCACGCCGTTTCTGAAGTTCAAAAAAAGTTATTGCACCCCATGGTAACAACCTTACAAACATAATCTTACTTGAAACTTTCCGAATGTGAGTCAAAATTGAACCTTATTCCTCAGACTTATGAATTAAAGATTTTACTTAATTATTGGGTTTTACCGAAGGGTGGTTTTCAAGCCTTAAGATTGTGGATTAGGAGTTAGGACTTTAATTCGATGAAGAGTAAGTTCAAATTAAGTGGTGATTTTTATCATTGTTTAAGGTGGCCGATTATTTTGGTATTAAATGTTCAATTTAGATTATATTGATAGTAATTTAGAGTTATAAGTGGTTTTAAATACCGTTGTGTTATAATATGAGTTCAAGTCATTACGCATGACGAATATAAATAACATAAAAGCCATATAACTACTTAGCTTTACCTAAGTAGGTACTATATGTATCTATATTTCAGCTACACTCGAGACCTTTAAAATTTACCTACTTGGTAATTTGGTTACTGACTTTTTTATTCTATAAAGCTTATTGTTTGACATTGTGTTATTTTGATAAATACATCGTTTTTCATTGTTATAATTTGAGACATTTTAAAAGAGTTGAAGAGAGAGACATCCCCGCATAGTTTCTTGGCACTATCTTCTCTAGCGAGTGTATTTCCGAAGCATTGTTAGTCAGTTTTCGCATTTCTTCAGGACCCGGACTTCAGTTTGACGTTCCCTCGATGCAGGGAATCCTAATGCTTACCTTTTTTATTCTAAGTTAGGATATCTTAAGTTATTATAACTTATTTTTTTTTTTTACACTTAATAGATCTTTGTTTGGCCACTATCTCGCCTGATGTGAAGCGATGATGTGGCCTAAGATGGAGCACATAGATCTAGAGAGAGACGGCAGTTAAGCGGCTGCTCAGACCCGTCTCCCTGATGGTTCACCAAACATCATCCCGAAATACGACTAGGTCGCTTGATGGCATGGCTTTGTTCGGTGGGTGGTATTACAACCACGGCCAGAGCCTACCACTCCAAAGCGCGTAAGTGCGTAAGTGACGGCGCTTATAATTTAGCTTTTAACTCAGGAAAAGGTTTTAGATTAGTTTTTTCACTATATTTCAAAATATGCCATATCTACCCCTCCCCCCTTTAACAAATTGGGGGTATTTAGGGGTTGAACTGTAACTAGGGCTTAGGGGCACGGTACGTAGCGTGCGCGCGGGGACATTTGTCAAGCGAGTGTAATCGGGCCTTAGCCGACATGTAGCCGGTGAGGGGAGAATTGGTATCGTTGGATTTAGCAAGACTAAACTAAATATGGAAGGATTGTTTGTAGGCATGTGTGATTAACGAATGAAACAAGGTTCGTTTCCCACAACGCAAAGGGAAAAAGTTTTGTGCCCAGAAAAAAAAATAAGCGCAAGCATTTGTTTCGTGTCTGGGAATTGTGGTCCTACTAGTTCCTGGTTCCCTAGATAGGTACAGAGAATCTTAGTTAGAGGCTATGTTTGTGATCGTTGGGCATATTTATTTATTTCATGAAAAATAACTCAATGATAGTCAAGTAGAAAAAACATCGCAATGATTCATAGCAAATTAGAATAATGGCTTTCAATAAGAATCTCACTGGGACTGAATTGTAAAAGGCAATAGTGTAGTAAGTTAATAAAAAGAACGACTTCATCGCATCTGTTGAATAATATGTTAAGCTTATTCTTCGAGAAGCTATATACGAATACTCATTACTCATTACGAATATTACAATACTCATTACGAATATTTAAAAAGGACTATTTCTGCGAAACCACACCAACAGACCAATACTAAGTAATCTCACTACACTGTTTCACAATCAAAAAATCTGACTACCTCGCTCGTAAATCCACTGAAAGCTGCGCTATAAACTCGCTCTATGTGTATATCATTGATCGCAGGTTTTGACAGCCCCCCTTTCTCCCTCTCACCCCTTTGAGTAATGCCATCGATTCCACATAAAAATTGCTGCACGCAAACGAATGTAACATTAAAAGCTTGTGAGCTTAATCTCAGCATCAGAACAGCTTCGTCACATACAGTAAGTGAAACTTGCGTGTGGTTCAAATTAAAGCATGGCTGTTTATTTTTTAGGGTGATTTTTGGTTGGTTAGAGATTGAGGACAGGCTTAACCCCATTTGGATTAAATCGTTTCAAAAGCACTGGAAGTATTAAAGTCTATGTTACTTAATTTCAGTATAGTTCATCATTGTGGTTATAATTTTTACCATCTTTACCAATAGGAAGTACGTGCTGTTGTTGGTAGGACCTCTTCAATAAAATCCATTTCACATGTCAGACTTGTCTGGTTTACACACAGACCTGAATAAAATTTATTTAGATATCTATGGGTGTACAGATACAGCTATTGATTATCAATTTATTAGATACACACACTGATCCTTTACTTAAATATATAAACATTTAACGAAATGTAGCTCTTAGAACAACAATTACATTTTTCTTCTTTCTGAATGTTTAGCATCTTACAACAATAGTTGTTTACGTCAAACACTCCACTGCACCCTCTACTGGCGAGCTATTTAAAAGCCACATCCAAAACATCATTGACCCTCTACATTTGGCAAACCCACTCGAGATTCTGAATCAGCGTCGACCGGAAAAACATTATACACGTCTAATTCTGTTTATATTTGTGCCTTACGGAAGTCGAGAGCCGAAAGCTGCCAGGTTTTTCTGCGAGCACACCCCAGGCCACGTGTCTCGAGATTGTGAATCTATTCTAAGAGGCCCCAACGCCGAGCCTTGCGGCACACCTGCCCTTAGACGACAACGCGACCTATTTTCACCAAACCAAAACCACTCTTATCTCTTTATATTAAAGGCTGTGCAGAACTGAATAGGTGGATGGCAAGCAGAGAGTACATATTTGGCAGGAAGAGGGAGTACATCGGGTATATTTAGTCGAAAGCCCCCTCATGGTTATGATTGAACAAACGATAGCGGCAAGGTGTGCGAGACGGGACACGCTTCTGGATGTTTTGATAATATTTCCATTATGAACTTTATCTGTATTTACACGAGGATAAGAAGATAGTGTTGTTATGTAACATCAAGTAACATGTGATTATAATAATGAAGCTTTACATAATGTTATATTTGTTTAGGTATTATGTGGAAACTGTTCATTTGAACCAAAATATTTGTGTTTCCTTCGGTAGTATACAGTTTGAATGGTAGAGTCATTGTGATAATTTGACGTTCATAGGTGCGTCTGTGATGCCAAAACTGATTAAAGAGATTTCGATTTTTGAATGTCCAGTAGTACTTTGAGCTGTGTAAACAAATCTATGTAATTGCCACGTCATCCGTTTTACTCTATTTACCTGGACATGGACTACAAAACTACCGACACGAATTTCGTCTGCCCCACAACCGATACCCACTAAATATTACAAAATTGCAGCATCTAGCACAAAAACTGCCACCTGAATTATCTTTACACCGACACGTATTTCCCCTTAAAATTTGACATCTTGCATTACTATTACTACCGTTAACCATCTGTTGACACTTCCACTATCTTCCAAAATTTTACTAACTCTTACAGCTGTAAGAATAAAGTTCAAAATTACTCTGAAATTAGTTTTATGATTGGTGTACTAGAGTATGTAATCGAATGATACAGTTGCTGTTTCTCTTTCAATTGATTTTGCACCTTTTATATCAAAAACCAATTTTATAAATCCACCATCTGGTGGTAGGTGGTCGACCTTTTCTAAAGTTGTATTCAATTTATGTCTAATGGTTATTTTTTTCTTTTCAGGTAAGTGTTTGCAAGGTTTCGACAAAAACGAGGTTGAGGGTGAGTTTTGGCTACGTACGTGGTGCACGTGGCAACATCGTGGTTATGGCGGATTTGCCTTTAATTTTTAACAAATGTCCTTAAATATCTATCGTTTATAACTTATTTCTTGAAACGTTTTACATATGGGTAGGAGGGCTGAAACTCGTCGTCCTGGTTGACTCCAGCGTCGATACGAGTAGGTACTGTTGCCTGATATAAGCTGTTCTGCTATTCTTATCACTAATAGCATTCCAATTACTAAGATTAACGATCATGGCGTCATCAACAGCCCTTCACGCGGTTATAGACTCTGCAGAGCATGACGCAGGACAGGTGCAAAGGTAGCCGCAATCACGGCGATCTAATCGACTGTGAAATGCAACAAGGAGGAAGGGTTCATGAACTTGGGGAAATAATTGTTTCTTAGATGGAAGGGCTTGAGCAATACATTGACTAAAACTGCTTGTAAAAGGTATTCGAAATGTTTTAAGTAATTAAAAAAATTCGGCCATTCTTTCAACTATTTTCACTTGTAGTAGGAAAATGATGCAATGGGGTATAACCTCAAAACGCAACAGTCTATACATACATATGATTCTGTAGGTATAACAAATGGTTCCGCGGTTTGACATACACTCATACACTTTCTAGTAAAGTATTTTTTTCTTTAGTCATTTAGGAAGTTATTAAAAGCGTGCGTGATGGGAAGTCGCTAATGAGTTCGAAATACCTGTAGAGTTTTTAAACTTTTACTGTAGTAGGTAATTAGGTTAGTACCTACCTTTTTACTTTTCGAACACACCACTGTTAAAATGTTATTGATAAATATGGTAACTTGCGTAGCATTTATTATTTAGTGAACACAATCTCTCTTTTTATCAACTTAAACTAAAAATTGACATTTTGTTTTCTAAGACCTAACACGAAAGGTTTCTTATTTCTGAAGATAAGCGACAGGTAGGTATACCTATCTAACATTTTTTATGACATGGCCAGTCGTTTTATATGGGTAACTCCTAACTTGAAGGTGTCATTTTTTTTTATGGTACTGAGTGATGAGACGAGCAAGTCGTTCGCCTGATGGTAAGCGCCACGCCTGCCCATAACAATTGCAGTGCCATCCAGAACTTTTTAATACCACAAAAAGCACTGCGTAGCCCTGCATTGCGCTCATCACCAAGACATCAGATATTAAGTTTCATAAACTTAGTAATTTCGCTGGCTGCAATGGCCTTCAAACCGGAACACAGTAATGCTACCCACCCACGCGGGCTCCCGCTTACGAGAGACCTACCACTAGTAAAAACCCACATTCCACTCGCAAATAAAAATTAATAAAACTTACTAGGAGCGAGTGCGACTTTCGATCCGACGCACCCGAGTTCGAATCCCGCTGGCCCCGCACCACTGACTTTCTTAAGTTATGTGCGGATTTAACACTTGCTATAAAACGGTAAAGGAAAACATTGCGAGCAAACCGGCATGTCCATTAATCACAAAAAATAATAATTCAAGGACATGTGACATATACCAACCACACTGGGCCAGCGTGGTGGATTATGGCCCATCCTCTCTCTATGAGAGAAGGCCCGTGTCCCAGCAGTGGGAACGTGATGGGCTGATGATGATGATGATGAAAACTTACTGCTACTGTTAATCATGTTTATCAATGTTAATTAATTCAAAATGTATAGTTTACGTAGACAGACATAACTACTATAAAACTAATTTAGAGCTTGCAATAAAAGCGTCTGGATAAAATAATTACAATTGAGTTTGTCTATTTGTTTGTTATTCGTAACATTTTTACGAATTTCGTACTGAACCGATTTTGATTAAATTTGGGAGACTTCAAACCCGGAGATGGCCGTTGTTAGTTTCATACCGTAACAAGATTTTTGTTGAAAAATACATTTTTCAAGACAAGCTTTTAACAAATTCGTAATCAGAACCGCGAGCAGATTAAAATGAGACCAAAACACTAGTAGTTTACGATTATCCATCAAGGAGTTCCATTGTCCACCTTCCGTCTCCATCATCAGATCAGCTGACTGTTACCTTAATATTGCATTGTCATCGAACTTTGACAAGTGTGCAAAATTTTAAATCCGTAGGATAAAAAGAAGTGGTCCTGATTTAACTTACAAGATTTGACCCAAATAATAAACATGTCAATAAAAGCTTCTAAAAATGCAAAGATCCTCAGGGAAAGTTGTAAATCCGTATTCCGCAAAGACGAAGTCGCGGACGCCAGCTAGTAAAGTAAATAAATTAAACCGCTTAGTTGCTTTTCAGGGTAAACGCGAAGGTCGTGAGACCTTGGGGGAAAGGTGGGGGGATAGTTAGATATTAGGTACATAGCTGGGGCCAACGGTAATTACTTATGGCCTAGGTTTTAGGCACGCTAGCGCCGCGCCCAAATTGTATAGGTGTTAGGCCGATTACAAGCTTGCGAATTAGGAACTTAATAGTAGATAGAGCAAGAGTGACGGTGGCTCAGTGGGAACACGTGCGACTGTCGATCCGACGCACCTGAGTTCGAATCCCGCTGGCCTCGCACCACTGACTTTTATAAATTATGTGCGGATTTAGCACTGGCTCTAAAAACGGTGAAGGAAAACATTTTGAGGAAACCGGTACGTCTAAGAATTAATCACAAATATACAAGGAGATGTGACATTCATCAACCCGCACTGGGCCAGCGTGGTGGATTATGGCCCATACTCTCTCTATGAGAGAAGGCCCGTGTCCCAACAGTGGGAAAGTGATGGGCTGATGATGATGATGATGAATACATATTCCAAGATCTTAGAATAACAAATAATCACTGAATGGCCTTCAAGATGCGAACTCAACAGCGTTCTGTCGCTCATCTGTAGACGCCCTATTGCACGTCACGCACTGAAGTTTTAGAGCCTCCGCGGGAATAAATTCTATTTAGTTCTATAGAGTAGGTATATAGTTTTTCGTGAGCCCTGAACCTTTTGGAAGGCGGCGGCGGCGCGGCGGTCGCTGTTGAAGGGACGCAATTATAACAACCTATTAATGTTATTAATAAAATAAACATTACAATAACAATGTCATATTTATAAAATACTAGTTCATGCGTTCGCGTGATGGTAGTTAGTAAGTTCTATAAAACGTTTTGAAACGTAGCGATAAAAATTAATTAGGTAAGTAGGTACCTCAAAAAAATGTAGAACTTGATTAAAATATTCTTCCTAAAGTTTTCGACATATTTATTTATTTATTTATATCAAGTTACATAGACTCATAGAATTACAATTAATAGAATACAAATACATGGTCACATTGCAAAACATTAAAATTAAAATTATGTCAAATTATTATTATTATTAAGTCAGGTCAACAGCTACATTTTATTTTAATCAAAATTATAAAATAATTAATCAATAATTTTAAAATAATAAGTTTATATTATAGAAATTACAATAAATATAAAACAATTAAATTATGAAACCCTATGTGTAACGTGGAGTTGACAGCATCGGTTCACTTAAGGACAATCCAGTCTGTCGGCAATGACGGCCAGCATACTGTTAGTACTCCCCCGCACTCGCAAACCTCCGGATTACCATGTTTGCTCTGACCGACAACGCCCTCCTTTCCCTTTCAACATCAGCATCATCTTTCAAGTTAGGTGTGACTATATGGCCTAGGTACTTGAAATGTTCTACCCTTTCTAACATATGCCCATTCAGTCTAATTGGTGGTATATCTTTTACTGTTCTTGTCCCAACTTGAAATACCATACACTGACTTTTTTTGACATTGTATAATAGCCCATGATCAGATGCATAGGCCTCATATATACTCAGCAGCTTTCTAAGTCCACAGACCGAGGCGCTCAGCAGCACCATATCGTCCGCGTAACTAGAGTCCGTTGAAAGTACTAGGCGAACAGAAACCAATAGGATATTAGATATCACCCGGGAAGAAGAAGAGTTGGTTAAATTGGTTGTTTTTTTGTTAATTCGAGTTCTTTAATATTCTAGGCGGCGCTGAAACTGTTATAGGGAGGCGTACCTATCATCAAGTGACTTGCCCTCCTGCCATCAATCAATGACATTAAATTTGAAAACATATGTTATTTTTATTCGATAATTTTAGAACGGTTCTGAAGATATCAGACAAACATAACAACATGCCCATGTTCAAATAGATTCATTTACCAATTTTTTTTCTTAAAAAAGTAACAAAGTGAGAGTACCAAATGAAATGAAAAATGGAATAACTCTTTATTGAAACACACACAGATAATTAAAGAACTAACAATAAAACCTTATTAGTAGTGTAACAATTGGCGGTCTTATCGCTGAAAGCAATCTCTTCCAGACAACCAGAATTTATTATTCCAGAGTGTTATTATCAAAACAAACAGAGAAATCGAAGGTGAGGATGACAAAAATAATTTTACTGTTAGATGTGTCAAGTTTTCTAACATCTTGTGTGGTGTGGTCAGTTTTCGGACTGTTGACATAAGTTGGTGGATCATTAAATGATTCACACACAAAATGGGTCAATCCATTATCGGTGCCGATCTGATAAGGGATCGTTATATATTGGTTTTTTATTTATTTTCCCCAAGAAGGCGCATTCCAGGCGATCTTGACAACGTTTGAGAAGGTAGCGAGCACAGTTGAAGGGGTTGGATGTGGCAAATTTTAGTTTTAGTTTGCGCTAAAATAAAATGCTACAGATTTTTCAACCTTAACAACTTTATGTTCGCCCGTTCGAACTGATGGTAAGCAATACGCCTGCCTATATCAGTTGCAGCACCACCCAGAACCTTTTATATTAAATAGTAGTAGCTTGAACCTAAAAACCAACAAGAGAAGTAGTTACATTATACTTAAGATCATGAAAAACAACGCACCGTTTTCACACGAATAGACTGCGCTTCACTTTCTTATTATCAGTGTTGCACGTTTATTACATATTTTGCAGTACGATAAAAAAAGATAAAGATTTGTAACTTTATCAATAAAAAAAAATAAGTCTTTATTACAGACCATTTTCAATCCAAGTATTAGTATGTTAGTTCATTTATCGCAAACTTAATAGCTAAGGTTAGTTATGTTAGTAGTAAGTTTAAAGTGTTAGTTATGTTAGTAGTAAGTTCAAAATACAATATAGCCTGTGTCACCCGGGGATAGTGTAGCTTCTTAACAGTGAAAGAATTTTTCAAATCGGTTCAGTAGTTTTGGAGCCTATTCAATGCAAACAAACAATCAAATCTTTCTTCTTTATAATATTAGTTTAGACTAGCTGCGCCCCGCGGTTCCACCCGGGATAAAAGTAGCCTACATACCAAATTTCGTCAAAATCAGTTCGATAGTTTTTGCGTGAATGAGTAACAAACATCCATACATCCATACATACAAACATTTTCGTTTAAAATATTAGTAAGGATAAAATATTGTAATGTAAAGTTAAAAAACAAACTGCCTTCTCCGAATGTGAAGCCTTCTTCGTAGCTCGCTGTCGCAACCTGTTCTTGGAACACAATACATCGGTTCTCGCTTAACACCGAGCACAGCAAAACGAATAAAACTATAGCACCTAAATGTGGAGGCGCCATATTGATAGATCTAGAGCCGCTGGAACAAACATACATATTGGAACTGCCACAAACATGGAGCAAGTTGACCGCCAGTTCCAGCTACTAGCCCGAAGCGCTGTCATTTTTCAGTGTACTGAGAAACAAGAAGCTTTAGATTATCAGTAAATTAAATTATAAAGTTGGTTTATATTCTACCTGTTACTGCTTAACACATGCAGCGCTATTTCTGTATGTCAAACCGAAATGGGTCGCCAAGATACAGGCCTAGCCTACTTTGGGGCCCACCGATAATAATCTGACATTAATCAGTGTAAAGTAATAGGTAATTTAAGTGTAGGTATAGCGGATTTGTGTAACTTTGGTAAATATTTTTTTACTTCACTTATTTTAAACTAGCTGCGCCCTGCGTTTAACCCGCGGTTTCCCGGGATAAAAAGTCTATGTGTTAAAACTGAAACGCAATGAAAATATTTATTTATTTATTTATTTATTTATTAGGTTTTAGGAAGACTATCAACTATTGAAATCTATGTAGGCACTTAATTAAATATTACAAAGTCATTTAAAAGTCTCCACTGTTAGTAATATGTTAGTTACAATAAGCTGATCTAAAAAGTAAACGTAATTTTAAATTAATTTTGACTCTTTCATTTTAATATATCTGCACTCATTCTTATAACACTGGAAAGAAACGAAAATTATATAGAATCTTTGTATTTATAAAAAAAATTGTCACTCAGTTGCCTCCTCACTGCAGGTATGCTGGAGAAAAATAGATCAATGTCAATGTCGTTGCTGAGATCATTGAAGGTTTTACACGCACGATAGATATAGCTATTCTGCCGGTAGTTAGTGGTTACACATGGGAGGGAGAAAAGTGGGCTATTTCGGAAAGATCTGCTGGGTACATATAAATTAATTTTATTTAACAATTCAGGACAGTCGATAGTGGAGGTAGCAATTTTTAGAAGGAACACAATGTCTGATGTGGTACGTCGTTGAATTAATGGGAGGAAATGATGCCTGGCACATGATTTTAAATAGTCTTTATCTTTAATATTGCTCTTAGTGCGGTAATTTATGAAGCGTATAAATTTCCTTTGGATGCGTTCCAATCTTTCGATATAGACAGAATATCTCGGGTTCCAAATTTGGGACGCATATTCCAGGTGGCAACGCACATAGGTACTATAAAGAATTTTTAAAGTTTTGATTTCCTTAAAATCCTTAGAGGACCTCATAATGAACCCAAGTGATTTAGAAGCTTTTCCGACAATATATGAAATGTGATCTTGAAATAATAATTTAGAATCATGTATGACCCCCAGATCCCTCATATCTGATACACGTTTTAGAACTTGGTCTTTTAAGAGATAATTATGTAAAACTGATTTTCTTTTCCGTGAAAATGTCATAACTGTGCACTTGTTGACGTTCAAGTCGAGTTTATTATTGACACAGTAGATATCAAGCCTGACAAGGTCTTGTTGTAACGCTAGTGCATCGGCTTCGCACTTAACTTCTTTAATAATTTTCATATCGTCAGCGAAACTAAGTAGTGTGGAATTTTGAAAACAAGCATCAATATCGGAAACAAAGATCAGGAAGAGGAGGGGGCCTAACAATGATCCCTGTGGAACACCACTTGGAACGTGCATCCAATTAGATATATAGTTGCCCAGTACAACAGCTTGCGAACGATTATTGATATAAGAAGTGAACCATCTAAGCAGATCTCCTCTGATACCCGCCAATTGTAATTTCATAAGGAGTAAATCATGGTCAATTCTGTCAAAGGCTTTGCTGTAATCCGTGTAGACTACATCGGCCTGTGAGCCCCTCTCCATAGATTCGGTAACAAACTCATTCAACAAGATTAAATTAGTCACTGTAGATTTGCCTCTGAGAAAGCCATGCTGCGACGCTGGAAGCGAAGTTCTTAAAGCTGAATATAGTTGTTCATACACGATTTTCTCAAATACCTTTGCAATAACGCAAAGCTTAGAAATTGGTCGATAGTTAGTGACTTGGTCTTTCGACCCTTTTTTATGAATGGGTGATATAAAAGCTTTCTTCCAAATAGATGGTACATACCCTTCATTAATAGATCTACTAAAAAGAATGTATAAAGGCGTTGATAGCTTATCTGCACATCTTATAAGCAGAATGGGAGGAATGGAGTCGGGTCCTGCTGATTTTGAGATATCTAATTTTTTTAATTTAATGTCAATAGAGACTTGTGAGAGATTAATCGAGGCAATATTGCCATCAAGTAACATGGGAGTTGAATTCTGATGATTATAGTTATTACGGGGGGCAGAATCACTGCTCGGAACTAAAAAAGTGGAATGAAAATAATCGGCGAATAGGTTACAGATTTCATTCCCAGCGCTCGAGTTTTTTGAATTGTATGACATAGAACTGGGTAAAGAACTAGACTGAGATAGAGATTTGAAATAGGACCAGAAATGCTTTGGATTATCTTTAATCGATGATTCAACCTTATTTATGTATACTTTATAGCTTTCGGCTTCTAGTAGCTTAGCTCGTTTATTTAAAAATTCTACTGAGTGCTTGTCTGTGACCATACCATAGCGTTTATATTTAGTAAAAAACTTATATTTCTCTTTGAGAACTTTAATTAGTGCGGGGGAATACCAAGGAGGATACATTCGTTTACGTATAAATTTGCTAGGCACGTACTTTGCACGTAAACTATCTAACGTACTATAGAACAAGTCTACAGCATCGTCAAGGGGTTTATTGTACAGACAGCCCTGCCAGTCAACTTTGGAAAGATCATTATTCAGTGCATCAAAATCAGCTCGATTATAACAGTATTTCATACGGGGTGCTGACTTAAGGAGTTTATTGCAGCAAATATTGACTAGCACACTCAGTGCATTGTGGTACGGATCTAGTGGTACCAGGGAGTCTACAACATTACTTACCAAGACGTCAATATTTGATAAGACAAGATCTAAGAGTTTACCATTCTGGTTGATGACATGATTAAACTGATGTAGATCTACTAGGTTTAATTCATCAATAAAGCTACACTCATTATAGCCCACTACGTTAAGGGCTTCAATATAACTACTTTCTGCATTACCTGATGTGTTCCAATTGATAGTACTCATATTGAAATCACCCATTACCAAGAAACTATCTGATGGATTTGATGTAATAATATCACGTAATTTAATTAAAAAGTTCGACAATTGTTGAGAAAAGCTTAACCCCTTGTTTTGGTTGCATAGGTAAATAACACAAACATGTAGCTTCTTCTTACCTAACGATAATGATACCCACATGTCTTCGGCGGTAGAACTCCAGTCCGGCCGTGGTGATGCATTAAGATCCTTGCAAACGGCCAGAAGCACGCCCCCACCCATCGATTGGCCTGTCATGTCATACCTACGGTCGCGACGCCACACCATGTACCTACTATCGAATAACTCGGCGTCTGATATATTGTCAACCAACCATGTTTCCGTCAGTGCAACAACATTATAGCTATTTAATAATAGATTACGACGAAATATGGATGTTTTAGTGCGCAAACCACGAACGTTCTGGTAGTAACAACATAACTTGTACTCATCCATTTTCACTACATAACAATATCTTAATAAACATGAGCATATTCTCGGCTGCTAGCATTAACAAGCGAGTGAAAATAATATAAACACTTAGAAAACATTGGTGGTTTGCTGCAAACTTAATAGTAATAATATAATATAGTACTCTCAGGAACATAATTAAATTCATGGCAGTTTTTGATATAGAATAATATGTCAAATAATACTTAAGTTGGCTCTGAAAACTATTTTTTGATGGTTTGTTAATAAAATCTTTAAAGAAAGTTATTAATAGACTGTGGGTACGACAAATAAAACCAGCCGAATATCTTGACGTTGGATGCGCGGCGCAAGCGCATCGCCTTAGCTTATCATGAGGTATGATGCAGGAAAGAAAGCGCATAATCGGTAGCAGTGCGCGTGTGAGTGAGACAAGCAGATGAAGCAAGTTACCGATCGCGCGTGGATCTGTATGATTTTGTAGTGAGATGTATGCAGCAATGAGTTGACAAGTTGGAAAAGTACTAAAACAATAATGAATGAGTGCAGATGTACATATAGCGTTTTTTATAATACAGCAAGCGGTAGTAAAAAAGTTATAATAATTACTTGATACAACATTTAAATTTAGCAATAGATTATAACATACTTTGACATAAATATATGATTTAAGCATAAGGAGATTGAAACTGGAACTGATTAAGATATAGGTTACATTAACTTGTTTAAATCTGACTCGGAGTTTATGATAATAATGTGAGAAGTATCATTCTTTCGCACATGTATCTTAGAAAATTTTACCCAAGTGAACTGGTAGCCCTTTTCTTTTGCAAGTTGCTTGGTTTTTGTAAGTAGTTTTTTGTAGTCCGGTGACAGATGATCATTCACGAATATTCGCTGGTTATGTTCCCCAGGGAATCCCAGATCGGAGGGGCTCAACGATTTTAGCAACCGAGCTGAGGCAACAAAATCTTCTTTTACATATCTATTAAGAAAACTCACAATAATAGATTTATCTTTGTTGCTGTCATGTGTCGGAATTCTACTTACGTAGTTAATCTGACTCTTAGTCACTTTATAGTGTAATCCCGCTGAATATTATGTAGGTTGTTGTTAGTTCCTAACAACAACACTCTTTGTACGACACGTGTTTCGCCGTCTGCACTAGGCATCATCAGGTGTCGACTCGCCGAACGCTAGAACGAGAGTCAGTTTTGAGATGAATTTCCGCAACGTCACGCCTGATTCCATTGCATTCTATGTGTTAATCCAGGGTATAAGCTATCTCCATACCAAATTTCATCAAAATCCATTCAGTAGTTTTTGCGTGAAAGAGTAACAAAGGTACATCCATTCTTACAAACTTTCGCGTTTATAATATTATTATTAGTAGGATAGAAAAAAAAATACTTGTTTTGTTTTAAGAAGTTAGGTAACACTTATTTATTTACTCCATCCAGCATAGCACCATCCACGTCTGAATACCACACGGCGCGGCGCCGCATCTCCCGCATCCTTTATCGCGCGGTAGGCACCTCGCTGGTCCACCTCGCGTCACAGAATCACAATTATACATCAGCCATTTAATCACGAGATAAAGTAGTCGATAGCTAAACGAAGAGATCGGGTCGCCAAATGTTTTTGAGAGTATGAGAAGCAGATAAGGAATCAACCTGATTTATCGCCTAGTTTAAATTTTACAGCAGCCAGTGTGGTCAAATGACAGGTAACCTGCACCTGATGCACTGGAGTTAAAATCTTAGTAAGGTGCCGGACCTGAAATGAATTTACCATTCACGCTGTGATAGTCAGCAGATAATGATTGTTCCAGTTTGAAGGGTACTACAATTCCAAGCGTATTTACAGGGCAATAAAATAATTACAAGATTTTTTCTAAAAAAAAACCGACTTCACGGTATCTTTGAAGTTTAAGATCAAATATGGGACCACTTCGTAGCTATACTAAACCCAACGCAAAAAGAATTTCCAAATCGGTTCATAAATGACGGAGTTCTGAGGTAACAAACATAAAAAAACATACAATCGAATAGAGTTAAGTTAATTAAGTCGGTTAAAAAGTAATTGTTTCAGGGCGATGAGCGCAGTGCAATGCAGTGCCGCATAAGACAATGGTTCTGGTTTGGTTTAAAACAAACTTCTACGTGGCGCTGCAATTGTGCGTGTTGCTTACCATCCCGAACTGTTATACTCCTCACAAGCTAGCTAAACTGCTAATGAACTGCTTATTCAGCAGCTCCCAGAGCCCCAGGGCCTACCCATAACAATTGCAGTGCCACTCAGAACTTTAATACAATAAAAAGCACTGATGAGTAGCTCTGCATTGCGGTTATCACCCCGAGACATCATATGTTAAGTCTCATACCTATACCTACCCACTGGCTACAATGTCCTTCAAACTGGAACTTTGTGCCGGAACACAGTAATGCTTGCGCACTACTACTTGCCGGGAAAATAACTGGCAAAGCTGTGGTAACTACCCAGGTAGCCTCCCGCACACGAGAGACCTACCACGAGTAGTTTAGAAGAAGCAAGCGCACAAACAGACAAACGCGGATAGGGACTTTGTTTAATACTAATTAGAGATAGAGAGGAAATGAAATGAAATGAGAAGAGATAGAGATACAATTTGTAAGATGTAGCTACCGAATTTTGTTAATCTCTGTTTATCAGACGTTGCCATAACATCTAATCTGGTTTCGATGAATACCTAACAGAAATAATCTAATTTCAAAGTTTCACAACACCCATGGAACATCCATGGTCCCACAACACAAATCCTTGCCCTTTTTTAACCGGCTTCCAAAGGAGGTTCTCAATCCAATTGGTTTTTTTTTATATATTGGTTACCTCAGACCTCTATCATTTATAAACTGACTAGCTGACCCGGCAAACGTTGTTTTGTCAAATAAATTAAAAAAAAATGTTAAGGGTGAACAACCCTTATCACTTAGGGGTATGAAAAATAGATAGTAGCCGATTCTCAGACCTACTGAATATGCATATAAAATTTGGTAAAAATCAAGAAAGCCATTTCGGAGGAGTAAGGTAACTAACATTGTGACACGAGAATTTTATATATATGATGATGATTTGGAAAGTTCTAAGTGGCACTGCAATTATTATGGGCGGGCGTGGCGCTTACCATCTGGCGAACGACTTGTTCGTTTCATCACTCAGTACCATAAAAAAACTTCAAAGTTTTAGCCAACTTTTGCAGTAAAACCGCCAAAACATCTTCCTGCTAGTTTCGGAGACGTGTCGTCATCTCAGGATAGGTATCAGGATATCAGGCAAGTCCCGGCTTCCTGCAAACAAGTACCGACAGGTACTAGCTATATGTTTGTGTAGGTGTGTATGTACTCGTTCGAAGGTAGGATGAATCAGCGCGAGGACGTCGATCGAATTATTGTACGATACGCTGTGCTGGATAAGATCTACGGTTTCGCACACATTTTCTTTTACATATAGGTATTTCTTTTTCTTTGGTGTACATTAAAGCATTATTGTGTATTGTATTGTATATTTATTATTTTCATTTGGAACATTTTTAATGACATTGTTTTTGTAAGGGCTTTGAGTCGCTTTGCGACTATGACAGCCCTGTTTATGCTAACCGTAGCCCTATTACACCAGACTATTCGCAATCATTGCATAGTCCGAGCCGCATCGTATGCGGGTGCAGCTAGTGCTGTGGAATGCTCATTTGGTACTTTAGATATAAGATTTGGTGGCACCGCAGTTGTAAAAACAAAACGCTCAACGATCACATACATAGATCCTGGCCCCTAACTAGGATTCCCTGTATCTAGGGAACCAGGAACTACGAAGAACATCCATGGTCCCGCAACACCCGACATGAAACAAATGCTTGCGCTTTTTTAACCGACTTCAAGAGGCGAAGGTTCTCAATTCTATTGTTTTTTTTACATTAGTTACCTCAGAACTCCATCATTTATAAACTGATTTGTAAAATTTTGCGTTGGGTTCAGTAAAGCTTCAAGGTATTCGCATATAAATGTCAACGATATTCGACCTTGGACTTCGAAGGTACATCAGAATTGATGTCTGTTTTTTTATAAAATAAATTATTTTCTGTTCACAAACATATATATGTCCCGTCGCGGGAATCGAACCCGCAACCTCAGTGTTGTATAAGATTTGAGACATTATACCCAACCACTACACCACAGAGGCTGTAAATTTCAGCTTCAGTGTTATGGGCAAGCGTGGCGCTTACCATCAGGATACGACTTGCTCGTCTCATAGTTCAATTGCATAAAAAACATTACGCACAGCTTTTCCGCTATAAAATGGACTCTAGATAAATAGTTTTACTTACAGACCTAACTATAATATGGCAGTATGTGCATATCCACTCATTTCTCTCCCCTCGCCCTCGCCGGCTCCGGTAGTGTTTCCTCAGTTTAGCGGAAACCCATGCAAATGTCCATGTGATGCAGTATCCTCAGATAGAAGGCTCGGCACGTCCAGCTCCAGCGCGTGACTGGCGTGACAACGAGCTGGGGACGTCACGTCATCGGGACGACACCGGAGTAGGGTATATGAAAAGGCCTAGCAAGACTTGAAACCCAGGTGTTTTTACGCTTAATAGTTCTGTTTGGCCACTATCTAACCTGGTGTGAAGCGATGATGTGCCGTTTCCCCAGTGTTTACCCAGGTGTTGTGCTTTGATAGTTATTTTCTATCATTATACACTAAAAACTAATAAAAGGACATTTCACTTCCACACGTCAAGTTGTGTAGGAAAAGCAGTTTCCCGTATTTATATATTTTTTTATTGAATGATTTGTTTATTTCTATTTTTATTTTATTTTATAATTTTAGGAAAACTTACATCAAGGTCTAATAACTAGGATACTTAAATATTGTACTAAGAGACATTTTACAAGTTTCCACATATAGGATTATATATCTGAATATAGTGAAAATAGGTCTTAAAATTATAAATGTCGTATTGTTGGTAAATTGTTGGTATTGTCTACATACAAAAATATCTAACAGGCCCTATCAACATCTACACAGTGGTTCCACACTCATTGTGCCGTGGACAAAAACTCAAAAGTAAAAAAAGGTATAATTTCTTAAGGCACTTATAACGCACAGTCACACAAAACCTGTTAAACGGCGCCGAAAAAATAAAATTAAGTTATTCAAGAATAAGAACCAACCCTTTAGCTGGCCGAGCGTCATAATCTACTTTATCAGAGAGCATCTTGGAAAAATAATCGCCAAAGTAATTTCAACCTTAAAGCACTTTGTCATTTATATATCATTGGCCGTTTTTCAATCCGCGCATAACTCTATAACTGCTAAGTGCGGTTTTAATTTGAGCATCAAGTTGATTTAAAAATTATTATGCTAGGATTTAGGGTAAGAAACACTAAGATGTAACAAAAAGCTGAGCAGAAATGAGTAGCTGCAATCCCAGTAGTCAGCAGCTTTCAATAAAGGTGTAAATCGTTTGATCTTCCAATAATAAATTAAAACAAAGTCATAAGCACGTGCAGATTTTACTCAAAATGTTCACACCTGATCGAAATTAAATTTAACGATAATGTTGCGTTTGCGAGACATGATGTTTGTTTTATCTTAATTTTTTATCTTTAGGGGTTGCTGAAAAGGTTAATAAAAATGACGTAAAAATATTGCGTAATAGAATTATTGCAAAATATTGTATTGCATATTTTGTTACGATCTTTTTTTAACATCTGCTGGATTGAGTCATCAGCTTGAGGCTTCTTCATCATAATAAAAATATTTATACATTAAAATCTTAATATCACTTGTATGTTCATGCTTGTTGGTTTTCTCATAATTAAAATTAGTTACACTATTTAGATGTTATATTAAAATTTGCAGAGCTTTCATAATTTGGAAAATTTCTGTAATAAAGATTTAGGGTTGACGATAGGATGTAGTAAAAAAAGCTAATTCTACACAAGTAAAGCCGTAAACAAAAGTTGGTTTTTGAATAAACATTCATGGAAGTTTATTCATGAAGCAATTCAAGCAGACAGATAAATGAGACCAAAAGTGTCAGCTTATTCGTTTTTTGGATTATGTAAAATATCTTTAATTTTGTTGTCCCGTGATGATGCGGCTGATTCATTGTGTGTATACCTACATTATAAGTTTGTCAAATAAATAAGCGTTAAAGCGGAGAAGTAATAAAAGTTAGTCTCTATTGCTTTTACTAAGCCTTTTAGTCTTTATTCATTTTATGAGCGAGTGTGGCAATGTGGCAGCACGTGCCACTTTCGATCCGACGCATCCGAGTTCGAATCTCGCCGCTGCTGGCCCCGTACCACTGACTTTCTTTAGTTATGAGCGGAATTAACGCTCGCTTTAAAAACGGTGAAAGAAAACATCGTGACGAAACCTTATGATGACCGTTTAAGAATTTATCACATGTATAGGTATACATGTGTCTAGGAAAACATTGCGAGGAAACCGGCATGTCCAAGAATTAATCACAAAAATTTAAGGACATGTGACATCCACCAACCCGCACTGGGCCAGCGTGGAGGATAATGACCCAAACTCTCTCTACGAGGGAAGGCCCGAGTCCCAAAGGTGGGAACGTAATGGGCTGACGATGATGATGATTTATTTTATATAAAGTCAGGATGGTTTGCTCTAAAATAATATAGGTAGAGTTATTTTGTCACTGAAAAAACTTCGAATTTGACATAATGGACGTTGTTCCTATTTTGCCGTGACCCAGATGTCGTTAGACAAAATCATCGTTTTTTTTTCACAATATAGCAATATTTTAAGACTTTATTTATGTTTGCGATAATAAAATAGAAATAGAAAAAGCAGTCTTTATTTCAAACATTTTCAAACATCAGCCACTGCCGATCAGCACACTGGCACTTTATAGCGTGACAAGGATCTGTATAAACACGGCCAACATTAGAACTAACGCGGTCACCTTGTAATGATAACCCAAATGTTCCTATTTCCATGCTTAAATGCCGCAGCAGCGCCCCCGTCTATATCCACGCAGACCCCTGTGTTGTGGCACTATATTTGTCAACGTTCGATAAGATTGCGGCGCACGCGCGAGTCACCTGCAAGCTGCACAGTGGATTAATGTCCTGATTATGAGGACAAATATTGGTTCCGCGTATAATATACAACGATTTTTTGTTAGGCTGATAAGATTGAGGCAGGTGCTTCTGATCTCGTGGTTTTGACTAATCAAGTGTTTGATAAACTAATATTTGAATTTCAATCTTTATTTTCGTTTAAAATATTATTTATAGAAATGTTATTGAAAAGTCATAGAGTGAGTGTGAATCAGTAGGAGCACGTCCAACCCGACGCACCCGAGTTCGAATCCCGCTGGCGTCGCACCACTGACTTTCTAAGTTATGTGTGATTTAATACTCGCTCTAAAAACGGTGAAGGAAAATATCGAGAGGAAGCCGGCATGTCCAAGAATTAATCACAGAAATTTAAGGGCATGTGACATCCACCAACCCGCACTGGGCCAGCGTGGCGGACAATGGCCCATACTGTCTCTATGAGAGAAGACGTGTCCCAGCAGTGGCAACGTGATGGGCTGATGATGGATTGAAAAATTAGCTTTACGTTTGTTTAGATGTTATAAAATGTAGCTCTCATTGTAAATAAATAAATAATTAAAATTTTTTTGGATGGCAGTAAGATTGTTACGGAGGCGTGACGCTTCTTACCATCACACATAAGACCGCCTTTACCTCGTTTAAAAATAGATAACGGAGTCGCATTTATGCTGCATTTCAGAAAAATCCTAGAAGTATCCACCTATAGCACTATATAACAGCTTTAGGTGGTGTGCTGGTGGATACGCTGGTGGAGAAGAAGCTGACAAGTCTCGAACACAGACGGAAGTGTCTCTGTCAGTTTCTTTGTTCCCAAACAGCAACAACTTGTGTCTCTTTAAGTTAAGAGTGAGTAGACATCTCATGGGCAAGCGTGCTCCTTCTTAGGCCGCATCTTCACTTTCCATCAGGCGAGATGTCGTCAAACGAATGCCCATTTACCAATAAAAAAATAAAGTTAAAATTAGCATGTTATATAAGCTACGAGTAATGAAACCGCAGGTATATTGCCGCACACATACAACAATGAGTCAGCCACACAAGCTTTAGCTCACTAAAAGCTAAAAGAGAAACCTGAATTTGTAGAAATCAATTGTAGCAAAACTTGTAAAAATCTTACAAATGTATTCTTCCCACGTCCATTCGCAACAATATACAATTTCACCTAAACAAATAGAACGGACATGATCTTACGAAGCTGTGTTAAATACTTAACGGTATATAAATTAGTCGTACTATTAGCTCGGGGTCCAGACCCCCGCCCGGTGGGCCGAGCGCGCGCGCCTTGGACAAAAACCTATTGTGTTTTTGGCTTATTATTGAATTTACACCTCCAGTGTGGCATAACAGAACGGTTTGGTGCGTGGCCGAATTGGCGAAAAAAATCTTTTAAGAAAATAATCGGAACTGTCGGGATTTTACTGTCGCCATCCGGTGTAGATGAAGTGACTGGCGGTTAGTTATTGAGCTCTTAGGGTCTATGCATACACTCTATTTTTAGCATAGGCTAATAGCATTACTGCGATTGAGTATCACAGCCGCTTTAGCGATTGCTACTCTTATAAATCGCAATCGCCATTTTTTTTCATCGTGGCGCAAAACTCTCCGCCTCTCTAGCAGTTCACCGAACAGTATCCGGAATCAAACACGCTTAGGTCACTTGACGGCTTGGATCTTTTGGATGAACCAAATTTGATCGTTGTATCAAAATTGCTGCGACTTGCGTTCCATAGTGAGAACAGTGAACCGTACAATCGCTGCATCTAGCTTCCGAAAAGCCATCGAATCGTCAACCGCTAAAAAAAGCGCGTGAAGATTGTTCAATCATGAATTTCTTCTTCTGACTTTTTATAAAACTTGTGTAATCGGGGAGACGGGTCTGAGCAGCCGCTCAACTGCCGTCTCTCTCTAGATCTATGTGCTCCATCTTAGGCCACATCATCGCTTCACATCAGGCGAGATAGTGGCCAAACATAGATCTATTAAGTGTAAAAAAAAAATATGCACTAAGCATCTACTACTAAATACAGTGAGCGATTTAATGAGCCTAGGTAAATCCATGTAAATATTTTTTTCAAATAAACACTGTTGGCGATCCATACCCAAATTAGCAGATGTGTTGTCAAACTTATGTATCTACTATACTATAAAAATAGCAACGTCAAATAAGTATTTACCAAATAAGATGCTCCATTTATCTCATTGTACAAATAACGGACGGTATTTTCCAAAACTATGTCCACAAAGGCGGCTCCTCAAATATTAATTTCATTTAACGCATCGCCTCAACTTGACATAATTACACATAATGTTGCTTCGCCTATTGAGATGCATCGTCAGAATTTTCTGCCCATTTCACGATAATGGTTGTGCCTAAGCCCCTGACAAACACTCGTGATGGATGCGATGCGGCGGTCACAAAGACCCATTGACAGCACCTACCCCCGAGCCCAATTATGAGAATCGGAAATGTACGGGAGATCTTGTCCACCCGCGTCGGCGGTCGAACCATTGAGCTTACAAAAAATTTGACAAAATATCTTGCACATACTTATGGAAAAAAAAAACGTAAATAGAAGTGAGATTTATTTGTGTTGGTTTCATAATTTGAATACACGGTTAAAAAGCTGTAAAGATCAGGATTATTGTCGTTTTAGTATCAGGAACTATGTTCATAGCTTACTTAATTTTATATTTCTAGAATCAATGATCAAAGATAAAAATACTGTCCAACTGATACCTCACATATTTAACGCTTGCTATCATCAGAATGCAAAATTAGAATCTCTAGATCAAAACCTCCCTAACTTCTGCCAGGGTTTGTACTTGCAGCTTGTGGCAGCATCTGGCTGTACCTAGTTCTAGTAGACGGTACACTGCTAGCTGAGCAGCATCAGACTAGTCGAGATGTCAGGCTTTCTCCCGGACTGCTTGCAGCACGCCTGCTCATGAAGCTCCCGACAATAGGCCCTGGTAAACATCTGCCCGCAATGCTTGCAGGGGAAAAGACCAGCTCGGTGACGCTTCAAGCCGAGGATATGACGGCAGACGCAGCAGCCCCTGGAACCAACAAAACATATTGTAACAAAAGTTCTAAATCCCTCAGTTTCTTGGCGTATCTTCTGATTAGTCGTTTTTTTCCGATACGGTGATAGAGTCATTATAATACGGTGATACTTCGGCAAGTATCGAACAAAAATCGACGAATTTATGAAACATTTCTATGAATAACTGTTTAAAATGTATAAACATTTAATGCCTTTACTGTCTCATTATCAATGATGTACCAGACTAAAAATTAAATGTTAACAAGAAATTGTAACCAATAATAACACGAAAATTTCATAACGTGTTTATTCCGTACGAAACATAATTAACAAACTTGCTAAAGTCGTTACAAATGAAACAACCACATAGACCTGCTTTATCAAGAGACGCAACATTGAAATAAATTCAGTTACCTCGGATTACCCAAATTATGCTGTTGAATATGATCGCTGAGCTGCGATGGGCGGCTGAACGACTTCCCGCAGATATTGCACACGTAGCGAGAGACTCTGGTGTTGGGGGGTTGAGGTGTATTTTGCAGTCGCGACAAATAGTAACAATAATCTATGTTCGGCATGTACGACAGAACCTGCTTCACTGTCTCTGTCGACACACGGAACAACGCCAGAAGTCCCATAGGATCCGTATTCACCGCAATCGTCATACATCCATGAATGGGGGTTGTGTCAATCTCTTCTATCCCATTATGAGCAATCTCTTCGATCTTATTGTTAACAATATCTTCAATCTTATTACTAACTATCTCTTCAACCGACATCGCTTGATGAGTCTTACACAAAGAATCTGTAACTTCAGTGGCGTGCTCTCTAGTCGGAATATCAATAGTTATTTTAACTGCACACTGCCGATCGTTATTGGATAATATTTCTTCTATGTCTCTTTTAACTATTTCACTTTTATTCATCTCCTCATACAAGATATCGTCAATACTATTCTGCCGCTTACTTGGACCTTCAGAAAATGAGAAAGCACTTAAAGTTTCCTCTTGGACACGTAGAAAAATTTCTTTGTCTATTTTACCAATCTGGTCACATGTACCTTCATCCTTTTGCAAACAGTTATTGATATTACAGGTTGAAGTGGCCCTGTTTTTGTTGTTCTTAATATCTTTCTTTGATTTTAGTTCTTCTAAAAATCCACAAAAAGCATGTATTAACGTATCTATTTTCTTTTCTATATTTGACAATCTACTTTGCTTATCACAGGTTTGCAATTGATTCATGCTATCAATATCACATTTATTTATACCTTTATATATTTTTTTAAGACATTCTTTGCATTTTAGGAAATCATGGTTCGTTTGTACAGATTGGCTTTTCTTCAATTTATGTCTGCTTGGATAAAGAGTCATCTCTTTTTTCACCTTATTAGTGTTGCCAGGAACATATCTCTGTAATCGATATTTCCATTGACAATTTTTTCGTCTCTCTTCGTTCAGCATATTGAGGCGCCCTCGTGACGCGGTGGGAAAGCAATAACTGTTATTTGGGTACTTGTAAGGATCATTAGTTGAAGGAAATTTTCTATACACACGAGGTCTATCTACATTTTCTTCTGGACTGTCTTTATTAGTATCATCGTATAAATCATTCAAAAGATGCTGACAGAGACATGGTTCATCCCATAAATATCTGGTATTGCAACAATCATTTTCATTAGTACTACAGTTTTTGGATTTTTCTGCCATTATTGTTGGTAAATTCTTTATTTTGGGATTATTACATCTATGTTTCTTTTTTAACTCGTTAATGTAATTGTTCCAGGCTTCACTTTGCTTTTCTTTTTCTCGAGATTCCACTAATTTTCTCACGAGTAGCTGCAGCCTTGCATTTCTTTCCAAGGTTTTTTTGACGAACTCTTGATTATACTTAGTACCACCTGGGCGACAGTACGTAGTTTTCTCTGCACAACTAATTTCATTCACCTTGTCTTGATTCGTACTGATAGAAGGTTCTTTTAAAGTGTCTTTGGTTTTTACTAATGAAACTTCTTCCATTTTACGTTTTGAGCTCGTCGTGTTATAAACGGCATGAGACAGGCTTGTCATCAGCTGCTTGCATGCCTGTAGCTTAGCGTCATCCGCGTACATGCAAAAATTATGAGGCAATTGGTTTTCTTCCGTTGACTGATTTTTGTTTGTACTTCCATCGGTGTCTAGTGACGTGGCGCTACAAGATTCATTTATTTTTAAGTTTAAATATCTTGGGGATTTTTTGTTTCTAAGATCACTGTGTATTATTTCATCAAGTTTCAGATCTAAAGTAAAATTATTCATTTTTAGAGATTCCATGCTAGTACGCATTTCATTCGGAAACACATTGTAATCCATATAAGACGATCTTGCAGGTAATTCCATGCTATTTATTCACATACTTTTATATCACAATTAATTTTTCAGCAGCCAAAATAAGCCTTGAATTTGACATCATGAATATTTCGAACAAATTTCAAAGGAGCTTTTATACGAATCTCGATTTCACGGAAAGTAAGGAGCATTGAAGTAAGGAGTTTTTGAATTTTGACAACAAGATGTTTGTCAAGAATATAAACATTTGTCTAAAGAGAATTTTCTGTAGATGTAAATAGTTATCTCGTGGAGCCTTTGCGTGGAAATGTATGTGGAAGAGACATGTCGATTTTGTTTTATTTTCCAATACAAGTATTTCTTTGAGTGGTAAATGTTGATAACATGGAAATAGGAATGTTAGGGTTGTTATTTTAAGTTCCTTGCCTGATCATCAATAATTATTCATAAACGTGCACGAGGGTAGTCAATAAAACAAAATGGTGTTACTTTTCATATTTTTCAAAGAAGTCCGAAACTTCGTGTAACATTTTATTTTATTCGTGTAAATTTCCAACACATTAATTTTATTTAATCTCTATTTCAGGCAACATTAAAATAAGTTACAGATGTTATTTTCTTTATTAATTCAAGCTTGGTCTGGCTAGGTCTGGTCTGGTCAGGCCTGTGTATGAAGTAGATGACCATCAACCAACACTACTTGAAACATACAAGTTTTGTTATTTTTTAATCACTTGACACTGGCTAAATGCCCAAACCGTTGCACGGTTTTGGCATTTAGCAATCGTAATTATTTTCAAAACATAAAAACTGCTAGTTCAAGTTTACATGCCAGAGTGCCCAACCCCTTCAGACTTAGGGGTTAAGTAATGTGGTGGAACTTAACACGAAGCTTCATATGGACTTTTTATAAAACAAACAATTTTTCAATACATACGCTACGTTTTGAAAAATTGCTTGTTTTTATATTATGATATTTTAATTCTACGTAACATCCTTAATCTTGTATAAGCTTTTCGTATAATTTTATTAGCAATAGTCAATGCAATTGTCATAAACACTAAACTTTTTATATATATTTAAGATTTTACCCAAGAAGTTGCTGAACAAACATGCAAAAACTCAAAAAACTCCATATTATCTCATATACTCTGCAATAAACTTATGATTTTAATGCACAAAAATGTAAATGAAGATATTTAAGAGGTTAATAATAAGGAAAACCAACAAAACAATGTAACGTGTCCAGAATCCTTCGATCAACTGAGCCCAAGAGGTGTGTGGCCTCACACAATAAGGTTTTAATCAAGACCACCCAAACTTGCAGGAAAATTACAACGAGTTAGGAATGCAACGAGGGCAGATCTTAAAGTGTAAGGCCTTGAGACTTGTTGAGATCATCTACCTACACACACAGCGGTATATAATAACCAGATTTTTTTGTATCTAACTTAAAATTATTTTTTTCATCATCATCATCATCAGCACATCACGTTACCACTGCTGGGATACGGGCCTTCTCTCATAGGGAGAGTATGGGCCATAATCCATAACCTTGCCCGGTGCGGGTTGGTTATTTCATACCTTCCCTAAAAAAATAACAGAACTCGACTTCGGTTAAACTAGTCCATGCGCTTCCATGAATAAGAAATCTCACATTTTGTTTAACGTTCCCTATGTTAAACAAAAGTATACGTTTTATCAAACAAAAAACCGACTTGAATGTATCTTCGAAGTCCAAGGTCAAATACCGATGAAATTTATATGGGACCACTTCGTAGATATACTGAACCCAACGCAAAAATGATTTTCCAAATCGGTTCATGAATGTTGGAGTTCCGAAGTAACAAACATAAAAAAAATATTTTAAAAATGCAATCGAATTGAGAGCCTTCTCCTTTTTTTAAAGTCGGTTAAAAATGTGAGTGTTCTTATTAAATAAACAATTAAAATTATATCCAAAAAAAAATACGAACGACACCATCACAGCAGTCTGTTTAGACAACGCAACGTGTCGTATTTTTTATTAAATGTTTTTTTGTTATTTGCATTTTAAATAGTTCTCTAGCGCCACGCCCCGGGCTCGTTCGCAAGTTGTCGACGATTATGTTAATGTGCATTAATAGAATATTCATTGGGAAAGCCACCCTTAGTTGTTAGGGTGTATCCACACTGCGGTTGCTCGATGACGATCGAGGATTCGGCTGTTCAGATGGAGTTAGTATGGATCGTGTAAAAGATGAGATTGGTAATCGTGGCGTCACTCTATCTTTCAATGTTCAATTCAGTCTTTATTCATTTTTGGCATCACAGACGCACTTATGAACGTCAATTATTACAATGACTCTACCACCCCATCGGAAAAAGAACCACTACACAAGATACGGCAAAAACTGAGGGGCATTTTTTTTAAAACTTTTGTTACAATATTTTAACGAACAATATTATGTTTCTTATGTGCCAGTTGGCTACTTGGCAGAAGCGGAATGTTTCACGCATCTTTGTGTTCTATGTAATTACAAACTGTATAGTATGCAATTTCATTACAAAATTTTACACACGCAATTTGAATCTACTTTCTGTGAGCTCCCTTTTTCTTTTAGTCGAATTGATAAAAATGGTCGAAAGCTGATCGAATATCGACTGATGTGCAGAATAGTAGAGGATCCTCTTACTTACAGCGTTTTTTGATATTCTTCGCTTTACGATCAATACCATGTAACATTTTCCCCTATCTACTCTGGATATTGACTTAATAAGCAAGCAATTATTTGAGCCGATTAGCATATACTGATCAACATTGATCTGTCTCAATGTGTATGCACCATTACACAGTATCGTTGCCTCTGTTCGTTTGACACGCGTGAAGCGTGCCGGCCTGCGCTTGTCTACTCGTCATATGTCGTCGTCTCACAGCTTTTTTATTTTATCTTCCCTTGTTTATGAATAATAAAATTGAATACGTCGATATGTTCTGCTGAAATCACCCTGTTCCGTTTTAGTGTTACTGTCACTCATAAAGTGCTTATTGTGTACAGTAGTATCTCTGTTCTGGTCATCAAGACCTATAAAGTTGTATTTGGTAAAAGTTTTGGTAAAGTTAAATTATTGTAATTTGATTTTAATTCTATAATTATTGTTGCAGGGTTAAATTAAAAATAATTTGGTAAACGTCCCAAAATTATAACATTACCAAACAAAACACCAATTTGTATAATTAATTCACAAAACAGCCTTATTCAAATACCTAAGTCAAGTCGCCTTGTCAACTGTACAGTGTACTCCCCTAACCGAACCTATACAATAATAATTGGATTGCCCTCCACTACGCAGGAGAGTAAATAACAGGCAAATTACAAAGAACGCCCTTCAAAGGGTCACCTACAGGAGCGGCCCTAGAACTTACCCTGAGGGACTCCGTACCGTTAATTTATCCTACCACAAAAACTGACTTATGTTTTTTCCCCCATACTGTTCTGCATACATTACGTGCCTGATTCTTTTAAACCAAGGAGGACTTATATGAAAAGTTCAATGTATTTTCTTTAGGAAGTTATGATCGACTGTATGAAAAGCTTTAGCCAGGGACAAATTCCAGACGGTACTATTAAATCAAGGTGAAGGTCATGTCCTGCTGGGTTTCTATGGGGATGAATACTTCAGATTGGCAATCAGAGGGTATTGAGAGAAGTAATTCAATAAATAGGTAATGAATAAAGATTGAAGAAGCTGAGATATGACCTACTATTGTGTTGTTTGCTTGAGATCGTAGAGTACTACCTTTTCATTAGCCTGAATAAAAATATTTGATATCCGAGAATTGTAAAATAAATATTTGGCTGAATTAGAATTGTGTTGAGTACGAACTGGTTGTAGATGTTGAATTTGAATTAAAACAAACAAACATTTGAATTCAACTAATCTCGGCCACTGGCTAAAATTATTAAAAATTTTACAAAAATTAGACCTACTCTAAAATTAATACCTGTATGGTGTTGTAATACCGAAAAAGCCTCTTGACCTGAATTATCTCTATCATCAACGACAAGTCTAAACTTGATGATGTCGTCCAAATATCATTTATCTCGAATCAAGCCTCACAATCATAGCCTCCTTAACAACATCATAACGAACTAATTCGTCAGAAAGAGACGAGAGAAACATTTCTTTATAAATCATCAGGGTAAGAGAGAGAAGGCGATAGTTCATTGTGTTTATATAATAGTTTGTCTACATGCTTGTTCGATTGTGCTTCAGTCGCACGAAAGCTTTTTTATTTTATTTGATCTTATTATTCATAGGTAAGCATTATTGTTGCGAGGCCAGTTTTTGGGTACCGCTTGTTTGGAAGTTAGGGTTCTCTGATTGTAAAACGAAATAGATTGGTCATAACTGACTGATTATTTGTCATGGTTTAATTTGTTTGGTACAATGCTGGACAAGGTCCAGTTTTTCGTACATTTCATTAAATTTCATTTGATCTGTAAACAAACATTATATTATACCAATATTATTTATGTCTTCGTTTTATAGACCGCGATCATGACCATCTAACATTTAATAGGAACTTTAACCTAATTCTAGTTTATTTACCGCCCTAATTTATTATCTCTTAATGTTTAGTTTTTGATGGCTGCATAAGACAATGGCTATTACTTCCTATCTATTTATTTAGACCAAATTTAATATCTCTGCATATTATTCGGAATATTTATTTCATTCATTTAATAATAAGTTAATGAACCCCACAACTTACGACTATCGCTTAAATTATGAACAACTTAGCCAATATACCCAAATGTAAATTTTCCTATTTGTGAACAATCTACGGAACCCGCTGTCAGTTCAGTGGCTCGACTATTTTTTTCACACCACAGTCTTATGTGAGGAATGCGAGTTTCTGGAGATTACGCCCTGTCGGCAGCGCGGACAGTGCCATTGTGCCCACCGTCACCATTGATACCCAGCCTAAGGTGTTGCCATGGGTTTCAGACATTTCAACGTTTTATTAATGGAGAACTATTTGAAGTCAATCGTCATGGTTTCTCCTGTTTTGTGTCACCGGCATCTGTGACATTATGATATTGAACATTGAGTCTATGGTGTTTCCATTGGGTTAATATTTCTGTGATATGGTTTTATAATATTCAGGCATGCACCTACTTGAAATGACGGCGTTCAAAGATCGATATTCAGTTGGTTAGAGTTTCTTGTATATGTAGTTTCTCTACGTTCAATTAAGATCATAATATTATACAATTACAATTACTTATAAACTTTCTTTAGACAATTTGTCTAAATCAGCGCTTTTTGAAATTTCATGCTAAGTTCTCACCAATACCAATACGTTCTTCCCAAAAGACCTACACAGCTCATTACAAATCTAAAAATATCGACAAACATTTCTGTAAAAACCTAACACACTCATATCGCCAGTGCATTGACTTCAACTCATGTCATTTTATCTCCTATTCAAATACAATATAATATTGTTTCTGGTGGTGTCGTCAGACCGTGAGAATTGGCAGTGGATTCCGTTACATCTTATCTTCAGTTGATAACTCCGTTGTAAGGCCTGGCCTTTTGTTTTAACTCGGATAGTTATGAAACGAGTTGCCAGATTTGATATGAATTTGTAATATTTGTGGGGGAAGTATTCGGGTTATTTTAACTAATTGTTATTTGGAACTTTGTTCTATGTTTGGTATTGAGGCAATTGGTAAGGAAGTTTGAGTGATAATTAAGTCGTAGAATATTTTTGTCTAAATAGGTGGTAGGCACTAGGCATAAACTGGTTGGTTTATAACCGTACCGTCCTAGCGATGATTGCCGACAGGGTAGAGTGCCCATATATTAGACACTGGTGCACCAGGCATGTTACTAGCAGTTCCGGGTAGCAACTTGTGACAGATCTGTGCAGCAGGGTGTAGTAATTTAGTGGTAAGTTACATTAAAATATCTTTATGTCTAACATTTGAGTTATTATTACTTGAAATTAAGAAATTTTATTTTATCTTATAAGTTAGCAGTTATAGTTAAGCAGTTAATAAATGTTAATTCTATTTATATTTCTTGTTGATCTATTGGTACTAAAAGGAAGCCCCAATAATAAAAGGCAGAAGTAGCACTTACTCGGTAGATGACCTCGTCTCCGTTACTTCAGGAATGAAAACTTTGGCACATCACTGATTAAATTCCCCAAAAGGCGCGTCCCATCACTTTTTATGAATGTCCTAAATTTAAAAGAATGCGTAGTGATGATTTACATACCTACATCATTTATTTTGCTAACTGCGCCTCGCGGTTTCCCCTGTGGTTTCCCGAAGCAAAAGTATTATAAAAATACCTATAACGAAGTAATAAGCCTATGTATCAATCCAGGGTATAAGCTATCTCCATTCCGATTTCACTCAAATCCATTGAGCCGTTACAGCGTGAAGAAGTAACAAACACAAACAGACAAACTTTCGCATTTATAATATTAGTGTGATTTGGTTTTGCAAACATTTATAATAATTAAGAATTTAAAATTTATTTAAAATTTCCCATCACGCACTTTTACTGCACCTCTACCATTTTTTCTTGCACGTCCTGAATGACTGGTAAAAAATGCTATCTAGCATTAAGTCTCCATGTACAAGCTGTTGTGCTATATTAAAGTCAGTGCTGCGGGGCCAGCAGGATTCCAATTCGGGTGCGTCGGATTGAAAGTTGCACATGCCCCCACTTAGCCACACTCGCTCTTTCGTGAGTAAACAGTGCAATATATACACTTTATTTTGCTTTAAGTATAACTTATACAAAAACCTTTCTTAAGCGAATAACTTAACAATAAAAACAAATCTTATCGATACTAGTACAATTAAAATTCCTTCTTCAAGGACGTGATACAAATACCGAAGATTCTTTTAGAAATGAATTCGAAATCCCGATCTTTAGTAAAAAGGTTATTATAAAAAATAATGAAAAGGTAATAATCAAAAAGGCTGTTGTTTCGCCACGCCTACTGAGACCTACCTACTGATGCTATTAAGTATTCTGTGCTACTGAGCCGCGTGCATTCAATGTTCGTTATTGAACTGGTGATATATGTTGACATTTAATTGGATAGTTATACCTATGTATACCAACTTAGCCACTAATACTCTATACTTACTTTACAGGTAAGTAGAGGGTGTAGTGCAGGTAAGTGGTGTGTAGGTACTAGTGGTTACAAGGAGTCTTAAATGTCACTCAGATATTAAATATGTCGCTCTATACTAAAAAAAAATACGGTAAACGTTCATTTGATAGATTTTAATATATGTCAAATATAATATGATTTTTTGGAGTGGTAGGCTCTAACCGTGGTTGTAATATAACCCACCGAACAAAGCCATGCCCTCAAGCGACCTAGTCGTGTTTCGGGATGATGTTCGGTGAACCATCGGGGAGACGGGTCTGAGCAGACGCTCAACTGCCGTCTCTCTCTAGATCTATGTGCTCCATCTTAGGCCACATCATCGCTTCACAGTGGCCTATCAAGCGTAAAAAAAAACGAAATGAATAATATCTATAATATTATATATTTTGTAAAGTTTTCCTCTACTCGAGCTATTGCTCGGTGTACTGAGCGCCTGCCCCGAGACCCTCAGAGAAAGGGTGGCTCAGTTCCCCTACTAACAAATACGGAATCTCCTAACGTTTTGCTGATAATGGTGACTGTGTGGATGGCTGCATGTTTCTGATTGATGCTAATGTTAATGTGTGAATCCTGTTTACTGCAATATCTGTGAAGGCTTTTTGCTATGACACCGGTTGCTCCTACTACTATGGGTACTCCTTCGGTTGGTGTATTCCAGAGTCGGGTTATTTCAGCTTCGAGCGCATGGTATTTATATTATATTTGTATTAATAATAATTAATATTTAATTATAATATCTTATAATATCTATATTTAAATACGTATATCAAGAGAACAGTCACTTTATGATCTTCTATGCTACATTCAAAAGCGATTGTGATAACAAACAATCGTTCGAGCTAAACTTATCTTCACCAATTTTGTCCAAAGATTCTGTTGTTTCATTTTCCACACATTTTATCTCTAAAGATAAGACTCTAATGTAATCTCTAAAAATAAACAGAAAGCTATCAATTAGTCTGCGGCTTGAGGTCCAATTGGATTAGATGCCAACCCACAACAAAAACGAGATAAAAAAACAGAAGAAAATAAAAGGTATAGAAAAAGGTGATGGAGCCTCCACTTTTAATTAACGTTTACCGACGTATTGTTTTAGTAAAAAGAATGAAAGAAAAAGTTTAAGGTCGGTATAAAGTTGTCGAGAGCCGATAGGAAAGCAATCCATTCTGTGTACAATGAAACTTTAGTCTGAGCCGTTTACATCTTCCGACTACGAAGCAAGCCTCACAAGAAACGTATAAATAGTAAAATAAAAGATCGATTGAAAACTGGTCACTAAGCAACTTATAAGTAAACCTATAACTTAGATTTTGTTATTAAAATTTAAAACTATTATTTGACATAATAATACAATTACATTCTCACTTTCTTAATGATTACTAGTAGTACAGATTTTTCAATAAAAATTACTAATTTTTTTATTTATAAAAAAAAACATTGCTTTCTCCATCCAAAAGAAGTATGGTAGAGATTGCTTGAAACTATAAACGCGTTAAATACCTCAGTTATTTTTTTTTTATTAACAATTTTATTGTTGTGTACATTAAAGTCGTTACTGGCCTCCGATCGTGTCGTCCACTTGAAGAGTCTTTCCTCCGTCCTCGTATTTTTTCGTCCATCGAGTTGGCCACCTCGCCGCGCCGTGATGCTTCCCGGCGCGTTCCCACACGCGCTGCCGATACCGTACAGTATGACCACGTTAAGATCGACTATGGTCCTCGTAATTGTTCCCGAGATACAGGGACATTTCAGAGCGAGGATCTATTATTAATACGCCCAACGATCACATATATAGGGAACCAGGAACTACGAGGACCATGGTCCCACAACACCTAGACACGAAACAAAAGCTTACGCTTTTTTTTGTGCACAAACATTTGTCCCGTTTTGGGAGTTGAACCCGCAACCGGTGGTGTATGAGATTTGAGCCAACCTGCCCAACCACTACACCACAGAGGCTGACAAATGTTTGTAACACACACTTTCACACTCTTTCAATAATGTACTCTCAAACAAAATGTGAGTGTGTGATAAAAATCCAAGTTAGATCACGTAGCGTATATAGCGTATGGAAAGCAAAAAAAGAAAGAAAGTAAACACATTTATGCGAGACAGATACATATGGGCCATATATTATCTGCTATACAAGCCCCGTGCGGCTTGATGGATGTCTGTTTGACTTCCCTGTTTCCGGGTCCCTGTCTATGGGAGATTTGCGGACCAAGCAAGAAAATGGTATCCAATACTAGAATCATATTCTGACAACAGACAAATATTAACGCAGTCTAACTATATCTCCAGACCGCCCGGTCGGGGTTCGATTCCGTTTTTTACGTGTTCGGAGTGACGTCTGTGTTAGTGGCCATCATGACGTGATAAATGTCGCTCTCTCTGCACAGAAACTAATTAAGATACGAGTTAACACACACATTCTGAAAGTACATTGAAAGATTCGCGATTATGGCTTTAATATCATTGGGGCACGCACAAAGGTCCTACTATCTTTTCATCCTAGTAACATTGTATGTGCGAAAGTTTCTGTGGATGGATGTATAGGATGTCTGTTACTTAATAATGCAAAAACAATAGAACGCATTTTGATAAAATTTCATCAGTACGAATTATTGTACATAAGTACTTTTATCCCGAAAAATTGTCCAGATGGGTGTAGCCGCGGGACGCAGCCAGTGATAAATAAACTATGTGTCATCCACGAACCCGCACGAAAAGTATAGAGTAAGAGACTGCTCTATAGAAAATATCGTAGAAAAAAGTACGATGCTAGATAATAGTATAGTAAAACGTTGCGTAGAGACAGCTCTACACTACCGCACTATGGTAGAGCAAACAAGGCGCAAGTCAACCAACCACTCGAGAGCAGACTGCGTCCACTCCCACACGTCTAGGACTCTATGAAGGCAAACATTACGAGGATGGCTCTATGCAATATGGAACAACTCCGAAACAAAGCTAAAAAAAACACTGTAAATGACGGCACCGTTGAATAAGAATGACATTTATATGCCAAAAATACATAAATCAATAAAATTTTCATTACCTACTGATAAGAAACATAAAAAAATGTATTTTTTCCTGTCTGCTACAACATATTTTTTTTTAGCCGACTACAAAAAAAGGAGTTGGTTCTCAATTCGATTGTACTTTTTTATGTTTGTTACTTCAGAACTCTGTCTGATTTCAAAAATTCTTTTTGCGGTTCAATATAGCTTGGACATGGTCCCATATAAATTTCATCGATATTCGATCTTGGACTTCGAAGATAGGTTCATCAGAATTGAAGTCGGTTTTTTTTGTAATACAATGTGTACTTGTTGATAAAGCAATGCCGCCGGCTATTTTGTGTACAACGTATGTATAACATTTTCTATACCTACCTGAAAATGATAACTTTCTGTAATAAGCAAATCAGTTTTCTAAATCTAAAATGGTGCTTTGTATCCTAAACAGCTCCTAAAAACTAAGAGCAGCGTAGAGGTGTATTGCATGCCAAATTCCAACATGTAACCCTTATATTTTGAGCACTACCTACGTATTTTTTATAATTTTTTTTAATAGCTACGTTCGCCGCCTTTGCTTTACTGCATAACACCGTCACAGTATAGAAGTTTGGTAAACACTATCAATAACAAAGTGTTGTGAAACAACAAAAATGTTTTTGTTGTTCCTACAACATTTCATTCGAAATGTTTTCTTACTAGATTTCCATGACACTTTACTGCCATGGAATGTCACGGATGGATATTTATTTTACGGATAAATAAGTAAGTAAGTACATAACATGATTTGCTACAAAAATCAAGCTCGTATACTCTTTCTCTATTTCAAATCTTATTTTTGGCAGACATATTAGTTTTTGTATTTGTTTCGTGCCTGGATTTTATCGCATCGTGATCTTTGTAGAGACAGACAGAACAGACGATCCTTTTGAAGATAAAGTAATAATTCGACGCCTTATTTTTAAAGGGCCTTTATTACTAAAAACCATTCTACACTCTAATTACTAAAACTAAACTACTTACAAGGAGAAGCAATTGGACAACCTATTGACCATTAAAGGCTATGGAGCATTTGCTCCAGCCCACTACCAGTTGGCAGCATACCCATGATGCAAGCAGTATTATTTTGTGATGTAAAGAATTCTCTTATGCAATTTCATGACGCGACGAGCAGGTCGTTCCCCGGGTGATAAGCTACACGTCCGCCCATAACAGTTGCAGCATCACTCAGAACTTTGTTTGCAAAAACTAGTGCCGCACGCTCGTAACCCTGAGACTCATAATGACCTAATTCTTCGGTAATTAAATATTAGGGCAAGCCATGAAGGAAGAATTACTTAGTCAGTGCTTAGTGCCAGTGGTTGAAGTTGGTACTTACTTGCCTATATGGGGCACTGATCTCTATGGTATAGACAACTTCCGATTTCTATGGTGTGGGGTTACGCTGGCTGCTTAGATAAAATAACATATAAATTGTTAGGATTACCGCAAAGGTAAGGTTAAGGCAAAGTTAAGGTTCACACCAAAATTTCGACAGGCTGGTCGCTAAGTACAAACAACTTGTGCACCAGCACATAACTTATAACAAACAAACTAAGCAATGTTTCGTAAAAAGAATCAGGCATACCATCAAATACCTCCGCTGGCGTTAAAATAGCTGCCCAGGGGTCCGCGGCAGGTATCAACACAAAAAACGCGTCAAAAAAACGAGTGGAGACCGGCAAGTGCGCGCGTGACGTACGTTTGGATCTGGTGTGGGAATCTCACTGTTTTCGAACGTTTCTTTTTTCTTTTTACCCAAATACACCTTCAATGGCCGCTGGGCTTGCAGAGGACTGAATGTCACAAATAATTATGGTTGAAGGTATGGGATGAGATAGATAATAGCTCTACTTATACGAAGATTTGTCTTTTAAAAAGATCTTTGTAGACCTATTGCTTTATGCCATCACTAATTGACAAAACCTACAGTGCGTTATCATGCAAGCGTGCATAGAAGTCCTTGAGAAGCTCGATTGAATAAATAATACAAAATTTAGCAATGTTGTACAAGAAACATTATATGATGAAAAGCGAAGATGTAGTCAGCGCGTTTGAACAAGGAATTATCCGATACATCCCATAACAATTAGCGAAATTTGTTTATGTATCTAATAACACGCCTGGAAGGCAACCTTCAGAGATCCACAAATATTTCTTTAATTTGCCGGCAAATCAAACACAATGTAGGTGGTCCGTCCACCATCACTCTGACACCAATATTTGTGCAACGATACTTTACAAATCACCGGAACGTCGCACCTTGTCATTATTTTGCCGAAATCGGTTTTTGCTATTAAATCATCTCTATAACAATCCAAAAATCTATGAACCTTATGCATTAAAACCCAAGATGCGTATTGCAATGACATTAATATTAAGATCACAACAGTTTTTGAGGTAAGGCGTGATCAAGTCGGTGTCTTTTCAAGTCGGAATCGTTTCAAAAACCAAGGGGCGGGTCAAGTCTGTTTGACCAGCGATGCCGCATGTGTTTTTCAACAAATTAGCGATGATTTGTTCCTGCCACGACTATTTGGTTGAAATGGTTTTGTGGTGATGATTGAGCTGTTAAACGACCTCGTTTTTCACGAGTGTGTGGTCCCTACCGTTTTGCTGCGTGTTTTAGAGACACAAGATATTGTGTTTTTGTCCAGAAGCTATTGATTTTCCTTCTTGAGCTTTAAGGGATATTGCTGGAACATTACAGCGTCTGATATTTCCCATATTTCAATTGCCTATTGGACGTTGGCCAACCTAATTTTGCAGAAACGGATGAGATTACGAAGCCTCGCGAAGAAATCCAATAAATTAAACGCCGGCAGACAGTCTCAACCACTCGACTCTCTCGACTTCAAATTAGGATGACTCTAAAGAAGACTGAAAAGTTGGACGCAACTATCACATTTGATGATTTCATTTTGTTTCATAAGATAATGACTTCGAAAAGACTTTCTTTCCGTTCAAATATAAGTAAATAAGTAATTTGATTTTCAATTAATACAGTTAGTATGTTACCATAAAGTGTACTGCATTTAATTACAACAATGGAATAATGTCGTTTAATGTTAATAGGTTACATTGGCGTGCAATTTGTGCGCGATAGTGGTTCCTTACAGTTTAGAAGTCGAGGGCGACGGTAGACAAGACGTTGTCTTCCATTTTTGTGAAATCTAACCGGACGCACTATATTTCTTTCACGACCTGAAAGACTGGTAGACAATTCTAAATAGCATTAAGTCATTCCTTGTACAATTTTTGTATAAATAAATCCAGAGGAACTCAACATGGTTAAAGATGATGTAAAACTCATTTGTCTTCTCCATCATTTACCATCAAGGATGGCAGTAAAGCCTACGGTAATATCCCGTGACGTCACCTCCGCTTCCGGCCAGCTGATGTCTGTCTGACTGTCACGTACTGGCACAATGTCAGTGAAAGTCATAGCTTAGTCACAATAAATTATAAATTATAACTACTGGGATGATTGAACTCGCTTATAAGGTATAAGGTAGGCTTTAGTTATAAGGTATCATGGAATCGCGCATAGCAAATTGTGGGTACTGGTTATCGAATTTGTTTATATATTTTATATCCATTCTAAAATTATATTTACCCTCCATATAGGTTCTTATAATATGAAAGCGGATGTGCCGCAAACTTAAGCACCGTTCAATCTTATCATTGTGGACTAAAAATGTCATGGTCAAATTATCTGACGTCACAATAACATTATAACGACATTCGATGACTTCCTATTTCTAGAATCAATTACATTTGCAATGAAATAGAAAAATCGATGCGTTGACTACAACCGAAGCGTTTAAATGTCAAGTTCTATATATCTATCACTTAAAGGCGGTTCTATTTGACCGACCGGTAAATAATACGACTTTCGATCCGATGCGCACGCTATGCGTTTTTAAGTAGGCAATCAGAGAAACTCAGTCCTGGCATCAAACGAAGCCTCTTCCAGTCGGAACTTCTTAGCCCAAACTCTGTGAGAGAAGGTTTTGGTTTCCAGAAAAGGGAAAGTAGCGGGCTGATAAAGATTTGCGTGGTAAGCTCTGGACATATTAACTGTTTTGAACCTGTACCAGTAACCCTGACAAATATACTCTTCAAATCCTGCGAAATCCCAAGCCCCGTCCGGTAAAAACTCACAACCGTCTACGATGTGCGTAATTGTACACTCTACACGCACCTCTTCTGATGTGCGTACACTCTACTAGCATCTTAATTCAACGCACACTCGGAATAATTCGGCGACTTCCACATAGTTGCGCGTCTGCGCGCGCGCCCAGACGAGCTCGCGCTGACTCACTGCTGTTCCGCTCGCTGTAGGAAGTTGTATTTAAATAACTTCATTATTAACTTTTTAGTTTGAATAAAAGAACGACGGTTTTATACGTAGAGAGAGGATCATTTTATACAGCAGGTGTTTCCACTTTACAGCCAGAAACATACTTGGAAGAGTAGCCTGGTGCTGTCGTGTTGTTAGACAAATTCGCCCAAAGTTTTTTCAGATATGTTCATACCTTTTTTATGGAATGCATACCTCTACGGCTGTCTAGTAAATCATGCACTATTCATGATGGAAGACTATTCATGAACGGTAGTAAGTAGAATTACATTGTTAAAGAAAAATTGTTTCTCCTCAATCTTTGAGGAGAAACAATTTTTTTTTAAATTGCCCTTTCATCAAAAATAAATTGCATTCCATCACGAATAATCAATTTGATTGCATACTTTACTAAAGACCACCCGTCAATACTTACCTACTATTTTCAGAACAAACTCTCTAGCTGTCTGGGCGTCACCCTTTAGTTCTATTTTTCGTTTTAAAGCATGAAGATCAGAGGTACCGTCGACAATGAAGCCTTCCCAGAAAGCACCCGTACGTGCCTCTGCCTACCCGACAGCTAAGCGTGATGTTTGCGCGAATTGGAGGAATTCGTATAAAAACCGTACTTTAGTTATTTGTTGATCAATTGTTAGAATAGGATTGGAATTCACGAAAGCTTCGGTTTATTTGCAGATATTGATAGTTATTAAAATATAGGATCTGCTTTAGATTTTGGAATCCTCCTTTAAAAATTTAAATATTAAGTCTAAAGTCTTTGAAATTACTCGTATCTATACTTATGTAATATATAGTGTATGTTATGTATGAATATAAGAATACTATCGCCCTCAATACCAGATAATCCATACTACAAGCCATAACTTTGCTACTAAACGACAAAGATTTGTTCAAACACGCCTAAATATTAGGTAGTTATTATACCTAGGTTAGTTATGTGCCAACATAAATATCGTATGAATTGGTATTGATAGAATATAGTAAAGACAAAGAGTAGTTTGTACCTATATAATTCTTCTATAGATGAAAACCACTTTCACTAAAGAAAAAGGGTCAAATGAATCAGATTTTCGTAACGCAATTTCGTACGGAATTGTGTTGGACCTAGCTTCTTTAAAATTTCAATAACATCGGTAAAACCTTTGTACCTGTAATATATTGTAGGGTGGGTACATGCAAAACTAATGTTTTTGTCAACTACCTTGAGATAAATAAATCAGTCTTGAGTTTACGTCGTTGTGGTTTTATTGAACAATTACAAGTGGCGCAGTTTAATTGGAAATTTGCCGGAAATATCGAACATGCCATTCGGGAAGTTACATGAATTTGATATTCATGGTCGTGCGAATTGGGATGCGTATGTGCGGCTCGTAGAACAGTTCATTTTATTAAATGATATAAAGCGTGAGTTGCGGGTGGCTACATTGGTGACACATGTCGGAGCGGCCACGTATGAGCTCATGTGCGATCTAAGTGCTCCAGATCACCCAGAAAACAAAGAGTTCGACGAGCTGGTGGCGTTAGTCCGCGACCATTTGGAACCGAAACGATCAGAAATTGCTGAGCGGCACATATTTCGGCAGCGGCGACAGGCGGAAGGCGAGAACGTAGGCGTTTTTCTACAGAATCTCAAGCATCTCGCGACATATTGTAAGTTTGGTGCTCAGTTGGAGGAAAACATACGGGATCAATTTGTGTCTGGCCTACGAAGTGAGGAAATGCGCTCCCGCCTATTCGCCGAACCTACGCTGGACTACAAAAAGGCGGTGGAGCTGGCGTTAGCACTGGAGGCGGCCGAGCGGCACGCAGAGGTGGCGTCCGCGAATTGTACAGCCGTCACCGTTGGAGCGCCGAGCTCAGGAGGCTCAGGACTCGGGCAGGGCGGAAACGGGCTGCATCGGGTGGCGGCGGCGGCCGAGGCCGCGGGCGACACGCGAGGGCGGAGGTCCGCTTGCTGGCGATGTGGTAAAAGTAACCACGCGCCGAATAAGTGTCGGTACAAGTTTTATACGTGTAATAAGTGCAACGGTAAAGGGCATTTAGCTCTTATGTGTTCGAAAGGCTCGAAGTCTGCTAATAGTAATCGTTTTAAATTGCAAAATTACATCGAGCAAAGTGATTCTGAAAGTGACGCAAGTGACGGATTATATCATTTCTCGGCGGGAACAAAACGTAAGGACGATCCATATTATTTAGATTTAGTGATAGAAAATAGACGTTTTTCGTTCGAAGTAGATACTGGTAGCAGAATATCGGCGGTGTCTAAACAGTTTTATGATACTCATTTGTCAAATTTGCCTATCATAAAAGATGAGGTTAAGTTTCGTTCGTACTCAGGCGGGGAAATCGTGCCTCTCGGTCGCGTCGAGGTGAAAGTAACGCGCGGGAGCGAGAGCGCTGTCTTGCCTTTATTTGTTATCATCAATGGAGGACCGCCACTAATGGGTCGCCTTTGGTTGCGTAAATTAAATTTAAAATCATTAAATCTTTTTAACATAACCGAAAAAAGAGAAGAAATTGTTACAGGATTAAAAATTGAATTTCCCGAGGTATTTATGGAAGGAATAGGTACTTTTAAGACTGAGATTAAATTACAGTTGAATGACACTGAGCCGATATTTTGCAAAGCTCGCCCGATTCCCTTAGCGCTGCGTATACCTGTCGAACGTGAGATACAACGTTTAGAAGCTGAATCAGTGATATATAAAGTAGAAAGGTCCGACTATGGGACACCCATTGTACCAATAATCAAAAGAGATGGTTCGATACGTATATGCGGCGATTATAAGTTAACGGTAAATAAACAATTGAAGGATTTTCATTACCCGTTGCCTCGTATTGAACAGTTATTTGCGGCGCTAAGTGGAGGCGAGCAATACACGAAATTAGACCTAAAAAACGCATACTTGCAACTTATTTTAAATGAGGCGTCTCAGCCGCTCACAGCGATCACTACACACGTCGGAATTTATGTATATAGAAGGGCACCCTTCGGTTTAAAATGTTTACCAGAAATTTTTCAAAAGTTAATTGAAGAAACGCTTTGTGGGATTGACAACGTCGTGTCGTTTATTGACGACATATGTATAACTGGAGTAAATAGGACGACACACATGAATAATTTAAAGGCTGTACTGTCTAGATTAAGAGAAGCGGGTTTGCGCATTAAATTTGAAAAGTGTGAATTTTTCAAAAATGAAGTTTGCTATTTAGGGTACAGAATAAACCGAAATGGTCTATTTACGGACAAAGATAAAGTAGCGGCGATTGCCAAGTTACCCGTACCGCAAAACGTGTCTCAGTTGAGGGCAGCACTTGGTCTAATAAATTATTATTCGCGGTTTTTACCAAGGGTAAGTACAACTTTGCATCCGCTCTACTCGCTGTTAGCTAAAAGTGCTCGCTGGCAGTGGTCGGATGCATGTCAAAAAGCGTTCGAGGACATTAAGGAGCAGTTGGTAAGCGGGCCGGCACTCGCGCACTACGAGCCCAATTTGCCGTTGGTATTGGCAGTGGACAGCAGTCAATACGGGCTCGGTGCCGTTCTGTCTCACGTGTACCCCGACGGGAGCGAGCGCATCGTGTGCTGCGCTTCGCGTACCCTCAACGAGGCTGAGCGTCGCTACAGTCAAATAGACAAAGAGGCGTTGGCCATAGTTTATGGGGTGGCGAGACACCACCAATACGTGTTCGGACGAAAGTTCACCTTGCGTAGCGACCACAAGGCGCTCACTTACATTTTCGGTCCCAAACATGGAATCCCACAGACGGCGGCCAGTCGCCTGCAGCGGTATGCGGTGCGACTCGCCGCATATCACTTTAATATAGTATTTGTATCGACTGATAAGAATGGTAACGCAGACGGTTTATCGCGCCTGCCTCTAGCTGAAATGAAAAATAAAATTAAAGACAGCGAAGAGGAGGCGGCGTTTGTGCATTACGTCGAGGACACATTTCCTCTGAATCACAAAGATGTCGCTAAAGAAACAAAAAAAGATGCTATCTTGTGTAAAATATATTCGTATATTTTAAGTGGATGGCCGGTTCAAACGGAAGTTGAAAATGAAAAACCGTATTTCCATCGGAAGGAAACCCTACAGGTCGATCACGAATGTATAGTATGGGGATACCGAATTGTCATTCCAAGAAGTTTACGCAAACGAATCTTAGAGGAAATTCACGAAGGACATGTAGGTATCGTTCGCATGAAACAAATTGCCAGAAATTACGTGTGGTGGCCTCTCGTCGACTCCGACATAGAACAGCGCGCGCGCTCGTGCCCGGCGTGCCGCGAAACGCGTGACGCGCCTCCACACGCGCCGCCCGCGCCCTACGCATGGCCGCAGGAACCATGGGCACGGTTACATGCGGATTTCCTGGTTTACAAAGGAAAACATTATTTCCTTGTTATCGATGCCCATTCTAAATGGATCGAGGTGGCGGCGATGACTTCGGGAACGTCTGCGGCATTAGTTATAAGCAAATTCAGAGAGCTCTTTGCCAGATTTGGACTTCCCCGGCAGTTGGTAACTGACGGTGGGCCGCCATTTACTTCGACAGAATTTGATAGTTTTTTAAAAAAGAACGGCATTAGTCATGTCCTCACTGCGCCCTATCACCCTTCCAGCAACGGGGCGGCAGAAAATGCCGTAAAAACCATCAAAAAGGTAATGAAAAAAGCTACAGTCGACGGTGACAGTATAGACACGGCCTTAAACAAGTTTTTATTACAGTATCGCAATAGCTCGCATTGTAGTACACAGAGGGAGCCCGCGGTGGCAATGTTCGGACGCCGGTTACGCACGCGCATGGATCAACTCCGAGCGCCGAGCGCGGCGCAGTGCGTGGCTGCGGCGCAGCGCGCGCAGGCGGCGCACGCAGGCGGCACGCAGCGCGACTTCACCTCGGGAGACCCAGTGTTAATAAGAAACTTTTCAAAACACGGAGGGAAGTGGAACGAAGGAACAGTGGCTGAGCGCACAGGCTCCGTCACATACAAAGTAACCACTGAGAACAATGAGTTGAAAACCAAACATGTTGATCAACTGATTTCCAACAAACCAAAACGGTATTCGTGGTCGTTAGGCCTCAAAGGTGTCTCAGCTGACCAGTGTCAGGAGGACAAAAAGACGATGGAAACGCCGTTGTCCTCACCGCATGCGTCGTCATGTGCGGAGGATACTCCCACGCCGTCGCGGTCGCCGGTCCAGGCAGCGTCCCCGGCGCCGCTGCCTACGATGACGTCGCCGCCGGTGCCACAACGGCAGAGTTCACGACGCGCTTCCCCTTCGAATGTCCAACCGCCTGTCCTTCGTCCACGGCCACGTCCAGTCCGTACCAAGTACTTATAAATTCAACTGAGTTTAGAATCGAGAGCTAGTCGAATTTAATACGCAAAACCCTAACTATTTACTTATGTAGTTGTATATTGTTTTTTTTTTTAATGCACTCATCGTTGCCAAGCACTTGATGTATGTAAATAATTATTTGATGGTAGATTGTAATATCACTACCTAATCATGTTTTTCTTGTAAGCACTACCTGTGGTACGGTCCGGTATGGTACCGAAATTCTTAGGAGTATTTAATGTTAAGTACATATAATTAACTACGTACTTACCTTCTTGTATTACTTCGTAATTGGAAAATAAGTAAGTTCTTTTTTTTATTTGTTGTTATTATCTCATAGTGTTGAACAAAAGTTGTTTAATTAGGTGTTCATTAAACACGTATTTACCTATCTCTTCATACCTAATACTTACCGATGTTTTAATATAGTTGTATAGTTTTGTACTTACGTTGGATAAATTGTATTCGCGAATCACATTGGGTAGACACCATTACGTGAATAGCTATAGACCAGTTTTAAAATTGTAAAACTGTGCCTATTGTAAGTTAATAGTTGCGGCCTAAAGCTGCCTACCTATACTTACCTATAGGTATGAAATTCGTGTGAGCGAAGGTCCATAACATAGCTATTACGGTCTCGCGTGGTGGTGTGTACCTACCTACACTACATATCGCTCCGTTGTTATTTCTTTTATGTATTTATTTGTTTTGTTTTTATTTTTTGCTTGTGCTAAGAGGGGAAGTGTAATATATTGTAGGGTGGGTACATGCAAAACTAATGTTTTTGTCAACTACCTTGAGATAAATAAATCAGTCTTGAGTTTACGTCGTTGTGGTTTTATTGAACAATTACAGTACCTTGCACTATATTTTTACCTACCTTTACTCGCAGCCGCACTCAGGCCTGCCGACACTACCTAGTGCTCCTTATAAGCGTCGGAATGCATGAATCAGTTCGCTTCTAAAACAAACGATGAAAGGGATTCCTCTGACATGACTCCACTAGTACTGGCTACACACGCTGGGTTAATCTAAAACTATAATAATGATATCTATTATATATTATTTCGATTCTATTCAAATTACTTTTCCATTGCATTAGGGCCTTAGCCTTAACTCTACTTACTAGGACTCAAGCATGCGCTAAATGCATTAAGTATTTAGCGCATGACTGACGAAAATTTTATGTTAAATAGAAAAAACATAAATTATTTTGTTCGGGCAGAGACCCATCCTGCATCTTCAGAATACCGTCCCGATGCTATATTCATCGGGCCACCGATTCTGAATTATTAAAATTTTATCATCAGCTAGCACACTGTTTTTGTATACAAGGAGCTTATTACAGATTTAAAATCAAAACAGCAAAAACTTTTCTTAAGGTGACGCTGGATCCTCTTTCTAAGAAGGATTAAAAGACTGTACGAGCACAACTTTACTGAGAGCACTAAAAATTCAATAAGCCGCAACACTTTTGTGTGAAACTAAAGTATATGTAGAGTATCATATTATGACATTCTCATTTTCTTAGTACATAAGCAGACTGTTCGTTCAGGTTGCATTTTTCAGCTCTACGAGTGGACCTATCTATTGTACGTTATTTCACCGTGAAAATCGTGTGCAGATGCGGTCATTAGCGCTGTATGGATTCAGTTGCTTTCCGTCTCGAATACACGTTTATTATACGTCGCGTTTCCGCGCCCTATCGTAAAGAAACCGTTCGGTGGACCTTACGCACGTGGATGTTACGAATTTCTATAACTCATAGTTCGTAACAATCATCGACTTCGGTGTAGTGATTAACCAACCACGTTTCAGTAGATTCACCTATATGACTCGTATATAACAAGATATATTCATAACACGATAACAACTATCCCAAACGATGAGTATGTTAGACTAAAACGGATATGTGGAAGGAAATTCCGTTTTCCAATCTCTGTTGCACCTGGGCTGGGACAGTGAGTCAGTGAAATCAATCAGAAAAACAGTAGACTGTCGGGTTAATTTTGGATGATGATTAAGCGCCTCCTACGATACAATGACGATGGATTGACTTGTGCCGACGCGGCTATTACGAGGTTATGATAAAAAGTTACACTAAAAATCTGGCGTTGACCTAATTACGTGATTACGTCAGATTAAGAAACTTGCGAAATCGGTGAGCAATATATTTTTATTTACGTTGTGACTCGAATCATAGGTTGCCAGAAAAATACGTATTTACATCATAATCATCAGAGCTGCAAACGAATGAAATAAATATAAGAAAAAAGGAAGAAAAAACATTTATTTGACGCCACAAAATCATACAACTAACAAAATATAGAAAACAAAACAAATACAAAAAGAAAAAATAACAAAAAAATTACTACTATGAAAGCAAAGAAAGAAAAACCAGCGCACAAAAATTATTAACAAAAAAATAAAACTTAAATAATAAATATATGCGCCGAATGGGCTCAGCTCAGCATAAAATGCCGAAAGTTACCAATTTGGTACCAAATGGGGTTTTTACTCAGCACACATGTCAAGTGTCATTATTTGACTCCCGGCGCTGGCTTTCAACAAAACTCCAAGGCCTGCGGATATGTTTGGCTTCAAATCTTAAATATCGATTAAAGCCTGTCAAAAATTAAACCCTACCACAAATATAGCTCTAGAACCATATAAGTCCTCTTCCTTAGTAAGAACAATCATCGACCTTGCTCAACCGAAGGTCGGATACCACTTGGACCTAGAATATTGATCGACGGAGTCAATGTGCCCTGAAACTATGCAGTGATTAGCGAATATAGCAAGTTTATGAATGGAGGACGCGTGGATCGCATGCGAAATGTGGCTGCAGGCGAACTTCGCAACGTTATTGACATTGTTCGCCAGCGTATTTCATTCAATAAACCGCAAGGAGTTGGATCTCGTGACGTTAGGTGATAGAACTATGCGAACTTTATTACTTTTCTTTCTGTAACAGTGGGAAACGACAAAACAATATGGAAAATGTTCGTTGTATCGCCTCTATGAATAAAAGTACTATTCTCTTCTTTTCCTTATGTCTTATCCTAGTCGTGTTTTGGGATGATGTTCGGTGAACCATCGGGGAGACGGGTCTGAGCAGCTGCACAACTGCCGCCTCTCTCTAGATCTATGTGCTCCATCTAAGGCCACATCATCGCTTCACATCAGGCGAGATAGTGGCCAAACATAGATCTACTAAGCGTAGAAAAAAACTATATAACATATAGAATGTATGTACTTTTAGTCAGGTTTTATTTAATTTAACAGAGTGTTTAGCAAAATGTTGACGTAGGATAGTAAGTGTCCTGTCAGCTACTCCTTAACTACAACGCATTAGTTCACGCTTTGCTAAAATCTAAGATCAAAATGTATGGTCCATCATCGCATCCGTCAATTGAGGCTGCAGTCAAATGTGTATATCCGCTTACTACGTAGTACCCTCTAACATCTATTCTGTGGTACTATCATATATTACTAGATATAGGAATCACAGGATAGACATCTCGTACAGCGGTCTTCATACACATGCTGATTTGATTTTGCCTTTGATTTTTTGTTTTTGTATTGTCCTCACCTTTGTAATTGTTCAGTTTTGCAGAATAAAATGTTTCATTAATTATTTCTTCCTTCCATCACTGTAATGTTTGTTAACCGTATATCCTTCTTCCCCAGTGCGAGGAGTCCATGTCAGCAGGCGACATGTGCGTGGCGGCCGGGCGCGCCGGGCCGGCCGCGCGGTGGCATCCCGCCTGCTTCACCTGCACCACCTGCCAGGAGCTGCTGGTGGACCTGGTGTACTTCTGGAAGGACGGCCGGCTGTACTGCGGGAGGCACCACGCGGAGACTATGAAGCCGAGGTGCTCGGCTTGTGATGAGGTAAATAGTTTTTTTAAAACAGTAGGTAGGTGTCTGATTATTTACTGTTTCACTTTACAACAAATTTTAAACATATTTTTTCTTAAATTTAACGTGACATGTTTTTAAGGATGAACGCTGATTGTTAACTAGCTTTTAAATTAATTATGATAAAGTGTCACCTACATCTCACGTATGAACCAAAAAAAATAGTGGCGGACTACTAAACCCGTCTGATGGTAAGCGGTCACCAAAAACATCAAAAAACAATGTCGCCTATTGGAAATCTGCAACACTGAAACCATTTTCAATACACTTATTGGGTTTTGCTTATTTATTAACTGACTTCAAAAAAGGAGAAGGTTCTCTATTCAATTGTATTTTTTTTTATCATTTTTTGTGTTTGTTACCTCAGAACTCCGTCATTTAAGAACCGATTTGCAAAATTCTTTTTGCGTTGGGTTCAGTATAGCTACGAAGTGGTCCCATAAATAAATTTCATCGATATTTATTGACCTTGGACTTCGAAGATACATTGAAGTCGGATTTTGTTTTTTTCTAAAACTTAATTATAAAATAGCTGCTGGTTACATCGCAATGGGTTTTTACAAGATTGTTCATATTTTCATTGAACACAATTTACGCAAATAAGTATTTAGCAACAAAGGTAAGTCTCGAACCGAAACTTCGACCAAACCATCATGCGGAAATAAAATCCTAACGGACAGCGTATTTTATACTTTTAATCAAGTTAGCAGAAGTAGTGATAGCAGTAATAGGTAAATGGAAATGGAAGTCCGTCTACTGGACACACTTCTTAATATTTTATAATCGTCCTCGATGATAAAGATTTGACTGATTTCTTTCTTTACAAGGAATTCTAGTATAGAATAAGGAGTACTTACACAGTAACTAGGCGTCATTTTAACGTATTATACGTAGGTATAGTCAGTGACATAAGTAGCTGAACCTTAACAATCTTTCAATTGACAATACCACTGAAAATATACAAATTACATGCAAACTTTTGCAATGGTCCTATTCGCTCGGGGTATGAACAGGATTTATAAATGTAACATTCAGCGAAATAAGTCAAATATTGAAGGTAAGTCAATCAAAGATTCACAAATGTGCAGCTACTTTTGTCGCCGACCATACCGGCCTGAATCACCCTGACGGGTCGGTATACATAAAAGCAACATGCAAAACATATGCAGAGGCACATAATTGGCATATCAATGGACTACTCAGGTTGAACGACCGAGTGGCGTCGATAAATCAGCCTGAAGGGGAGGCCGGAAACAGGCCCCCGACGGACTGAGGGGCCCCCGGCCGGCTGGGGCCTTAGGGTGTTTAGTCTATCGATAAGCATGTAGGTCAAGGGGTGCTTAGAGATGATGTTTGGGGTGAGGAAGCCTACATTAATTAATTCATATTTCATAGACTGTTTCCCAAACGCTAACGACGGAACCATTTTAACTTCGTACTGTAATGGCACAAAGTCTGCAACTCTGCTGCACAAACGTAGATCGGGTGCGCTGCTGTGATATTTGGTCACCCAAAGACCCAAAGTATGTTGCTGTCACAGTGAGACAGTGATGCAGTGATAACTCACTGCATGGTACCCCCGCTTTACTCCAAATTTATCCAGCAGGTCGTGCAGGTCGTGCAGATCCCAGATGTCTATCTATATTTAAGCTAAATCCTATGCGGCACTGAACTGCGCTCGTCACCTTGAGACACTCATAATGCCTAGTAATTTTGCTGGCTACAATGCCCTTCAAACCGTAACACTGTAATGCTTGCGCACTACTGCTTGGCGGCTGAATAACTGGCAAAGCGGTGGTACCAACCTAGACGGCCTCTCGCTTACGAGAGACCTACCACCAAGTATATTTTTATGTGTATAGTATTTGTAATTGCGATAAAATGGAATTAGACAGGTGACTGCATGCTTTCCTTCAGACTCCACCTGCTACCATCAACCATGAAAACAACAATCCCTTAACCGCCTCTTCCGCATACTTCATACCTACTATCATCGTCATCAAAAATTCGGCAAATTGCACACAATACGGCAATTACACCGGCGTCCGGTGGGTTCCGGAACCGGACCGGAACCGGCGATGATATCGGACGTGATGGGGGTGAAACGATTACGTGAAGTGTCCAGTACTTCATGGAAGGGTGTTGCGAATAACGGAATATTTTGATAAGGTTTTTGCGTTTAGGGTGCTTCCAATTACTATTTATAAAGTTTTGTAGTTACTTATTGAGGCGAATTTAACCAATTCAACGGTAGAATATTTGAACTCGCTCTCGGCCATCGAAATAAGAATTTTCCCTTATATTTGCAGCCTGTTATTTGCAAATATACATATGTGTGACCAACCCTTAATGAGCCAGTGTGGTGGATCATGGCCCATACTCTCTATGTGAGAGAAGGCCCGTGTCCCAGCAGTGGGAACCTAATAGGCTGGTGATGATGATGATGTGTGTGAGGTTGTGTGTCTGTATATCAGCTCACTGGGAGACAAGGAATGAAGTAACCGCCCTACAAAATGTTGATACGATTTTTAAAAAGGGAGTCGCTGGTTCAAATCATTCCTAAAAGCAGAATCAGACGGTTCACTCAAGAGAATGTGTAAGGTAATTAAATTAAATTAAAATAGTTTATTTGTACGAAACATGGTATGTAATATTGTTTTACCGGAGATTATTATAATTGTATTGTATTGATGTACCAGAGATTGGCATACAAAAATCATAAAACAATAAAATTACAAAGCAGTATCTATATTGCCGATGGAATCACTATCATACTTTTATAAAAAACAGTATTAATTATATGATGTCAGTTAATGAAGTAAAACAATTAGTACAATCATAATGTCAATAATAATAATAATTTAATTGTTAAAAATTTCAATACAAATATGATAAGTATGCCAATTGGTAATAAATTATCAGTTTACAATAAATCTACTATACCAATGTTCTCCGACCAGGAATAAAAACTTGTTACAATCTCTTCTGAATGTATATGATATATAACGTTTGTTGAAATTCAAATAAATTTATCTTTATCTTTACCTTAAACTATGACATTTAGAACTTCCAGAATTCATTCATATCATAAAAACGGCTTTCAATACTCGAACAAACGTGTACGTATTTTTATATCGTATCGATTTTAATTGAAAGATCAGAATGAAAGATATCTGAAAGAAAAGTGAACAGTCGATTACGTCTTAAACGTTTCAACGAATTAAACTAAACTCTTCCGTGTCGTGTCAATACGAAATAAGGCGACAGAACATTAAGGTAATATAAATCGGATAACACTAATCCAACTTTCATTGATATCATTAATACTTGTGAATACAACCGTGCAAAATTACGGCGATGTTATCAAGAGAAGTCTTGCCGCGCCAACTTTTAGCATGTCGATGTTATGATAAAAAGCACTCGAACTTTACGTCGTGTAGTCACGCGATGAATAAAAACACCGATTTCTAATGTTGCATACTAAGTACTAATTATATTATTATGTTTTTGGTTAATACTTGTAGTTGCCAGCTTCTGACGTTGGTTATTTTCGAGGTACCGAGCGATAGAAAGATTTGTGTTATCAAACTTTATAATCGGACCGGTGCGGTGGTGCGCGGTGTTCCAATGGAAATGCTTTTTATTCCATTAAATATTTTGTATATTGTAGAGTTCGCCTTTACACAATGGCCTCTATTAATAAGTAGTGATATTTAGGTAATATAGGTATACAATACATACATATAATTATGAAAAGGGTGAGTGAATAATTGGACATCGTGATTGGTTAGAGTTTAGAAGTAAATTCCCTTGTGTAACTCAACAAAATAATGCAGTTAATTATCACACTATTATTATTATTAGTATTTGTGTTATAATAGCTATGTAAGTTTTGTATAAGTAAAAGTTTCTGAAATCATTGAAGAAACTAAGTATTTTCGGAACATTCAATGATAATAAATATCTAATAATATCTGATGTCTCGGGGTAAGGAGCGCAATGCAGTGGCTACGCAGTGCTTTTTATGGCATTAAAGAAGTTCTCGATAGCACTGCAATTGTCATGGGTAGGCGTGGCGCTTACCATCAGGCGAACGACTTGTTCGTCTCATCGAATGGTTCCATTAAAGTAAAGTCTTTCCCTTTAACTTGTTTATATTTTTGATCCATCGGTTCCCTTAGGTGACAGAACAAGTTAATCTAGTTTTTAACAAAATAAAAGCCTATAAATGAAAAACTAAACTAATGGAAACCACGGGTATCGGTTGAGCCAACTGAATGGCCTACAGATAATTCAACCAATACCCGTCGTCTTAGGTTACTTAAACAGATCATTGGGGTAACACAATTGTTTCTAGACTACAACAATAGCTGTATATAATATACCTGTCGTTAGACTTGCCTTTTGATCTAACTTTTAACCACAAAAATCGATAGTTTAATCATTTTAACTGTAGAAATAAAATAGTTTTCCCTTGACGAGAAAATTTCGGAAAGCACTTAGAACCGCCACTAGCTCTGTTTTACGATTATGTCTGAGCAAAGTGTTTTGTTTGTCATCAGAACTTAGCTCTTATTCACCAGAGTGGTCACGGCAGGAAATTTAAAAACGACAGGAATCTGATTCAATAACTGTGGAGACAGAAACATTTAAGGTGAAGGTGCCATTGTCATCGTCAAAGTCGTCGAGACTCTATCGTCGAGATCATGGTTATTTATAACGCTTATAGATCTATATTCGGGCACTATATTGCTCGATGTTTAGCGACGATGTGGCCGAAGATAGAGCACATAGGACTAAAGGTAGACTACTTTCTTTATGTTTCTGAGGGATGAGACGAGCAAGTCACTCGCCTGATGATACGCGCCACGTCTGCCCATAACAATTGCAATGCCACCCAGAACTATTAATACCAGAAAAAGGACTGCGTAGCATTGCGCTCGTCACTCTGAGACAATTAGCTGTTAAGTCTCATAATGCCCAGTAATTTCGCTGGCTACAATGCCCTTCAAACCAGAACACAGTTATGCTTGCGCATTACTGCTTGGCGGCTGAATAACTGGCAAAGCGGTGGTACCCACCCAGACGGCTTCTCGCATACGAAACCTACCACCAGTAAAAATTGAAATCCTACATAACAAAGCTCTGGGTGGTGCTGTTATTTTTATGGGCTTACGTATTGCTTACCATCAGGTAAACGATCAGCTCGTCTTGTCAGTTACATAAAAAAAAATATTTTCTTCAGATGTTTCAGTAATATCCAACAGTAAGTCCTGTTTTGGACAATTTCATTGAATTTCCTGTCACACTACGTGTAGGTACCTACTTATTGTTGGCAAGCTGTATATGTAGTAGTTGGTAGCAGCTGAATTAATATTATACTTTAGGCAAATGTCAAGGTATCAGCATTGCAGTTTCATATATCAGCTTATGGAAGGTGAAACTAGGTGATACTAGACCGTTTGCGGCTTTACCATGTACTATTTAGTATTCTATGGCTTTGCCTGAGTTAGCATTTTTTTAAATTTATTTGCGGAGTGATGCTTCTGTCCCTTAGTATTCTGTGGTTAAACTCAAATTACTTATTAGTCTTATTGTGCTAGATCGTAATCTTATTGAGATATCTTACGATTTCTTTTTCGTATGATATTTTTTAAAAGACGTATCTTAATACGTCTTTTAAAAAATATCATATCATAAGCAATAAGCTCATAGACTTTTCCCAAAGCACGCCTCTGAACCTGATCTTCAGTTTTCCTTCTCCAGTCACTACCCACTACCTTAAGTATTACTTTGTTCTGAAGAACACAGTTTAAACTAGTTCGAGAGCCTATGGATTCAATACTTCTCTGTAGAAATATCAATTATGTCACAATAAATTATTATTATAACTAGCAGCTTAGTATTTCTTAATCAATAAATATTTGTTTGATATCTGGCTTTAAATTCAGAGTTCTGCATTAACTTTGTATATTTTTTAGACAAAGTATAGAACTTCATAGGCGCTGCAAATTATTTAAGATTTGGTAAAAAATCTCAATTGCCCAATTCAAAATTCCAAACTTACAGACATACCATTCCAATATTACTATATTGAAGTACAGGTTTCGATTCCGCATACAAGCAAGGCTATGTCAAGCGAAATGCACGCGAGCCTACCTGCATAAATCTCGCCGAATACAATATGTAATAAACTTTATGCTTGCCAAAACGAATTTAAAGCAAAATAACCTAGCTTTGTGACAAAAATAAGATTTGCCTCGTCTATCAGAGACCAATGTGTACCAGTTTCACAAAACGCCGTGCTACCTGGAACCTTTAATAAGCTCCTTCAGCCAATCTGATCGCCATTATTTATAATGTTATGAAAAAAACGCAACACCTTTAAAAACAAAGATCATAAAGAAACACGTTTCCTAATGAGTATGACTCATAGGAATGTCACATGTCAATTGCCGATAGGCGTATCTGCCTATACAATTATTATTGTGATATAACTTCTTGAAGGTTTTTGCTACGATAGTGGTAACATTGTACAGACAGCCAAAAAAGTTGCTAAATTTTTTTCTGTTTTTTTTTTATAAAGCCTGTACTGACGGTTTTTACCGAGTAAATGACTTATAAAAAACAGAAGATGTTCAGACTTCTGTTGACAAAAAGTATCAGCGTCGATATAAGAGCCGGCTTCAGCGTTGACGTCGGCGTCGGCGTTTGTGTAGTCGTCGTCTTCGGCGTTGACGAAGGTTTCGCAAGGCTTTAACAATGTCATTGGCGAATTAACAAATGTCCTTGCTTAAAGCACACCATGACATCAGGTTTTACCGTATGGGACTCGTATACGCCGTGGAATTTTATTATTGTTTCAAGTCTTTTGTTAAAAATTCAATGATGAACTCGTGTGAGATGGAATTTCTTATTATATCAATACGCAGTCTACGCAAAAACATGTATTATAAATTATCTAACTACTACTCTGCATTTCTCTACAGGCTCACCTGTAAAAATGTAATGTATTATGTAATGTTAAAATGTAGGGAATTATGGAGGCGGGAGGCAGCTCCCGCTTAGTAGGATAGAGAAAACTCCATTTTCTTTTTCTTCTATGTTTTTTCTTTATGTAAGTTAGTGACGAGACGAGCTGGTCGTTCGCTTGATTATAATACGCCTGGCCATCACTAGACATCATCATCACATGTGACTGTTAGTGACTTAACGGCGCTGCTCTGCGCTCGTCACCCTAAGACAATTAGCTGTCTGGCACTGGCTACAACGCCCTTCGAATCGGAATGCTACTGTAATGCTTGCTTTTTCGCCAAAATTTCGAATATATTTCAAAGAAAAGCACGTTTTCTCTATAAGAATGTTCATTAAAAAGCCACGATTTCCTTCGACATAAAAGCGAAAATAAAGATATATCTGATATAGAGATAATCTCTACTGGCAATACTTAAGTCAACGAGTGTCAGCCTCTCAGGACAAACTTTCATTAGCAATTAACATTTTGAATGAATGAATTAATTAATAACTCTTTATTGGTAACACCACAATGGGGGATCGGACAACATTTCAGAAAGTGTTTTATATTATCTACAATGAATATATATAGCCATGAAAAATACTATTTTAATTAAATAACGCTCTAAAAGTACCTAAAACTATATTTAAATATTATGTTTCAAATATTGCCGCGCAAAAGGTCACCTCAAACTTGTGACGTCATATGTAGGTAGAAAACGACAAACACTTCGAAATAAAACTTGCAAAGAAATTTAATACGTTTTGTGAAGTTTGGGGACGATATTGTAGTAATGGAACGAAAAAATTAGCAAAAATACATTTTATGAAAAGCATAAAAGTAAAATAAACACAAGCTTGACTCACGGCATTTGCCTACAAATGACGTCATGCACTGTGTTGGTGTTTCGGAACAGATTAAAAATGACAGAATTATTAGGTTTTATTTAATTATTTAAAAATATAAATCATTATTATTTCACAAAAATATTGATTGAATGATCTTTCTGGTTTGACGAACATTCGATCTAACTACATTTTAGATATTTTCTCGATTACTGTCCGATCCCCTATTCAGGAAAATTAACAGCTTAAAAAAGCTTAAAAAAGTATCACAAGGGGCAGTCTCATCGCTTAAAGCGATCTCTTCCAGACAACCGTGGATGGAGAGAAATAACAACTTGACTCAATTTTATGACACTCGAACAGTATTCCTAATTTAACAGTTTATTAAAAAACTAAGAACTTATTAAAAAATATTCATAAGCTGCGGCAATCGTCCGTTCGCACGCAAAACCTCGTACGTGAAAAAAGTCATTTTATCGGCTATTTAAATGAAACTTCAAGAAGACATAAGCCCTTAACGAGAATTAAAATGTGGCAGTTGAGGCACAATCAAATGGAAGTGTAAGAAAGATAGTTACAGCATAACATGGGCGGAGTGAGGAACGCAGAAATAAATAAATAATTTAAATATTTACCGAGAGAGTACCAAATAAATCAAAGTAGCCTCAAATTTAAAAAGGTCTAATATACTATGGTATATATCTTCTATATTTAAAGGATCCGAAACTACGAAGTTCTTTTTACCAAATCCAGACAAAAAATAAATGCGAGTGCTTTTTATTCATTGATTACCATTGGTACCGTCATCATCATCATCATCATCAGCCCATCACGTTCCCACTGCTGGGACACGGGCCTTCTCTCAAAGAGAGAGAATGGGCCATAATCCACCACGCTGGCCCAGTGCGGATTGGTGGATGTCACAAGTCCTTGACTTTTAGTGAAAATATTCTTGGACATGCCGGTTTCCTTACGATGTTTTCCTTCACCGTTTTTAGAGCGAGTGTTAAATCCGCACATTACTTAAGAAAGTTATGCGGGACCAGCGGGGTTCGAACTCGGGTGCGTCGGATCGAAAGTCGCACGAGCTCCCACTGAGCCACACTCGCTCATTTGTACCGTAGCAATGGTCTTTCTTTTCTTTCTTTCTTTCTTTTCTGGTCATATTAGCCGCAAATTTATAACAGCTGGTGTAGATACCCACTTCTAGCTAGATGGATAACGTTAGAGTCCATTCTCCATGCCTATAGTCAAAGTCGCTTGCAAATAAGTTGAAAGAGAAAAGCGGAGGACCAGGCTCCTGACCGTTTATGACGTGTTTTAGTAGAGGCCATTTTTTATACAACTGCTACAAGCCGAACAGGTCGTTCACCTATTGGTAAGCTCTGCGGCACTGCACTGCGCTCGTCACCCTTAGACAATAGCTTTTAAATCTCATTACGCCCAATTATTTTGCTTGAATAAGTGAGCACTACAAATTACTACTTTGTTCAGCAGGGGGAGTTTGTCAGTGGGGTAGAACCCCCAAACTCTTCCCCTGACTACACCCATGCATTATAAGATGCCTAATCTAGGTCTTGGAACAATATAAGTTGCGCAAGAGCGATAATGAGGCAGATAGCGGCGCGCGCTCCCATACTATTGAAATCAGTGGGAGCTCGCCCTGACCTGGAGATGGGAACGTGGGGTGGCTTCTGTGGGACTTCTGTAGGACTTCTGTGGGACTTCTGGGATTTAGACTTGTCTGAGCATGAGATAAGAGCTTGTTCCAGGTTTTAGGTTATTGTCTTTTTATCTCATGAAGCCAAGACTGATCCAAGATATATTGAAAAGAAACAGTGATTAATATTTTAATAAGGTGGTAATATTTTATATTACTGGATAGGTAGGTACTAGATGTTGACATCTGACGTTTGTGTGATGTGTTAAAGTTGAAGATTTCCAGGAGTTGATTATAGCTTATCCTATTATTCCTACTAATATTATAAATGCGAACAAAGAAATCTATAGAGACTTGGCAAAACATTTGGTGGAGGCGACGTGTGACCAGAATGCTGGCTCATATTTGGTTCAAAAAATCAGCATTGCCAATTTCCCCTCCACCATAGGCCTTTTAGAATAATTTTATTATGTTTTGTATATATATTTAAGTATTTATCACGAATGAAATGTATTTGTTACCACTTAGTGCCATAACGATTGAAGTTATTTTAATGAAATTCTGTCCAAAAATAGAACATAAAATATAAGATACTTTCATCCCAGATACAAAAGAACCGTAGATTTCCCTAGATAACTACTATTAACCTAATTCAACGCGGACGGATTCGCGGGTACGACCAGTTTTTAATAAAATTGTAAGCATTATACAAACTGAAATGTCTGGCCAAAACATTGAAGATCTTATTTGTCAGAGAAACAACGGCAACTCCAAATTGATGCTAGTAAGTGCAAACAAAAACTAGAACGAGTGAGCAAGCGAGTGAATCAAATTAAAAGTCGCGTCGCGTCAAGTGCACAACTTGACGCAAAATACCGTTTTTGAAATATTAATAATGAGCGAACAGTCCACTAATGAACGAACAAAATATAACGCCGGTGGTCCGTGGGAACCGTTCCCAGGCATTGTGTGGTGCCACTTTCCTGGGCTCCGGTCGTCAGCACGGCCCGCGCCACACCCGCACCGCTGCCGTCGCCAATACGCCCAGATGAATATACATGCCTAATTAACCCATGTTTATACTGATAATTAATTTAAACGCAACCGGTTGCCAGCAACTTTATGATGTAATTGTTATTTGGAAGCACGAACGCTACGTCAAAAAACCCATTGCGATTGTGCATTTTCAGTTATGTTCTTTTTTGATGCTATGAGAATCTGTTTATGTAATGAGGTCGTTGACAGTGTTGATCGATCACGAATCACGATTTGATTTATAAAAATCAATTGATATTGGCTTTTTCTTCGAACGATACGTCTCGATGTTCCTTCCGTTTTTCTCATTCATAAGTTTGGGAAACTTGAGCCCACGCACAAACATGAGAACATGAATTTCGACCCTCCCATGTACAATCAAAGCTAAGTGATTTGTATTGTTCTCAGATAATCTTGGCGGACGAGTGCACGGAGGCCGAGGGCCGCGCGTGGCACATGAAGCACTTCGCGTGCGCCGAGTGCGCGCGGCAGCTCGGCGGGCAGCGCTACATCATGCGCGAGGCGCGGCCCTACTGCCTGCCGTGCTTCGACAGCTGCTTCGCGGAGTACTGCGACGCGTGCGGCGAGCCCGTCGGCGTCGACCAGGCGCAGATGACGCACGAGGGCCAGCACTGGCACGCCACCGAGCGCTGCTTCGCGTGCCACACGTGCCGCGTCAGCCTGCTCGGCCGGCCATTCCTCCCGCGCCGCGGTGCCATCTTCTGTTCCATCGCCTGCTCGAAGGGCGAGCCGCCTACGCCGTCGGACTCCTCCGGCCCGGGACCCTCCGGTCTCGGTGGGCGGCCGCCTCGCGCGCCTCGACCGAGACGCGTTCCCTCGCCGAAGTCTCCAATCAGAACGCCACAAAGAGTTCCCTCCCCGCACACTATAGATGCGGACTCGGAACCGAGCGGGTCCATATGTCCGGAGACTCCACCACCGCATCCACCACCTCCGCCTCCACCTCACGCTTGCCTTAGCCTCGACCGAGCGTTAGCCGATCTACGACTGGAGCAGTCGATGACCGAACACCAAATACAACCGACCCCGACTTCCGACCATAAAGAAGAATCGGCCGAGGATGGATGGAAACCGCCGCATCCTGTGGAGGCGCAAGCGGTGGTGACGCCGGGGCACTCGACGTCGATGCCCGAACTGACGCTAGTCGACGGTAAGTCCCCGAGAAAAGCTCGCGGCGGCAGGACCGTGCGGTTCAGCGGCGACGACAACGAGGCGTTCGAACCGGACGAGCCTCTTCGGAGAGAGAAGGTTCGAGACGAGGATGCCAGCAGCTACTGCAGCACGTGTTCCTCCTCCTCGTCGTCCGCAGAGTCCTACACGTTACCCACGAGAAGAGCCTACGGCGGCGTCCGGATATCGTACGTGCCCAACGACGCCGTCGCGTGCGCCAAACGAGAACGACAAAGAAAGAACCAGCAGCACGACAAGAACTGCATCATTTCATGATCTTGGGTCCTGTTAGTGCATCAAAACCCCTCCTAGTGACTGCAACCTCCGATGAAAAGACTGACTTTTTGATAGTTTTTGTAGCCCCGACGCCATAGTATTGTAAGATAGGAGTCTTCCTTGTGAACGTTGAGTCTTAACAGTTAAGACAATCTGCGAAGCACATTAATATATTAAACCAGGTGCATGTAGCGACACGACGACGCGCGTGTCGCCGGCCGTGTTGTGACGCACTCGCACATAATAATGGCTATCTATATAAAAGGCTTTACTAAATTCAATGGGATTTGGACAAATTTATATCCGAACATATAATTTGGGATTAATCGTTTCTAAATGTGACGCTTCATTCATTCAAAGCCACCTTTACAGATTTTAAAAGGGTTGTAATAGATCACCGTGACAGGTCTGAATGGAGATTTTTCGACAAAAGTTAAAAAAAATGCAACATTTGCTCGCTGCGTGCGATTTATTTTTATACGAATGGGCCGAAGAGTTCAATAAAATGTATTCATATTACCAGCTTTAACTTATTGGGAAGTTTAATATAATTTGCTATTTGATAAGACATATCTAAAGCTTTTGTAATGTATATTCATGAAATGATTGTTTTAAGACATATCCCACTTTGCCACTTAGTTCTAAGATTGGATTGAATTAAATGAACATTCTAATTTTAAGTATTTAATTGTAATATTATACAAGTACAAATGCGTTTCGTATTAATTTGTAATATTGTAATTTTAGTTTGCATTTGAAAATTGTAAATAAATATATCTAAACTCTTAAACTAAGTACGACTTCCTACTTTGTTCAGCGTATTTATTTAATTTTTACTCCAGTTTTTCTGTTTTATCAGAATGTTTATGAACAAACTTCCACCTGCGAGAGCATCACTGACATTTTGATTACAAATGTTATTGAATATATAATTAACGGGACTTTGTATTTTATTTCAAAATTGCTAATAAAAATCAATGGCACCTGCTATAAAAATACCGTTCACAACTTATTTAACACGAATTTTCACTTAGATTTCATACAAAAACTGTAATTGCCATACGCACTTTTTTTTAAAGCATTGAAATCGTCCTCACCTTTTTATATTTTATGAACACCGATTCTAACAAATGCAATAATGTAACGATGCCACGAATATTGTACAAATAAAATGAGTTGTAACAATGTCTAATATAATAAACTTTAAGTTATTTGTAACGAAGAAGATGAATAAAGATGTTTTGTAATAATAAGTTTTATTAATTACCACCTAACAAGTAATAAAATAAAATTCTACTTAGGTATTGATAGGCTAGCTTTCATAATATATTAACACATTTTAAAAAGAGCTCTAAAATCACTAGTCCAATTGCATTTCTTTATTACTGTAGCACAGGTTCTTCGAGAACCTCCCTCAGGCTCCAGTCTCTCACAAATACAGGTCCCAACTATAGAGTTGTTCATTGAAATAAGTGATATCTACCTACATATATATTTCTGTGACAAATAAATTAATTTATTATTATTTCTTAATAATAATTTCGTTTTAAAATCTCTGAACAATATTAAAATGTTATTTTTTATTTATAGTCGACACTTTACCAGATTTTGTTTCATCCATCCATCAAGAAAAGTTCCACGCTTTCTTCGCTACCATTTTAATCAGCACATAGTTGCATATCAATTCGAACAAAGACATGCATATATCCTGGTGGTATCAGTGAAAGTGTACCGTCTAGCTCTGGTAGACCTATCGACGTGGTGAGATATGTGGGAAAAAGATACAATTGTAATGGCTGTCAACTGGTATTGTTTTTGTAATAGTGAGATATGACGCTTTGCATCGGGCGGTCGATGTGGTCATAATAGGAGCAGAGACTAAAAAAAATATATAAAGAAAATGATTTAAAAAAATGGAGAAACTACTTACTTTTTTTAACTTTTCTGGTTTTTATCTCAGTTTTTGTTCTTATTTTTGCAAGCAGCTAGTCATTTAAACGGTTAGTTGCAATTAAAATATTATGCATACGTTAATAAGATCAATCGGTGGCAAGCAACACTCAATATACCTACGTACATATTACATAGGTAATATAAGGCAGATGGGTGTAGACCCATGTGCCCTCTTGTGCTCAGGGAAAATGGTGAATCTTAACTCAACCCTCACGAATAACTTTGGAGAAACCGTACTACAATTACTACACATTTCACACATAGAGTTAGGAAATAAAAACCTATGTAGTAAAATTTACACTCGTTCATATAGTTTTTTTTTTAATTTTTATTCACCCAATAATCACATAGAGTGGATTAGATCCTGGCCCCTAACTAGGATTCCTTGTATCTGGGACACCAGATAGGATAGGTAAAATTTCTTTTTTCTTTTTTTTTAATGTAACTGAGTGACGAGACGAGCTGGTCGTTTGCCTGATGGTAAGCAATACGCCAGCCCATAACAATAATAGCACCACCCAGAACTTTGTTTTGCAAAATCCTGCGCGGCGCTGTACTGCGCTCGTCACCCTGAGACAATTAGCTGTTGAGTCTCATAATGCCCAGTAATTTCGCTAGCTACAATGCCCTTCAAACCGGAACGCAGTAATGCTTGCGCACTACTGCTTGGTAGCTGAATAACTAGCAAAGCGGTGGTACCTACCCAGACGGCCTCTCGCATACGAGAAACCTACCACCAGTTTCTTAGTCACTTTTAGATCTCATAGTATTTTTTTTATTGACAATAATTAACACCACATGAAAAATACAATGGCGTGCAGAAATACCGTAAAGCAAGAGTTCATTATTTGCCACTGAGCAATACCTACTAACAGTAGGTAACAACACAAGTCAAGGTCTGCGACTGCCGTTGCCAAAAACAGTATCCCAAAACAGGCAATATAAAACTGTTGTCAAATAATAACGAACATTACGAAACAAACTTACTAGTTCGGAAGTTTATAGTCAGCGAGACCGTTCAAAAGTTGTACAATAAAATAGTCGTAGTACAACTTGGCACAAACTCGGCGGTCGCGGACGCTCAGACGTTACATCTCAACATAAAACTGGTTGGAAACAAATTGCATTGAACAAATTGATGGCGAAACTTTTGCTAGGTACCTACCAAAAAAGTAGCATGGAAATTACTGGAGAAACGAGTACTGTTAGTGACGCGTGGTGCCTTATCATCAGAGCAGGAGTTTGCCTGTCTTATCATTTTTGTAGGATTACAAGAGTTCTATATTTATTTCGTCCGATTGGGCCTAATCACTGTAAAATGCCATTAAAAAATCTTTGGATTTAATCATCAGCTCCGTTTTCATTTCTACACCAATATTAAAAATCAGTTAAAGTGTATGAAATTGTATAATTTTAGGAAGTACATAATATTTGGAACTATTGATCCGATTCTGAAAATTCTTTCACTAATAGAAAGCTACACTATCCCCGACGGTAGCGAACAAAGTCGCGGGTATCGAGTAAACTAAAACCAACAAAAAATTATAAATCTGCAATTGTTTATGTTTGTCTTTAAAATTTTATTTTTAATTTCCTTGGGCAAAACAACCACACACCATTCTGCCAAGTTTCAGCCTACAACTCTACTCGTAGATGTAACTATGTACCACAGCCGTCGAGACGGCTAGACGTCATTTAAACCGCCTAAAAGGAAGTGGCAAAAATCTTGGCAATATCACAGAATACTTAAGGGACAGAAGCATCACTCCGCTAAGAAATTTAAACAAATAGCGACTCTTGCTATGACGCAATAAAATTCAGTTCAGCTCGCGTAGCGCTGCATACCTGCCAGTCATATTAACCTACAGAGCACCTCTGTATCGCGCCGCTCTTATCTCTTCTGACGCGGCACGTGTAACGACGCGCGACCCGCCGTCGGTGTCCGGCTATGTACTTGTAGCTTCGTACCTACAGTGCGGAGTGCGCTAGGCCTGGTAATATTCAACTATGTAAGTACTTAAAGTGCACGCAAGCAACTATTTTTGAATGAACAGCCCAAATTACTTATACTTATAAACATAATTAAAATATTATATTTACTTTGTAACGACCGAATCGACTATTAGTTGAATTTTATCATTTTCAATATACAAAATTGTAGAAGCATAATTTAATTTTATGTATTATCTTTATACTATGTCTACTACTTGGGTTAATGCTAAGTAGGTAGCTTTAACAAAGCGCTACATTAATAATTTGTATTGTTCTGTGTGCTATTATTTTTATTTGCAGTATATTTATTCTTCTAATAATCGCTTTTGGTTGTATGATGGTAGGAAGAGCACCAGAAATAAAAGTTATTAAAATAGTTCTTTAAAATTCAAATTTCCTCTTTATTTCCCATGCCGAATGACATTGATGTGACACGACATCAATCAACTTCGAAAACCAAAAACCGTGAATGACAGCTGTGCCACATATTTTGACATAACCTAAGTTACGCCAATTTTGACCCCTAACCTGAAAAAGTTGCCCCTAACCATGGGATAATAATCCGTAAACCAAATATCAATTAAAACCCTTTGGGCGCGAAGTCACTAGGGGTAACTACCCCGTGTCACGAGCGGCTATTAAGTCATCAGGGGTTTATTAACTTGTGATTAATGACGGAATGTGGCAACCCTGTTAGAAAGGTTGAAGTGGATGTAGAGAAAGATCATTTTGTAGAGTTTTTAAAATTGAGAAGAGACAGTCTTAACGTTTTTGATACCAAAGAAAATAGGAAGAGTAGAAGTGGCTATAGGATATTTGTACATTTCGTAAGGTTAGAGTTAGTTGTTATTATGAATTGCATGGAAGAATAAATTATATACCAAGATAACTTGGGTTTTCCAGTTTTTGCCCCTTCAATTTAAACAGATACCTTTTTATGACCATGTCAAACGTGCCCCTTTTTGCTAATTTGCACGTCAACTCCCGTACTTCATATTATTATTAAACCATTTAGCACAACCCCTTTTCATCCTTCACCATGGCACTTCGGAACATTACCTACTCTTTGAAAACTCTTTTATAAAGGGGTGAAATTAACCCCTGAGCTATTAGTTTGTCAACTGTTCTGGTGCATTTATAACAGTGCTTGAGCTGATGGAGTTTTTGGTACCTTAATTAAGGTCGGGAGTCGTCGTAGTGCCTTTTAGGGTTAATTGGACGATAAAGTGTAGGATTTAAATGCTATGATATGGGAATAAGTTTGATGTTCAAATAATTGCGCTAAGTTTTGAGTCATCATCAGCCTATATCAGTCCACTGCTGGACATAGGCCTCTCCTATAGCTACTGAGTCCGATTTTCGTCTTTTCTTCTCCACTACGAGCTGGTGAATGTAGCTGTGTACGATGGTCAGGCCATGATAGCAGTAGGGAAAACTAAAATGTACGCATTTTACTAAAATGTACCCAACTCGACAATAAAATTTCATATAATTAATATTGGTGGTAGGTTTCTCGTATGCGAGAGGACGTCTGGGTGGGTACCACCACTTTGCCAGTTATTCTGCGGCCAAGCAGTAGTGCGCAAGCATTATTGTGTTCCAGTTTGAAGGGCATTGTAGCCAGCGAAATTACTGGGCATTATAAGACTTAAGAACTAATTGTCTCAGGATGACGAGCGCAGTGCAGTGCCACTTAATTGTGCAAAAAAAGTTCTGAGCGGTGCTGCATCTGTCATGGACAGGCGTATTACAGGCATATAACATTAAACAAACGTTCTCCGTACATTAATCATCATTGCTAATACGACGGGGCTATCTAAATAGCCCCTCAATACATAATAATTAATAGCATATGTATTTTAAAAAAAACTCTCTCTCTTTCTGGAAGAAATCGCTCTAAGCGATAAGGCCGCCCATTGTACGTCAAAACTACTATGTATTTTGTGACTTATTTTATTTTTCATTATTTTGAATATGTTATTTGGTGTGCAATAAAGTGTTGTATTGTATTGTATTGTGTTGTATTTTAGGATATCAGCGACTCGCAGTTTATTATTAGTAAACTTACATAGTTTTTAAGTAAACTGTAAGTCGCTCATATCCTTAAATACTTATGCTATCACTTATTCTGTGTAACAGAAAGCAGTCAAAAGCAAACCTCCAACATCGATTTGTGTATAAACAGAAATACACAAATCGATGTTGGAGCTTGTCAAATCGACAGATCGATCAGGTGGGGGCACGCGCCGTGACGCCACCTGTGCTTCACGCGCCGCGCGCCGCAAATTGCTGAATAATCACCATCAGCTAGCAACCAGTCGCCGCGCCCGCGCCGGTCGCAGGGAGGCAGTCTGCCACCGCTGACCGGCTGTTGTTATGGTGGAACTAGCTATAGTTCACAAACTTTTAGAAATGGTACTGTAGTCACTTAAGTACGATTATCAAAGATATCTGCAATGTCTAATAGAGATCAGTGTAAATTATGCAGAAATATCTGGACGATATGAATGCGACGGTGCGTGTTCAACATGATAATTCCCGTGTACATTTTGTGTGAATTAAAAAAAAAACATGTTTTTCCTGGAAGGCATTATGACAATTAATTATATATAAATTATGTCACATACTGTGGTTAGAAATAAACAAATTGAGTATATGACACAAAATGTGCCATTAGTAATTTACCTTAAGGCACCATAGTTACTCATGTGCCATGACGTCAAATGACAATATGGGCAAAGCCAGAGGCGATAAGACTATTAGTAAATAAAACAGTATATTGTAGTGTCACTATAATCATTCTCGGGTGGGTCGAGAACTTCCGCAAATACCTATTTCGAAGTTTGACCAGATTCTTCGATAGCATTCTTCACGGCTTCTTCAGGAAATTGTATCACCGACAGCCGCTACGAAGGTCTGTTGAAAACCCTTAGCACACCGCTTCAGGTATCAGCTAGGAAGAACCTAACGAAGCTGTTGTGGATTATTTGCGCGTCGAATTCTCGCAGTTTTTTTATGTAACTGATTGATGATACGAGCAAGTCGTTCTCCTGATGATAAGCGCCAGCTAAGATTCAGATTTGCTAATGGTAATTCTGGTAGTATCCCTATTAAAAGGGGTGGTCCTGGACTTTTGGGTGCAAGCGATTAGCAGCATCATACAGATCTATGGCAGCATCCACAAAAGACGAGGGTCAATCGCAGACTACTTGCGATGACAAGCAGTAAGTTATCTCGCGTCTTGTCAGAAATATAAGGAATTAGAAAGACAGGAAAATCAAAAGAGACAGATTTTTTTATCTAAAAACTACGTTTTTATTCACCTTTTGAGGTTAGGTCGGCATTGCATGCTAATTAATGGATTTAGAAAGCATTGTCATCGAGTTACCCTGAAAGTTTCAGTCGGTTAGCTAATCGAGAAGTACTCGAAATTTGAGCTGCAAGAAGCCACCCGGAACCACAGACAGACAGAAAAACAAGAAAGTGACTTAATAAAAACGTGATAAAAAGACGCAGTAAAAAATGACAATATATGAAGCACGAACACAATTATGCAATCCAAATTATAGGTACCTACGTAGCCTATAATTTGTATTGCATACTCTCTGTCAAGGTTCCAAATTTCTAGGTAATATAATAATAATGTTTCCATTATTGACCTTTCAGCAGTAGAAACGTTCGGCAACGAGGCCGACTGTAAAGCGGTATTTAAGCGGTTATAACGTTTACCATAACCTGCCGGCGCCGGCGGTCAACACCGACCAATAATATAAGTATATGGCTAATAAATAATAATGTCGCCGTTGAGACGCCGATACGCAAGCGTGTAGCACGCACTTTACGCGGATCTTTTTCGTATCGCATAATTATATGTACTTATAATTGTTGTGGCTAAGAATGGCGTTTAACATCAGGCGATCGACTACTCGTCGTCGAGCAATAAAAGGAAAAGAAAATTTTACCATTCGCATTTACCTTTGACCATTATTTAATGATACGACGAAAGCAAAACACTTCGTCCGTCCTTCATTATTTAAGTAAGTACCTGTGTTGGAGGAAAATGCTACGCATACCGTGGACGGCGCACAGAACAAACAAATCGGTGCTAAAGGAACTCAAAATAGAGAATAAACCGAGACTGTCCAACGTCTGCCTTCGGAGGATTTTTGAGTTCTTTGGCCACATAGCGCGTAAGACCGGAGATAATCTCCAAAAACTGATCGTCACTGGGAAAGTAGAGGGCAAAAGATCAAGAGGGAGAAGCCCCATGCGCTGGTCCGACCAAATCCGCACCACACTCAACATCAAAGTGTCAGAAGCTGTGCACATCGCTGAAAGCCGGAACAGATGGCGCAGTATCTTAAGAGAGAAAGTGATAACATGACGTGGTCACGACCCCCAGCATTGGGGAAACGACGCAAGGAGGAGGAGGAGATTTACCTGTCAGGCACAAATTCGTAATATTACAAACCAAATCGTAATGTATCCAAAAAATCGTAGCTGAGTACTTACAATTACCTGTATATTATTATACTACTATTATTATTAATAATAGTTTATCTTATACACATTCACCGTCCCTCACAGTTTCTTTTAGTTCTCTCCATCCAAAGGTTATCTGGAAGAGATTTAAGCGATAAGACCACCCATTGTAACACTTCAGGTTTAAGTAAGTCTAAGTATTGTTTTGTAATTATTTGTTGTTTTTATGTGACAAAAAAAGCGTTATCTAATCTAATTTACAATTTTGTACAATCCTAAATTGGGGTCGAAACAAAGTTCTAGATATGCTAATATTGGATTCAACTTGTAAAGAGAAACATGATCGAAGAAAATGACCATGATACGCAAGAAATATGTAACGATACGCATTTCTTGACGTGTGTCGCCGCAACATCAAAATAATGTTTTATGGTTTCTACGGTGGTAGCGATAAGGTCGCAGATTTACGGTTTGTGATTTTACGAATTGTCGCCGGTCACGAGAGCTTTTGTAAAAATCTGGAGATTAAAATAAGATAACCCGGTTGGTTTTAATAAGCCGTATTAAAAAGTTTGCTTTAAGAATAATAAAATTTTATGCTAACACATTTCGTAATAAGATTTATTTACATAATAAAGATTAGTTTTAAGTACCCCTTAATTAAATGTTGGTAAAGCACAGAATTATTTTTATTTAAGGAATTCTTACAGCCAATACCTACATGCGTATGATAATGAAATTGTGTTTAAGATAACCAAGCCAATTGCAAGTTTTCTCCTAAAAGCAAAAAATAGTACCTATTTTAGTTATATACGAATATAACAGATTTAAAAAAAATGCAGTAATTGAATCAAATCTTCGTGAAACAAATACTTAACAGTACAACGAACATTTTTACGTTTTAAAATAGAGTATTAGGTAGGTAATATCAACTAAGTACCTACCTATTTAACCCAATCTGTACCGCTACGAAAACCATTTGAAAAAAGAACCAATATAGATTCCCAAATGACCTCAAGGGGTGGGACAGGGGCTTACAGGGACAGGGACAAAGGCTTACCTTGCTCCCTCGCCTGCATAGTAATGTCTATTCTAAGAAATCATGTATAAGGTATAAGTAGTGTATAAGTAACAAAAGTAGGTAAGCTAAAATGATCTAAAATCGCTTTGTGTACTCTATATTGCCGTAACGTTCACGCAAGTTTGAAGTTATGAACGCAAGGGCATAACCACAGGCGATCGGGTTACTAAGGGTAATGCCTCACGGTATCGATTAGCAATGTTCTCATAACGTATAGTTGTAAACCTGCCATAACATGTATTAGTATTTCAATTCAAATTAAAAGAAATCATGGTCATTTGTTAGGAGATGGATCGCCCACATAAAGGTACAAATACAATTTTTTTTATTGTACTTTTTAATTCGCCCATTAGGGTAGGCTAAAGTCTCTAGGACCATACCGCCTTATCTTGCGTTGTTTTTATTTGATAGTTTGTAAAAATTACAGTAATTCCTTTCGTATATCGTAGTATGAGGGTCAACAGCAGCAAGCCGGACCCTCTCCTAGTGCTTCAATAAAGTGGTGGAACTTTATTCAAGGTTTCTATGGACTTTTTGGGAGAACATAAAAAGGATTTTTTTTTCCCTTCTTTGTTACATTTGCCTACACTCGTGCACGTTTAAGGACACATAATGGTTAATATTCCACCGATATTACACATGATCACTCGAAATAACACTTGTTTGGAAAATAAAACAAAATCGAACTGTATCACTTTTTACTTCCCGCCAAAAAGTCTTGTACTTTTACTTGTATTACCAGATTAAACAAAAAAATAACAACACAAAGTCCTTAGGCATGATAATAGAAAATGCGGTCTTATCGCTTAAAGCCATATCTTCCAGAGAACCTTTAAGATTAGCCGTATCGGAAAGTGTAAGACGGCGGTGTACAACAATTAAATAGATAGATTAGGGGCTACAATTTAAAACATTTTAAGTACAAACTTTTTCTAATAAGTTAACCTACCAAAATATTTTAATGTTAACGTCATGATAAATCTAGAGCGAATAAAAAAATGTGGAATTTTTTGAGCGGGTACCTATTACGTCTGTGTCACAAATTCGCCACGGTCAAATCAAAACATTTAGACAATGACTTTTTTAACATTAATTAAACTAAAGAATCTTTAATCTTTTATTAAATCACGCTCGTGTTACCGACTTAACAACTATTTGATCGTGTAAGTTATGCCGCAGCAGAGCCCTGACTAACGCACGCAAGGACGTTCGGAAGTGACTCAACAAACATCTCGTCTGGCGGCACAGATCGCGGGAAAATTCGCGCCAATACCGCGAAAACTGACATGTGACTCACTCCATTCATCCGCGTCCGTAGTGGACTCGTTCGAAAAAGGAGTTTGAATATTGTTTTCTTTTTTTGTTTAGTGAAATTCGGCATTGGAACTATTATGTTAACCCAAAGATTTAGTTTTACGTCTTTGTGTTAACCAACATAACCTCTGTTCATTATTAAAATGTTTGGCGATTTATGTGATTCAGACTTTTGGAATTTCGGAAAATGACTAATTTTTTCAATACGTAAGTATATATCCGCAGGTAGGTCCGCATTCGTTGACGCAAGATGGTGCCGCATTGGCCGTAACTAGAAGACAGCATGCAAAAGTTATGCGGGGTTTTTCTTAGCCGTAGATAACTACAAGTAGGCTTACGACCTATTATAAAGTTTAATTTATTCGTTGTTGATCACGATTACCTTTAGGTATCGAGCACAATTAATTGCACTAGTAGGTATCTTTGTTTGAAGTGTATCTCAGTATAATACCTACTTAATTATTTATTTATGTAGGTAGTACATGTACGATTGTACAGTACTTAGCACTACTGGCAGAGAATAATCATTAGTACTGTTTACATTAGTTTAGTGAACGGTAGTACATAGAGGAGAGTTGGTAGGTTAACTATTACAATAACAATCCCAGATCACTTTGGGAGAGACCTTTAGTAGTGTTGAAAAGACTGGATTAATGTTGATGGAAATTGATAATATAATTTTATAATAAGAAGTTAAGGAAGCTGTTATAATATTTTAAAGGCATTCAAAAAGCTGGTCGGATTATCACATGGCAAAATAAATGTCAAGGTGCCGTTTAGACTGAATAAATAGGTATCTATGTGGGTAGGTCTAGTTCTAAATGATCTCGAAATGTGCATATTTCTTGTTATTCTCCACGACACGAGTACCAATGACAAAGAGTAGGTAAATACCTAATTATCGAAATGGCAAATATAATCACACGATCAGCACGCGACCGCGACCGCGCCAGGGCGTGTCCACATCTGCCCAGTAGCTGGCTGGTTGCGCTGTCCTGGCTAGATGAACCCTAATTACTGGTATGCGCTACATATGCCTCGCACGTGACCTATATGTGCGCCGATCAGACTCGTAAGTCGTAATCAATATGATGAGTAGTAATAAAAATATTTACTTCATTCGCGAAATTGTTATGCCAAAACATTAGCATGGTCGTAGGAGCGCGTTATATTTTTTAAGTATCCAATTTGTTACTAGTTTTTTATGTGAATTATTTTTAAAACCATGTCGACTAAAATATGTAAAATGTCGACCGTTTGTTTTTAGCAAATATAACACCTCAGGAATTTAACCTATACCATTATTTGTTATTAAAATTCTCTTGAAATTGTTTTAGGTGTACATACTAAACACTAAAAATTCTGTTCTTAATTTTAAAATATATATAGTGCATATAGCTCACAGCATTGTATCGTAGCTAAAGCTTACGTCACACACACTATACCTATTATAAATGTGACGTAAAAGCATGCACAAAGAAAGACCAGATGAATATTGTCATAAGTATTGTTTAACGTATAAGGGTTATCTACATAGTTGCCTGTGGGCAATAGTATAGCTAGAAGGTCGAATATAATAAAATAAAAATATTAGAAACTTAAATTATTTTATAGCATGTATTTGATCATAGATATTACTTACGTATTAAAATATACTTGTATAGATATTAAAATATAGATTATATTTGTTAATGCAATAAATATCGATTATATAAAATATATTTCACAGCGTTTTGTAATTATTGCTTAAAATAATATGAGTGTTTATAAACCTCCAACGAGTCTATAGTAGCAACTCTTTAGGTCCCATCTCATTTCCACCCTGTATACTAACTTATATATTATTATAGAAACTGTGAAATGTATTTGAAATGGAACTGAATTTAGTCTAGAAAATATAGAGATAGGATAAACTCTACCAACTTTAAGTTAGAATAGACTCGTATAGACTAGTTCGGTGTCTCAATAATTGGTTTTTCCGTTCACCACTTCTAAATTTCCAAGAGGCCCATTACAAGTGTATGACCCATGACTCAGGCAGCTGATAAGGATGTTGTATCAGTGACAGCCACGAGCCAATCATGCAATCAGGCGCAATCATACAATCAGACAGGTACGTCAGGAGCTCGTGCCGTGTGGAGGAACTTTAATGCTCGACAACAAGATCCAAAGAGGTTGGTATTCTAATTCTAAACGTTTGTGGCCAGTAGCAGGGGAGAGATGTGGAGCCAAATGGCGTTTATATTGTTTATGGTTAATTTATTTGTTTTTAAGTTTTACTATTAAAAACTTTATACTTCATCTATGATAGCTTTAACGTAAGTAATTAGGTATAAGGCTTAGTGAAGAGAAAAATTAAATAAATATAAAGGTAACTAGACAATTTTGTATAGGTTATGGTCCACATATTTTACCTATATATAAAAGATTTTTTTTGTTTTTTTTACAATTAAATACATACCTAATTCATTTTATAATAAAAAAACCGACTTCTATTCTGATGTATCTTCGAAGTTCAAGGTCGAATATCGATATAATTTATATAGCGGACCACCTTGTAAGCTATACTGAACCCAACGCAAAAATAATTTGCCCAATATGATATTTTGTTTATAAATGACGGGAATCTAAGGTAACAAAACTGAAAAATACAATTGAATTGAGAACCTCTCATTTTAACACCCTCAGCGCCAGACCCTAAGTGACCGTTTTACAAAAACACAATTCTTTTTGTTCGCAAGTGTAAAACTACTTAATAATCATATATGGTTTTTCATCCCCCTTTTTCTTGGGTTTTGTGTGACAAAAAGATACACATGGCGCCTAAGGTGTTGAAGTCGGTTAAAAATAAGAAAAATTTAAATTTTGTGTATGAACTGTATCATTAAGTAGGTCATTTTATAGTAGGTATTGGATTGAGTATATTTCCAGTTACGAAATATTTCATAAGTCTTACAAATTAAGTGTCATTACAGCGAGAACCCTATCTTCATTATGCTAGCTTGACCGAGTAAGATAGTATATTTTTAATTAGATTCCACTTATACTTGGGACATTCCACTTCTGCGAAGTAGCCAATTGGTACATAAGAAACATAACATTGTAGAAACCCAAAAAATTGTAGCAGAATCTCAAAAAAATGCCCCTTAGTTTCATGCCGTATCTTCTGAGTAGTGGTTCTTTTTCCGATACGGTGGTAGAGTCATTGTGATAATTTGACGTTCATAAGTGCGTCTGTGATGCCGAAAATGAATAAGAGATTTTGACTTTGAGATACTTAGTAACACCACTTACATCATCGCGGCTTTATCCATAAACCGTAAATATCATGAAGTCGGGTATTTACGATTGACATGACTTGTCATACCACAGAAGACCTAATAGTATCATACGTAAGTAGTGACGTATGTACTACATACTTACTACATTGTTCAATGACTTGGTTATACAAAGCTTACCTACCCTTGGATAGGTTTTATGTAAGTAACTACGAACCTACGAATAATGTAGAATAAGTTAGGCAAGTTTTTTTCTAATGAGGTTTCTTAATAACACACCTTAATAACATTACGATCTAGCCTAATAAGGCTAATAAGTAATTTGAGTTTAGCTTAAGCTGCTAAGTAAGAGTATAACTAAGAACATGTGTTCTTCATTTTATTCAACATCCTTGTGTTCTTTATGGGAGCACTACTATACTACAATACACTGTCACTTCACTACACTAACTCAAAAGGTTTTGTCCGTTTGAGCCTTCTCACTATAGCTGTGCTGTCAAAGAGCTGGATAGCCTCGACGTTCACGTGGTGATGAAGTCTACGTTCATGAGCTTCATGAGTTAGGCAAGTAATACAGATTCGCTTGAGGAAAATGATGCGATGACGTAATTACGGAGACAACGCACTGCATCGTGGCTTATCGGAGGATTGCTCCACGATGAGAAATTGCCCTTAAAAAGGCATATATGTGAACACGGGCTTACGTCACAGACAGAGGTATTCATTAGGTATAGGTTTAGATGTATTCATGCCTACTGCGCATTTACTTTATGTCTGAAAAATTGTAGCTGACGTATTTTCTACTCACCTTGCGCTTGGGAAATTATGCGTTCGCATTTGACATAGCCTACCTTTGTGCATTGTCTATAAATACTTACTACAATACCTAAAGTTATTTACACGCATATTCAACGTGTGCGTTGTTTACTACGAAGTAATAAATGTGTGCTTCTGCCTACCTAGATAATTATAAACTACTAACAATAAAATACATAAAGACAAACAGCTAACTTCATAAAGTTGATGTAAGTATAATTTGCGAGTATCCCATGATATCGATCTTTGTTCGTAGGTAGGTTACAATAACAAATTAATACCTACTTACAGCTACGATATTAGGTAGTACCAATTGTGAGTATGCGAACGTAATCCACCAATACCTATATATAGTTACCACACCGCCACTCCACCACGCATCATCATGATAATAAACCTTACCAAAGTTATCATACTTAAATAAGATTTTTGTTAAAAAGACATTTTTTTAAGACAAGCTTATTACAAAATCGTAATCGGAACCGCGAGCATATAAAATGAGCCGAAACAGTAGTTTACAATTATCCGTCAAGGAGTTCCATTGCCCACCTTCCGTCTCCAATTCTCCATCATTAGATCAGCTGGATACCATAATATTGCATTGTCATCGGACTTTGACAAGAAGGTATGCAAAATTTCAGCTCCGTAGGATAAGAGGAAGTGGTCCTGATTTAACTTGCAAAATTTGACCTAAACATTGCAAGTTAAATAAAAGCTCGTAAAAAGGATACTGATCAACAATGCTTAAACCAAACCATATGGCGCCTAACTTGCCCTCGCCTTTTTCATTTCTTTTTTATCTGATCCCTAGAAACAGTAAGTATACCTGTAAGTTATTACACTAATCACTAGATCAACAAAGAAATCAAAGACACAGAAAAGCTCGTTTTGAAACCCAAACATCTGGCGTCTAGCCTGCCATAATGAGCTTTCATTCACTAATTACAATATTGCATCTACAATAGCGCGAAAGTCACTATCTTTGCTTAATCCTCAGAAACAAGTGCTGTTTATCCCTAAACAGATGTTCCACAAATAATCATTGAAAAAATTAGGTCCCTATTGATAATATAATGCGTAGGTACACGTGTTGACAGGCTGATAAGATTGGCACACCGTAGCCATTGGACAAAGTCCAGGTAAAACCAGGTAGACTTAGCAAAGTCGGCCAGGTTTGGTGGGTTACTAATAATGAGCAATATCGTGTCGGAACCTCTACTGCGTTTCACGATTTTTAGTATTCTTCACAACACTGGACAGACAACAAACAGTGCTTTGAAGGTTGTATCTGCTATATTTTGATGCTAATAAAGATAAAGGTAATTTATTTGTAAAAACATGGCATTACACCCAAGCGCATGCGAGGTCTTACTCATTAGCTTTTTGCAAAATGTCTTTGCCCTATTAAACGTACAAATAATATATGTTTGGATGGCTCACAATTTGGCAACAAAAGTGAAATTAAGTTCACAATAAAATTCAAATTTAAAAATTAAGCATAATATAAATAATGCTACAAATGTCAAGCAGGTGTGCAAGCTATGTAATTGCCGCTTGCAGCCCATATTGCACACAAACGGGTGACAATGCCAATGCCTAGACATGTGTAAATAATGCGATTGATGTAGCATTACATATTACTCGATTAAATTAAGCATTACACGTCATACCTAGCATTACACCATAGCATCACACAGTGCACTGTTCTGTTCGTTGCATTATGTCTATCGAGTCTATGCCTATGTCACTATTCGCGCGCGCGTCTGAGAGAGAGGAAGCAAGCTTCATGGCACGTGCGCCCTGCCTGATTGAACTTCCATTTAGAACCGTATTACTAGAAAATTAAGGCGACAATAGGTTATTTTGGCACCGCCCGCGCCCGTAATTTTTGAATGTTTTGAACCTCTCGCTCAAAACGATATTGTTATTTTGATTTGATGTACTCGCTCCAGTCACAAAAAAAATAAGTAACTCGCTATCTCATGTATATACGCTATAACTATCACATGCAATTGCATTCGAGCATTCCATTACAATATCACACAAGTGATAGATAGTGCGTCCGACGCATCATCTCAGGTGATGTTTGGGGTGATGAAATAATGAAATATTACTCGGTACGAAATGTGATGCCATATCACATTACTTTTCAATGCACTGTTTTGCGCATGTCTACCAATGCCTATAAAGATGAAGGCACTAACGCTGGCGCCTGTACCGACTGATACCGACAGCGAAACTGACACCACTATCACCGACGCCGACGTCGACACCATCGACAATAACGACGCCAAAACCACCAAACTAAGTAATGATACGAAAAAAGTATTACACGTTGTCAACGCAATAATTATACTGAATGAGAGCGAGTGTGGGTCAGAGAGCGAGTGTGGTTCAGAGAGTGAGTGTGGCTCAGTGGGAACACGTGCTACTTACGATCCGACGCACCTGAGTTCGAATCCCGCTGGCTGGAAAGTTATGTGCGGATTTAACACTTAACACTTAACACATTTAACACTCGCTCTAAAAAACTGTGAAGAAAAGCATTGTGAGGAAATCGGCATGTCCAAGAATTAATCACAAAAATTCAAGGACATGTGACACCCACCGACCCACACTGGGCCAGCGCGGCGGATTATGACCCATTCTCTCTCTATGAGAGAAGGCCCGTGACCCTGCAGTGGGAACGTGATGGGTTGATGATGAAGTAATACTCGTTGTCAACGCAATAATAAAATATATAGTGTACCTATACATGAAACGGTATCAGCTATTGAGACATAATGTACACATATAGAGAGGATATTGAGTTATGTATGACTGTGACACCAGAGTGACACATATCTCTAGATTACCGCACTGACTATCCTTTTGTTTGAACTGCTCATACGCAGGGACTGTCCCAAGATAAGGTGTTATTGTAGAATGCCACGTAGCGTGGGAAACTGGTGACTTGGGTGTGTGCCCGTTACAAACACCAATACAATTACTCTAGTAAAAATGCACTAGTCCATAGAAATATCTTATGGACTAGTGCATTTTTACTAGAGTTCCAATCCCAAACCCAAATAGCTTGTCGTAGACTTTTATTCCAACGACGCGACGGAGAGCGAGTGTGGCTCAGTGGGAGCAAGTGCGACTTTCAATCCTACGCATCCGAGCTCGAATCCCGTTGGCCCCGCACCACTGCCTTTCAGCTATGTGCGGATTTAACACTCGCTCTTAAACGGTGAAGGAAAACATCGTGAGGAAACCGGCATGTCCAAAAATTTTTCACAAAAATTCAAGGACATGTGACATCCACCAACCCGTACTGGGCCAGCGTGGTGGATTATGGCCCATACTCTCTCTATGAGGGAAGGCCCGAGTCCCAGCAATGGAAACGTGAAGGGCTGATTATGACGGACGGTTCCTTAGTATTTTCCGTAACTTAAATGTTTCAGATGTGTCCAGTCTCCATACTGACACATAATGAATCAACTGTATAACTGGACTTTAGACTACCTTCATTAAATAAGTAAGAAGATTTACGCAAAACAATTTCCCTGAATTTAATGAAAAGGTAACTCACCTAGTTTTATTCCTCTTGTTTATAATATCGATGTTTTTAAATGATTCATTAATGATTTCTTTAGAAGAATTAGACAGCATAAGAATGATGGATTGATGAATTATATTTTTTTACCCACATAGGCTTCATTTAACTCCAAATTTCTATATACCAGGTACACTTTCAATTTGATTACTTCTTTTTTATGGATCTGAGTAATAAGACGAGCAAGACGTTCGCCAGATGGTAAGCAAAACGCAGGGTCACCCAGAACTTTGAATAGCATAAAACGCCCTACGTAACACATCACTCCGAGACATCAACTTCGAGACTTTGATGCTTCTGTGCACATACATACCTACCAACCCCTTTTATAAACCTTCTATACCAGTGGCGTTTTGCCAAACAATAAGGCCGTATTGAGGTCTATCAACTATAGTTACTACTACTATCCCAACCCACTAGATATATATAGGTGAGCACTTAGAATCTATGACTTACTACATCGTACTATTTCATTCACAAAACTTCATAGTAAACATACTAAAGCCATTCACAGGTTGTCACAAAGCGATTTTTACAGACTCACTAATTGTTTGCCATCAATGAATATCTATTCAAAAGCAAGAGTAACGTGCGAAAGTACTCTGTTAAAAGAAAAAAAGGATTTTTAACAATAGATTTTGACACCTGTTTGACGTTTGATGCTTCGTAGTTGTGTAATTCGGGTAATTCATTGTTTTCGGACATACCTGTGAATCTTTGTTGTGAGGTAAGTTTTGCAAAACAATGTGTAAAGGATAGCTCCATTCCCGTGGGAATGGATTCATTTCAGTTAGTTTTGGCTGTAAAATAATTGATGATTTTGGCGCCTTGCGGTGCAGGCTTGTAAAGTCGTAAAAACTTTTGAAATGCGTAAGCGCCCCACCTAAGTAGGGATATAAAAATATAATAGTCTTACAGATTTTAATTTGATCTCAATTTGATTAGGTATATTATGTTGTTTAGTTACATACCTACTTATCTTTTTCGAGGTTGATAAAATAAATATTACAATTGTCATTGCAACTGACCTATTTTCTCCGTTTTTGATTTAGTTAACTGATATAGACCATATTGTCGAATACATAGGTACCTGCGCCACACTGTGTTTCGAGCTTTTAAACAATTCTATATACATATATGTTACTATAATTTTATTAATAATTTTCTAGATTTCTCTATAAAAATACAAGAAAAAAAAAGATGGCCGCTCTACATAGGCCTAACGTCACGAATGGGCACCGAACGGCTCACCTTTGAGGCCGCGTGGCCTAGATCGCGCAGGCATCGGTCGCCGCGCAGGTCTAGACATGACGCTATGCTGTGCTGGTGGTACGAGGTGCCTCAGTAGGTTACAGCCACACGGCATTACTTTAATTAAGTGATGACAACCAAAATATAAACTTTACAGGCCAATCCTACTTAATATTATAAATCCGAAAGTTTGTGAAGATGGATGGATGTTTGTTAGTCAATCACTCAAAAATTAAAGAATTTGATTCAAAAATTTAATTATAGATTTTGATGAAATTTGGTATGTAGGTTCTTTAGGTCATTGAAAAGGACGCTGAGACATAGATTTTCATCCCGGGAAACCGCGGGTCAAACCGCGGGGCGGAGCTAGTAATAATATATATATTTTACGGTTTGCAGGATGTTGCATTCAGGCAGTGTCAAGTATTAAAATTAAAAAAATCTTTTTCATCCCCCCATCTCGGAAAAAGTATTTTTGCTCTTCGATATCTGAGTGCAAAAGTCGTTTTTATCCGCTAGAGGATAAAGTAAATTTGAATTTAGAACATCGTGTGCACTAAATTTATGAATTCAAAACATCATTAAACCTATTTACTTCTACCTCCATGGTGCCGAATTCATCATACAACTTTTTTTAATTTGTTCAAAACTCAGACTCAGAACCTCCTTGGTTTACTTTTTTTTAATTTGCTTTGCACGTGCAATGTTCTTTTCACGTTATATTGTCAAAACCTTAGGTTAAAAACAAGAAACTTAAAAACAAGTGAAAAACCTAAAATGAGTGATTCTAGCGACGAAGAAGTTTATTTGGCGCCAACAGAATAGACTGAAACTGTTAATAATGCGCTAATGAGCTTTCTCCCTCAACAATTACGCGAGAAGTATTTGAAACAGTACGATATGTTTAACACGTGGCGACTAGCTAAAGGAGCTAAAACTTTCTCAGAAAACGTTTTGCTGGCATTTTTTATTGAATTATCCGAGACCAAGAAACCAAGCACTCTATGGAGTACGTATTCAATGCTTAAAGCAACGAAAAAAGATGAAAAAAGACATACATATCGACACTAATCCTAAATTAGTGGCATTTTTAAAAAGAGCCTCATCTGGTCGTCAACCAAAAAGTCGAAGGTTTTTACAGCATCTGAAATTGAAAAGTTTCTTAACGAAGCACCTGATTCAGTATATTTGGTGGCAAGATTATTCTGTAATACTTACCTATCATAATGTAGTTAATACCTAAACTGAAATAAAAGTATCTTGTGATTTTAAATGATTTTTTTGCATTTAGTCATTTCCTCGCTGAGGTGGAATGAAAAGTTATGTGTTGCACTCGAGTGCAAAGATTTTTCACCTCGAGCTCTTTTGTCAACAAGTGTAAAAATATAGATTATTATATTTATGGCCAAGCAACGAGAGGCATCAACTACGTAAAGTAGGATACGGAACTGTTAGTCTGGAAGCAACCCAGATAGTGTAGGTACAATCGGCGCGATCTAGGAACGGCATCCCACTCCTTCCTGTCTCGGGGAAGTGAAGTCATCGAGACATATTGCAAGACCTATGTTCGTTAACTTGGTACGTGGGTAAGGGACTAGATAAACAAACTAAACTTAGTTACTCGGACAGTAATCAGATTGTAATTTATGATATTCCAATCAAATGCTAATTCATAGTAGGTTGAAAAGGTGTGTAATATGGGTGCTGTTAATTCTAAATGATCATTAATTGCATTGCAGGCAATACAATTAGGTATGATTGCCACTGGTCGCGTTCATAAAGAATGACAGAAATACCTTATGTACTCCGAATTGGTTACAGTATGAACTATACAAACCAACGTCCATTTATTTTTACGGTATTCCTCTCCCTGCAGGGTTGTCTGGAATAGATCTCTTTTAGCGATAAGACCACCAATTGTTACACTACTAATTTTATTTTTAGCAAAGCTTTTATTGTTAGTTTTTAAATTATCTGTGTGTTTTACTAAAGAGGTACCTATTTCATTTTCATTTCCTTTTTTTATATATATGAAATGGTAATAGTAATAAAAAAACAGATTACCGAGAATTTTATAAAGAATTATATAGACCCTTTTTTAAATTTCTGTGGCCTTGTGTGGCCTTTTTAAACCTTATTTGTACCATCCACTTCAAATCGCACTGAAACCAGGTTTCTGGAAAGTCTAGGCGGCCAAGCCGACTGTAGCGGCCATTAGTAGACGCGCGCGTCACATTAGCGCGGGAAACCATTATGACAATTTGTACTAAGCAGGATGCTACCGATTTACCTACAAGAAGCCGCCACACCGCCGACCGCCATGATTCATCATCACCTACCGTTTTTGGCACAGGATTTGAGAAACGGTAATTGGTAACAACAGGAATTGTGGAAATATTTCATTTTTGATGTGCTACCTTCGATTGGCGGAATTGGGGATGACAGGTGAAATCGAGTCGGAAAGAGTGGCTCGTAGATTGTGGTCGGATGCCATCCCCGATACAGGGCCTACTCTGAGTTGCTTTCGTTCGTTCGTTAGTGCGGACTAAAAGAGACATCCTTATGCCTGTTGCATAGCGCTGTACCTTTGAACGAAGATCCGTCATTTTGTAAAGAGTAAAGCCCCAGACGCGGACGCTGATACTGAGGTTGACACCAAAGCGGACCTCAACGACCGCGGCTTTCAATGCCGCTGTAAACGATGGCATATGAAGCTGACATAATACCTACAAAATAGATCCAAACCATCGTGCTATTCTGTTGATTGGAATATTGTTCACATAGGTATATCGGTCAATAGTGTTCACTCATTAAGGTTCCAAGTGTAAGTGTGAAGTTCTCATTCCAATAAAGGAAAGTTTATCTCAATATAACAGTCTACAATTGATCTGCCAGGCTATCAGAAATCTAAATTGTGGCCAGGCCTATTCAAATTAGACCTTTTACAAAACCTGATATTTAATTGAAATTAAACAGACTCCATTAAACCAACCGATTCTTGCATCATTCCTCCCAATCGTACTAATTACAGACAAAATATTAACACCTACCTTTTCTCCCATATGTACATTCTTCCAAAACTGGTGGAAGACCAAAACCATGACATAAAGCCTAACAATACGGGCGCTACGTCATTCGACGGGTCAACTGATGACGTCACCGTGTCTTATAGGGCACCGTGCTCCCACGCACCGCGTGCCTAAAGCGAGGAAAGGAAAAGGAAGTAGCAACGTGTTTTAGGTTAGCCACCTGCCAAACGGCTTAGGAAAAATTACTGCTGTGATCTCTACCCCTCAACAATAAATCGATTTGAACGAAGTTGAACTAAAAACAAAGGAATTGCAAAACAGAAATAAGCAGGAACTGCAATTCTGACTAATATAGAGAGTATTGCTAGTAGTATTTTATAAAATGAGTGCAACTTTTGATTTCTAGTCGACGAACTACATATTCAGTCACCATAACATTTAACACTATCAAGTTACTAAAAAAGCCAGACTCTTAGTTCAGTAACCTTCCTAAAATTACAACTTAAAAGTTACCACGAGGGATGACCTCTGTCCAATTATTGAGAGCTCTGCTAGACTCCTGGACACCAGACTCCAGACGCATTACAGAAAAAAAGGTCTAAAATCATAATGGACTAACCAGGACCAGAACCAGGAATTTTATTGCATAATGAATGATAATATGCAATACATTTTGACACAAAAACATGATTTTACTAGCAATGCAAACGCAATTATAAGATTTAAACTTGTCCAAACAGCCATCCTCAATCCCTCATTCCTCACTAATTTTATTATCTTAATCCCAAAACTCAACTAACAAGTCAACAACAAGGTATGACTTAATGAATCCTTCCATTAATTAAGAACTCGCCAGACTGCCTGACCCCAGACATTCTGTTACCTTCAGAAAAATACCTAAAATCCTAGATTGGTCAAACCGTTGGCGTATCTTTACATAATAATACAATTACCGAGCATCCGGAGTTTGTATACACTAATGAATGCCAAATTGATATTGTCAAGCTGAATTTAATAGACCGTGGCTGTTGATTTGAGACAATGGTAAGTGGACAATTTGGGAAAAATACGTGACTAAGAACGGTACGAAAGAAACAAGTTACCAGAAAGTCGTTTTAAGAAGTCACGAAGTAGACAAAACAGCCAGGTTCGTATCGTATTTAGAAGAAGTACAAAACGAAAGGACAGCTGTAACAAACAAAATAAGAGGCAAGTAAACCAAATAGAGATGACCAAGAAATACTTCCTTAACTTGTTCTAAAGTTGTCACTACCAAGTGGCAAGACCTTGCACTTCTATAGACTTCATAAATACAATCCTCAATCTTAGGTAGAAGTAGGAGCAATAATCCATGTAGTGAATCAATTTGGTACTTGTTCTAGTTTGTTTCTTTCGTTAGAAATTAACTAGTTTCCAATTTTTAGGCGAAAGAACGCAAGAGCCTTGAAAGATGGGAGGGAGTCGAAGTAGGTGTAGGCCTACTTCGAGTAGTCAAATCTGAAAGTTTAGATCTTAACGTAGTCGTCCTATTCATAGCCCCAGAAACCTGTCCCAGTGGGTGACCTATGCATCAGCCGCTGACCGTTAGTGGTAAACAAACACAGGTATTTGTTTTCTCGGCCGGTGTTTACGCTGGCACATTCACTATTGTTTCGTCAACAAGTAAACATGGTTTACGCCAGTGAGTGCCTAGGCTACTGGTTGGGACTGAAAATATTCTGAGTTTTTTTTTATGTTTCTGAATGACGAGACGAGCTGGTCGTTTGCCTGATGGTGAGCAATACGCCAGCCCATAACAATAACAGAACCACTGCTTTGCACTGCAGGACTAATGCTTGCGCACTACTGCTTGGCGGCTGAATAACTGACAAAGCGGTGGTACCCACCCAGACGGCCTCTCGCATACGAGAAACCTACCACCAGTAAAAATAAAAATATTCGATGATGCCTTGTATATTCGAATTCAGCCTCTGTGGTGTAGTGGTTAGGCAAGTTGGCTCAAATCTCATACACCACTGCGGTTGCGGGTTCGATTACCGCGACGGGACAAATGTTTGTGCACAAAAAAAAATAAAGGCGCAAGCATTTGTTTCGTGTCTGGGTGTTGTGGGATCATAGTTCCTGGTTTCCTAGATACAGGGAATCCTAGTTAGGGTCAGGATCTATGTATGTGACCGTTGGGCATTAATTGTACTTAAAAAAAAAAAAAAAAAATTCAAAGCATGTCAGTACGGAGGCTCTTTACACCCAAAAAGAGCCGTCTTCGTAGATACATAATTTTACTTTATGTTTTAGATTAACTAAAGCAACCATTACGTGATGTTTGTAAAATTCTGGGTGTCTTTGAGACAAGAGTGAACAGGTTTCTTCTAGGCGAGCGTGCTTCATCTTCGACCGGATCGTCACTTAACAACAGGTGAGATAGCGGTCAAACGCAAACCCAATCCAATAAAAAAAAGGAAAACATGATAGGTCCCAAAAGTCTTACCATCATGTTATTTGGAATATAGATTTTGTATAGAAAAAATAAATTTTACATCGATAACCAGTTAGCTACAGAATCTAAACTCCATACAAAAATTTATGCATGTACCTACCATAAATAAATAAGTAAATAACGCCCAACGATCACATACATAGATCTTGGCCCCTAACTATAGGAACCAGGGTCTATGAGGACCATGGTCCACAACACGCGCACATTGCGCTTTTTTTATGTGCACAAACATTTGTCTCGTCGCGGGAATCGTACCCGCAACCGCAGTGGTGTACGAGATTTGAGCCAACCTGCCCAACCACACCACAGAGGCTGTCCACAATGGCTATAAGTTGTTTCTGGGCATGTACCGGCAAAATTCATGGGGTTATTAAAACGATCACGCGAAATGCATTGCTATGCTATTTGGAACTGTTCTGTTTTGGAATCTCTATCTCGTTGCTCAATTGCTCCGTCAGTCATTGCCATACATTGCATAGACAGAGCTGTGTGGTGCTGTGCAGCGGTAGGTTTTCAATAATATTTAGTGTCAATTTTTTAGGAGATGGGACGACGTCATCGTCAGTCACAGTCAACATCAACAATAGCCCAACACGGGGACCGTACCTACCTAGTACAAGCTAATAATAGTAGATAAGACTCTAAAATAGAGTAGAGTAGACAATCATCCACGCGACTGCAAATGTGCTATAATAATAGTTCAACAAAGCGCAAAGACCCAATAACTAAGACATCTCATGTTAGGTTAGGTTACTTTTAATCTCATCAATAGGTATTTTTGTGGCATTCTTGTTATTATGGTATCTAAAGACTTGGTCCCTTACAAAAACGCAACTTATCTAAGTAACAAAATCAAAAACTATCAAATCTCTGCAACTGTGACCGGCCAATCAAAAGGACAACATTGTAAAGCTCAACATATCTGAGTTATTAAAATTACACGGCTATAACAAGTGGTCGTCTCCCTTCCGTCAGCGAACACAATGGGCCGTCTGCGCTCCCACGGCCGGCTCTAGAAATGTTACATGTTTTCTAGTGAAAATTGTTTTATATTGGCGCTGGTAATATTCTATTCTGTTTCTGTAATGACAAAGTTGCGGCTAATGAATGCTTGAAGTCGGAAACGTTGCATTTTGAAAGATAAAACGTGCGTTTGAACGCAATCTTAATGTGGCAAGAATGATAGGAGACGTTAGGGTTGCCGTGATTGAAAGAATATCCAGATCAATATAAAATAAAAAGAGTCTAACAAATTTAGCGAAAAAAATAACGCTCACTAACTACGAAGATTATAATTTTATTTAAAAGGCACTTATCACACCTCTCGATTAACCGATAAAGCTCTCGCTTACAAAATCGATAGCTCACGACAAAGAGAACAACCCTAATCAGCTCGATCGAAATTTAAAAACAAAATTAAATTTGTACTTTTTGTCGACATGTAGACCTTGTAGTGACTGCATACAGCCTATTTCTTTTTAAATTGAAGCAGAGTCGAGCAGTGTTCAGCCAATCGAGTTGATAATGTTCGATGATGCTCAAGGAACAATGCCGTGATGAGAGGCAGGTGACACGTGCGTAGAATAGTTTTGTCGCGGCCCACCCTCCGAGCGCGCAACTGGTTGAACTTGATTCACGGGTAAAGAGTAATTAATTGTTTCAGAGAAGGGACATTTCATTAGAGGGTCCAAACCTAGGTAGGTAGGGTTTACTTCAAAAATTTACAATGGAGGAACATGTTTTAATTAAAGACAGTGTTACTGAACGGATGGATTATCATCAAATTTGAAGATTTTTTAAATAAAACCCAACTTTCCGTATGTAACGTAACTTTTTTAATGACAAGAAAAGACTAACAAAATCATATCGAAAATAGACAATGTAAAAAAAGGAAAAATATATAAAAACATAGACAAATTATCAAAAAGGTGCCAATCGGGCACATGCTCCCCTTTTTTACAAGAGAACTATCTTTTTTAATGGCCGCCGCAATGTGCCTGCTGGGGTCCGGACATCAACTACCCGCACAACTCCGTCACGCCCCGGGTGCAGAGCCGCAATCACGCCGCGTGGCCAGGTCCCCCTCGGCAAATCCCCGTCACCAATGAGGACCGGGTCGCCAACTCTAACGGCGGCATCTACTCCCGGTACGCGGCGGGGTGCCAAGGTGGGCAGATATTCGGACACCCAACGGCGCCAAAAGTGATCGCTCAGCCGGAGTGCCTTCCTCCACCCGCTCCGACTAATCAAAGCTGCATCCGTCAAATCCTCGGCTGGGAAGGGGCGACCGGATGAATCCCCTAGCAAAAAATGATTAGGGGTCAGCGCCTCCGGGTAGTTGCCATCTGGGGAGACGTGTGTCAGTGGGCGCGTATTCACTACAGCCTCGGCTTCAGCCAGAAGAGTCGCCAGAACCTCTTCTTTCGGTGCCCGTTCTCTCAAGGTTACTCTCAGGGCGGATTTAACCGACCGAACCAGTCGCTCCCAAGCTCCGCCCATGAAGGGCGCTGATGGGGGGATAAAACGCCACTTAATTCTCTCATGTGCTGCAAAATCTGGTACCGCGGCATCATACAAAGCTCTCAGCTCCCGATTTGCTCCCACAAACGACGTCCCGTTGTCTGAGAAAATTTCTGTCGGTGTACCACGTCGAGCGATAAAGCGTCGTAGGCACATAATAGCGGAATCTGCGGACAAGCTGGCTACGATCTCGAGGTGGATCGCTCTGGTTACCAGGCACGTAAATAAGGCGACCCATCGCTTCTCACGCCGCCGCCCAATGGAAATGGATACGGGCCCGAAGTAGTCCACGCCGGTGAACGTGAAGGCACGTCGATGATGAGCAAGTCTCGCCTCTGGCAAGTCTCCCATGGGTGGTTGTAGGGTTGGACTCTTCAGCAACTTGCATAGCTGGCACCTATGTACTACTGCCCTCACGGCGTTCCTTAGTCCAATAATCCAATACTGTTGCCGCATCTCGTTTATCACCGTTTCAGTATTGGCGTGCGCAAACTTTTGGTGGTAGTGGGCGATTAAAAGACGAACGGCTGGCTCTTTCCCTTCTAAAATCATAGGCTGGCTGTTAGAGATGGCTGACGTTCTACCTGCGAGGCGGATTATTCCGTACCTAAGTACCGGCGACAATTTGGCTAGTCGGCCCTTCAATATGGGCTGCCCACGTGATAGACGAAGCAGTTCTTCCCCGAAGGCGCTAATCTGACTGCTAGCCAAAATGTGGAGCTCCGCTTGAACGATGTCTTCAGAGATCAAAGGTACTGGAGCGGTTGGAGTAGTGACATCCGGCTGTGAACCGCGGTTAGAAATATCTTTAAAACAAATACCCCGAACCCAAACATTTTGGAACTCACGACCCCGATGATTTTTGAAAATGGCAGCAATGAATTTATGGGTTCTAGCTGTTGCCCTTACCAGCCTAATCCAAGAGCTAAAATGGGTAATGTTAGCTACTACAGGTAAGGACAACTGATGGGAACTAGTGACGTTAATGTATTCTGTGCCACGTGATTGTGATTGAAGCAATGATTTTGACTGACGGAGGGATGGCTTGAGCTCCTCCTCTCCAAAGGCTACCGGCGCTGCGACATTGGGCTCTGAAGGCCACTCAGTAGTGGGAGCCAGGAGAAAGTTCGGGCCATATAGCCAACGTGGTTCAATGTTGGCCTTCCCCCTCGTCGCATCGTCAGCCACGTTTAGCTCGGTTGGAACCCAACGCCATTCATCTACACTAGTGATTTCCAAGATCTCTCCTACACGATGTGCAACAAAAGGTTTATAATTTCTCGCATCACTGCGCAGCCATCCTAATACGGTCATGGAATCGCACCAAAATACACGTCGATTCGGTTTAAAACGGTGGGATTCACAAATCCCAGTAGCAAGTCGAGCAGCTATCAAGGCGCCTTGGAGTTCCAGACGCGGGATCGAAGCTGGTTTCAACGGAGACACACGTGCCTTGCTAGCTATCAGCGCCAGTTTCACGTCACCATTGGAAAGCACAAATCTCCAATAGGCAACGGCGGCGTGTGCCAGCTCGCTAGCGTCACAAAACACATGCAACTCCAGCTCCGAGAACCCATACAAATTATAGCACCGTGGAACTACCAATTTCGAAATGGGTTTAAGGCGCTCAAACCATTCGAGCCAAGTTTCCTGGTCAGCCTGTGATAGCTTCTCATCCCACTCAAGGTTCTTGCGCCACAAATTTTGAAATAAAATCCGGCCTCTTACTACAATGGGAACTAAAAAGCCTAGTGGGTCGTAAATGCGCATGACGTGGGCTAACACTACACGTTTTGTGAAATGGTCAGGAGTATCCTTAATGCTGGAGTTAAAACTGATTATGTCCTGAGATGGTTTCCATATAAGACCTAGAGTACGTGTGGTGGTAACTGAACACGGTAAACTACCTAACTCTACACTACGACGATTGGCTAGTGAGACGTCAGACAACAACTCGCTTGGCAGCTGATTGAGTGCGCCGGGCTCATTCGACACCCAACCGCGCATCTCGAATCCTCCGCGCTTATGAACCTCTACGATTTCAGCTGCCAATCGAGCGGCGTCCTCCGTAGGGACATCTACACTTCCGATGTAGTCGTCCATGTAGGTATCAGAAGTGATAGCTTCCACAGCCTGCGGAAATTCGGCTATAAATTCCGATGCGTTTCGGTTGAGTATGTAAATCGCCGTAGATGGACTAGAACATGCCCCAAAAATCATAGACGACATTCGGAAGATTTTTATTGGACCCGCAGGATCATCGCGCCAGAGAAAACGCTGTGCATCGCGGTCGCAGACCTGAATTTTCACCTGCGGGAACATCTCCTTTATATCGGCGGACAAGGCAACTTTACCCTCTCTAAAACGCATCAAAATTCCTAATAGAGGTTGTAAAAAATCTGGACCCGAAAGAAGCATAGAATTTAGAGACACACCCTGGACTTTAGCAGCTGCGTCATGAACAATACGAAGTTTGCCCGGTTTGTTAGGATTTACCACTCCGAAATGTGGCAAATACCAACAAACCGATGTGGGTGACTGTCCTGTACACTCCTCAGCAAACCCTTTAGCCCGCATGTCGTCGATATTAGCCCTATACCTTTTAGCAAACTCTAAATCCTTTGACATTTTTAGCTCTAGGCTTTTGAAACGAGACAGTGCTAAAGGATAACTATCAGGGCAAGGTCGGTTGTCTGACTTCCAAAGTAATCCTACCTCGAAATGACCGCTAGGTAATCGGCGAGCGGTTGTGTTTAAAATTTGAAGCGCGCGTTGATCACCTATGCTGCGAGGTTCATGTTTAGTGATTCCTATGGCATCTAATTTGTATTGCTCTTTGATTAAAATCTCCAACTCTTGACGTGGGTCGCTATGTTCACTTAGGGTCACGTGATATGCAAGCTCAATAGGTTTAGTTCTACTATTAGAAAAACCAAAAACCACCCAACCTAAAGCAGTTCTTATAGCAACGGGTTGCGATTTAGTGCTTTGCCTAGTCTCAGATGCAGCACTCAAATGCCAGTTGTCTACACCTATCACTATTGTGGGTTTAGCATCCACATAGCACAACTCGTCCGTTAAGTCACACAAATGAGAATATGAGCTTAAGCTAGCACGTGTAGCCGACTGTCGTAATAAACCTAAATGTTTTATGGAACGCACCCTGCGAATCAAAAAAGTTTCAGATGTGTGTTTACCTTTTATTTCAAAATCAACATAATGTATAGCGCTATCACGAGATAAACCTCCTACGCAATCAAGGTGAATTTGCGCTGCTGGGCCCTTTGCACCTATCTGGTCGGCAACCTCTGACTCAATAAATGTTGCTGTTGACCCGTCGTCCAATAATGCGAAAGTATCAACGCTGCCCAGAGGTCCAGATACTGTCACGGCAACAATTTTCAATAAGGGACGGAGTGTGCTGGTATCACCAAGTGTTGCAGTGGTGTTTATGATCGCCTGTTCGAGTTGCTGAAGAGATTCAGACGATTTGCTCTCTATGTTTTCGCTTATGTGTGCAGATGTTACAGGATTGTAGTTGGGGTTGTGTAACAATGTGTGGTGTTTCCGACTACAAATTTCACAACTCGTTTTATTTTTGTTGCAAAACCTAAAATTGTGTGAACCTTCTTTCAGACATCTATAGCAAACTTTCTTTTCTTTTATAAAATGCCATCTCTCATCTACTGACATTGTCTTAAACTTGTCACATTTTGACAATATATGATCTTGTTGACAACACAAACAACATGAACGATTTTCGCTACTTTTATTGTTGAACACTAATTTAGCACCAGAACTCCCTTTAATGCTCGAACCGGACTCCGACACAGTATGCGCTCGCTCGCGGTGTGATGAGGTGGTAGCTTCGGTGACAAGACCAAACTGCATAGTGAGGTCGACTTCGTTCGAAAGAAAATTAGATAGCAACTCTACTTTAGGCTGGCCTATCCAATTATTTTTAGCATAGTCGAACCAACGTGTGCGTAAAAGTTGCGGCAGCTTGCTCAGTAATGCCCCAAAAAACTCTGGAGAGCGTAGGTAGTCGTGGTGCTCCAATAACTTTACAACCTCCACACAATTGCGCACACGGGTGGTAAAAATATTCAAATCCTTTACCTCGTTACCAAGTTTAGGTAAGGCTCGGATAGAGTTTACTTCCTGTACTACTATTTCCTCGGGACGACCAAATCGACGATCCAGTGCTTCAATGACGTCGGAAGCCTGTCGCGCCATCACTAGCAACGTGCATACCGCTTCGCGAGCCGCACCTTTCAAAGATTGATTTAGACGGGCCAGGTTTTCAACCGTAGAGTAGGAACCTTGTGTATCAAAAAAGGCACGTTTAAACATAAGCCAATCTAATGGCGATCTACCATCAAATGTGGGGAGTGAGATATTAGAATGTTTCGCTCTAGTAGGTGGCCCATTCTTATGTGCTATAATCTCAAGAGCATTAATGAGTCGCGACGTGCAGTCGTTTTCTCTATAATTGCCAGTGGTGGGCACCCTGTCTCCGCAAATATTGGGCCGAGACGCTGTAGGGTACAAATTGGCCACACTGGGAGAAACATGCTCGTGACGATGGCCCTGAGGAAATAAAGACATGTTATTATTAGGCTCTACCTGAATTTCCGTGGACTGTATTGGGTAATTATTATTATTATTTGTAGATAAGACAGTAGTGTTATCGTGTACAACATATTGATCTTTATTATCTTCAACACGTTGTAACCACTCTCTTACACTTTTATCGCTCCTGCTGCTATGAGAGCGGACACTCCTATCTGCGTCAATTGCAGCAAGCTCTGCCCGCAATTCTAGTTCAGCAGTTTCGCGTTCCAACTGTAGTTCTGCAGCCTTACGCTCTGACTCCAACTCCGCGGCTCTGCGATCAGATTGTGCGCGCATATCCGCAATCTCTAATTGGGCGAGGTGGCGAGCATGCTGGGCCTCCGCTGCAAGCTTTCTCGCAACAGCCGTTGCCGAAGAGCGGCTTGTATGCGTGGACACGGAGTGAGCTCGGCTTCCGTGAGTAGCAGGCTGCTGAACACTACTACTACATGTTGGCGCATTTTTAGGACATACATTTTCCTGTGTTTTGTCAGGCACAAGTTTTGTTTGTGATCTTGTTACCACCATACTTACTGGTTTCATTTACTGGAGAAGGACCACTTGTTACTGAACGGATGGATTATCATCAAATTTGAAGATTTTTTAAATAAAACCCAACTTTCCGTATGTAACGTAACTTTTTTAATGACAAGAAAAGACTAACAAAATCATATCGAAAATAGACAATGTAAAAAAAGGAAAAATATATAAAAACATAGACAAATTATCAAAAAGGTGCCAATCGGGCACAGACAGTCTCTAGAAAAAGTTCAGATTGAACTCAACATTGGAAATTGTTTTCTGTAGATTAGGTAGGTACTTCAGACTCTTGTCAGAAATATCCAGACACCAGGTCAGATCTTTTGTTTTGGGACTGTAACAACGCCGTATTATCAAAACGACAATTTCCCCAAAATATCCAATAAACCCATCAGTTCACCGATACCAATAAATTGAGTCTAATCTATGGCGACATGGACGCGTGCGTTTTTGTTGCGCGCGCGCACGCCGCGCGTGCCGCCATCTGTCGCAGGAAACGGCACTCACCTGGAAGATGGGCTTCGGACAATATGCTGACGACTCATACACTTGACAGCCTATCAGGCAGTCAGGCCAGGCTGAGTGTCACAGGTGCCATGATATTTTTATTGTTTAAAAAAATAACAGTTACAGTTTAAATTCGCGTCCAAGGCATTATGTTAACAAACGTTACAAATATGCCATTTATTTTGAAATGATTAGGGTAGGTTCTCTGAAGCAATCTCTGTACCTTCTCAATTGTAGCACAGAATAGTTAATTAGGTAATTAAATAACTACTTATACCTTTGTATTGAAAAGTATTTTTAGGACGGAAGAACGGTAGTCTTTCCTTTGAAATCTCTTACGCTTTTATTAGGTATTTATGTATAATATAATATAGGTACCTATCAATCTTCCAGTTGTAGCTGCTTATACTACTGGAAGATTAATACCTATATTATTTATGTAAATAGGAGCAGCAAGTTTAATAAGTAGGTGAATGCTATTGAATTTAGCTTTAGTGCAGCTCCTACATTGAATAATGAAGCCGTCCATAATGGGTACGATCGATTGGGCCCAGAACGCGATGATTGTGATAGAGATACTTAACTTTAGCAGGATTTATATACACTCGGCTCGTCACATGCTCATGAATAGGGAATACCTAGTAGAAACACTAACTAGCGAAGTCCCAAAGAAGAACAATGGTAAGAATTTGTCCTTTATCTGAGATTGAAACAAGATAGTCGAGGGTCGAAACCTGACGAATTTAGGCGACAACGGCTATGTAAAAATATCATTAAAATAAAAAATCTTTTTAATGACGTACCTACCTATTACTTTTGACTTCAAAAAGCGGAGATTCTCAATACGACGACGGTATGTATTTTTCTATTTTTTTTTTTGTATGTTTGTTACACGATTAGGTGTTCCGCCAATCATGAAGTGATTTTGATGGTTCTTTTTTTGTTTGGTAGGTGATACTTCAGAGGTGGTCCCATATACATTTTACCAAAATTGATTCAGCATCTTTTGAAAAAAATTACAAAAACAAATAATATAAATTTAGTCTTGAAGTAGGTTCTTGATTGTTTTCTAAAAATTAATTATGGTGGTTTTGTCTATATGATAAGATAAGAGTTAAAACCAAGAGTTACACTTGAAAGAACATGGCTTTCGGAACTGTATATTATGTCAATTATGTTCACACTTTCGGTAGAGTTCTCCCATAGCTCTTTTATTTTGGTCGAAGATAGCTCGGTGGGTTTTATTAACCATCGTCAGACCCGGCAAGAATTTACAAATGCCGAACTACCCACAAATATGTTAATTATCTATTATCTGCGCCGAATGTGGTGTTAATTACGACCGCAGATGGACAGCTCAATGTTATGACCAATTGATACTGTAGAGAAATGTTCGGATTCGCTCTGAGAGCATTGAACATTACATTTCTAATCTATTACATCACTTTCTTTTTATTCATTCGGAGCTTGCTTTTGATAACATCTCTCCTGGCGGCAAAAGAGTGAGATTAAGTAACAATTATTATACTAGCTGCGCCCCGCGGTTCCACTTGCGGTTTCCCGGGATAAAAAGTAGCCTATGAGCTATTCCAAGTCCTAAAGTACCTACATAGGTACCAAACTGTGTTCCGGCTTGAAGGGCATTGTAGCCAGTGAAATTACTGGGCATTATGAGACTCAACAGCTAATTGTCTCTGGGTGATGAGCGCAGCGCAGCGCCGCGCAGGATTTTGCAAAACGGTGGTGCTGTTATTGTTATGGGCTGGCGTATTGCTTACCATCAGGCGAACGACAAGCTCGTCGCATCATTATGTAACATAAAAAAAATAAAAAAATCATCAAAATCGGTTCGGTAGTTTTTGCGTGAAAGAGTAACAAACATCCATACATACAAACTTCGCGCTTATAATATTAGTAAGGATTAGCTGTTTTGAAACATGGAATCTAATATAGAGTGAGATAAGTAGGTACTATACTGGTCTTGGATTAGGTATTGATTGTTTTGAGATATCCTGACGAGTAGAAATATTTATTTATTTTAGGAAAACTAACAGCCAATACATGCATAATGATTATTAAATGTTTAAGATAACTAGGCCAATTACGAGTTTCCACCTAAGAATTAATATATTAGTTTTGTAAATATGGGATGATAGATATACAAAAATTATTTTCATGTAACTTAGAGATGGTCAAAAATGTTTATCGGGTAGAGCCTATACTGTCAACTCCACCCGTAAGCTATCACTCAACAGCATGATTTGCTGAATTACCTACCTACTATTTCTATGTAGGGAGTGAGACCCTTCGACTGCATAAATCTTGTTAGTCACTTATTATTTGAATGGTATACTTAGGTAAATAAAACAATAAAGCCGGCGCGAGCACCCTAAAAACATTATTCGCCCAAAAAACCGTCAATTTAGCAAAAACATCGCGATTATCCGGCACATAGAGGTCCATACATGTCGCAGGAAGATTTTCGCGAGTCGAGGTAATGACAAGTGGGATGTAGCACGTAGGCATCTTAATTGGTAGCGGTGACCACCGGCCGACGGCCATAAGCGAACAGGCGTGGGCCGCGAGACGCTGCGTCTATAAGCGCGACCAGCGCAGCGCGCGGACCTGCCCGGTCACTCCCGTCCCCCCGGTGGCATCACGTTCTCAAACACTCTAGACAGGCGAGGGAGGTCTATGTAAGCCGGTTGCATACCCAAGCGGAGGCTCGTGGATCTATCTGAAGCATTGTCTCGACGTTTTCATTCACAGTGTTTTGCTGACGTCCGCGTCTCATACTTTCGTTTTGCGATTGTATGGTTATCCAGACGTTGTCGCCTGTCGAAGATAATCATTAGCGGGTATTGGCGCAGTGTGTCAGCCGTCGCCGTCGGTCGCCGGGCCGGCGGGCCGGCGGCGGTGACGGCGGCCAGTTCCACGTGTGTCAGTAGCACTGTCTAGGTGGATGTACTCGCCCACAAACAAACGTCTACGATCTTACAATTTCTTGGAAGCTTCTCGGAAGTGGATTGAGGTAATCACATATATTCGATAGCTTCTAATGAATGAACAAAACCTTCACGTACTTAGATTCGGTTTCTTGGGATGATTTTTGGGATTACCAATGTCAAACAAGATTTAACTTGATGATGAATATGATTTATGGTAGGTAACTCATTTTTACGGAACAGTTAATGACTCTTCGGAAACTTTTAGAAAAGGAATTCAGATTAGGTCACCAACAGATGAATGAAATCACGCTTATTGGGGTTGAAAATGATTAAAAATTGTAAATATGCGAAGAATGGCACTCTTTCTACAAGTGAACGTAATCCGGGAACTTCCTGCCCAAAAAATAGGAGAGATTGTGAGTATCGCCACCAAAAACGGCATAATATAATCTAGTGTGAGCGGCATCTATTTCTGTTGGCTGTCCATCCATAGGGAGCGGTGATACGCGGCTATTCCGGGCGGGCAGGTTTTCGGGGAATGTCAACAAACGAACGCAACGGGCACTCATTCAATGAACCCTGCGCGAGCGACGCCGGTGGCGGCCCGACCGGTCCCGGGTATTCATAAAAATTATGCTCCCAGACGCGCTCAATGGACTGCCATGCCGCCGCCGCCGCCGCCGCCGCCGCTCTCCGAGCCTCTTTTATGGCGACGCGGCACCGATCCGATCACGTACATTATTTTTTGTCCGATTTCCAAACGTGATGAAACAAAACCTACTTATTTCGGTCTCGTTACCGAGAAATGCAAGCTCCGAGATCGTCGGCTCGCACGATATGTACACGTTTCTAATCGGACAATTAGGTAGTCAATTTCACAGCATTTGAATATCGATTATTTCTGAACTAATCTAATTGCGCTGGTATCGTTGCACAAGTGTACGAAAAGCCGCCGAGTGGCAGAGTGGGCGGCCGCGGCGTGACGTCGTCGCCAGCAGCCGTTGCACAAGACACCCAGCTCCGTCGTAATGCCTACCTCACTACGTGTATAAATGACTACTCGCCTAACTGAAGTAGTGTTTAGATATCAAAAAACTAGTTCAAGATTATAGTAATTAGTACGTAGGTGCGGCCGCGGCCAGTTCACATCTCGGACGTTCGATCACAATGAACAAACCTCGAGCGGGGTGTGTATGGAGATCAATGAAAGAAATCTTGTAAGGATTTAGTTTCTTATAATTTTCTTTTAACAAATTATATTATCAATAGAAAACTGTATAATTAACAAGTAGCGTCTTAACAGATACTCAAAATTATTAGGGATGTAGGTAGGTACCTTATATTTTACAAATACTTTGGAATGTTTATATAAACAATCTCATAAATGAATCAATGTACAACACGTTTCTCTTCACCGACATGGTACATGGTCAGCATGTACCATCCTATCGAAGCGACAATTTGTGAGTGGTGCTTGAGACGGCGACGGCAACGGCGACGGCATGTGGCGGCGGCGCGGACGTCGCGACGTAACAACAGTCAACGGCTGAAACGCTCCTCGAGTCCAGGATAAAACCGTCCCTGGCGCCCGCGCCTTCGCCCCACGCCGCGTGCCGCGGGCCGCGCCCTCTGATCTTCTGATCACAGCCTAATAAACATATTTACTATTTTTTTGCGCCCCTCGACAGTTACACTACGAAGACATCGAAACCACATTAGAACTACACAGAGAGCATAATGCAGACTTAGATCGACGAGTTACAACATCAAAATTGACACAGCAGTGCCACCATTCATTAAAATTTATTTAATTAGGAAGTTACAATTTTATTGAATGGCAATTACACTTTGATGAATGGCAGACAGTGCAGTGCTAAATGAAAACATGAATGAAGCAGAAATACGAGAGCGACACGCAGATGCGAGTGAGAGTGGCACTGAGGAGGAGCATACTTTATACACCATCCAATGTTTTCCGTTTTTACAAATATTAGACATTATAGAGGAGATTCACAATGAGATTACAATCGAATATACAATACGCGAGGCCATGCTTAGCAAGGGAAATGAGAGTACAATCGTTAACCGCTTAGTAGGCGCCTGGATGCCGCCACATCCGCAATAACTAAGTAAAGCAGTCAATAAATAAACGATTATAAATATGTAATAAATACCTACTATATTTACAAAAAGAAGCCTTCATCCACATGACGGCACTTACTCAGCCTTTAAACAAATATAATACAGCACTATCCCAGCGGGATATCAGGTATAAATTAAAATAAAGCTGCCGCTTAACTCGTATTACAATATAATACTGACACCAGTAAAATACTCTATCCGCAAGATGGAATGTGCAGGCGCTAGGCCGTAGGAACCGACTGCGCTACTCGCTGCCTCACCACCACATTAATTCATCACAATTCTATCTGTTGTATAGAATGGAATATTGATTAATATAATTTACTACAATGATTAAGCACAGTGCAGGTGCCGGGGACAGCATGCGGCCCTCGGGCACTCGTAACGTTAGCTAGACTAACAAATAATAACATGCAGTGTGTGCAGCCAGCGAGGCAGCGCCCGACCGCTCTGCACACACCATCCTCCCACCCTGGAAAGGGCAATTTCAATCTCCTACTCTTTGAACACCAAAGTGCCCAGATTCAAATTGACTTTTCCAGCGTGGGAGGCGGCTCAGCCCCTGTATCTAAGGATACAGCACAAACAACAATATGTATAACATATAACAGCTCTACTAGAAGCGAGTAGCATTAGGTACATGGTTGTTCTCCAATCTCACACATCTGGCATACACTGAGCTTTAACCGATCCTGATGTTACATTACAATCCACTGAACTAACACTGGGAGACTGAAATTTGACATTCCGAGAGGGAACCGCGGGGTTCGGGACCGTATTTACAAAATAAATTCCTTCTCAATAAATTATGATTCATAAAATAATTATCACATAAAATTTTCACGTTCCTTCCACATAACTTACACATAATCTATCTGCTATATGTACACAGTAACAATATAAACATGGGCCAGAGCGAGGCTAGTGTCCGTGAAGAGCCGCGTGCGCGTAGGAGGGCGCAGGCGCAGGCGCGGGCGCGGGCGGCGGCGGCGGCGGCGCCAGCGTGGCCAGGCCCACGGGCGCGCCGCGCGGCGCCGCCAGCGCCACCAGCTGCACCTGGCCGCGCTCTGCCGCGCCCGGCGCCGCCTTGCCGCCGCGGTGCAGCCGCACCCACGCGCCGAAGCAGACTAGAATGGCGAGGAACACGGCGACCGTCGCGCCGCCCGCGATCGACGCCGTCTCCATCATCAGCTGGCGACTCGTCAGCACGTACGAGTCGTCCAGGTCCTTGAACTCGCAGCGCTGGCCCACGAAGCCGCTGCGGCACTCGCAGTTGTAGATGGTGCTCTCGGAGATGATCACGGTGAAGCACACGCCGCCGTTTAGGCAGTAGTACTCCTGGTAGTGGGGCTCGCACTTGAACGTGGGGAAGGTGACGTTGAGCCGCGGCTGCGGCTGCGGCTGCGCGTGCGGCCGCTGCGGGCGCGCGGGCCGCGCCGGCCGCTTCGAGATGGAGCTCGAGCACGCGCCCGCCAGCGCCCAGGCGGCCGACACCACCGCCCACCAAACTACCAACGATTGCATTTTCCGCACGATCCGGAGGGTCGGCGCTCGCGGTACGTGCACGATTTTGACATTGGACGGTGACTTATGAGAAATCCGAGAGGCGATGACATGACCGCATTCGAATTTCGAACTGGAACCCTTCGCTCGCATCCGCGTCGGCGGTCCGCCCAGACATGTTTCCTGTGTTCACTTTTTTTACGTCGACGATCACTCGCTCATGACGGAGGCGCGGTTTCTACGGGCACCCGAGATATCGCATCGATCCTTCGCATGTCGAAAGTGAAACACACAATATTGTTCCGAACTTTGAATTCGTAGTCCACAAATTATCACGGAGCACATACACACAATGTCCCGTTCGAAAAGATACACACAAAATGGTGCTGAGCGAAACGAAAGCACACTACGCTCGGTGAGTTGTCTATGCGCGACTGACGGAGGGCGTCTACTGCATCCGCCATCTGCCGACGAGAATGAAATGCGGGGAACTCGGCCGGCGCCGCACGCCTGTGTGCGCGCCGTGTACGTGTATGGGGAAATTACACTCGTATGCGTCATGTTTACTTTGGTGTGTGTGAGTACATCTTTTTTTTCTTTGTATGGGATTATGAACAAGGTATTTCTTTTTCTCAGCGATCCGATCCTCAAGGTAGGTAGGTTTACCATTATTATTTGCTTTTGAATGAAATCTTATAAGCGTTTTTTTTTTTCAAATAGTTTATAATTTGGTTAAGTAAAGTAGTTAACGTAGGTACCTACTAAAGCACCTAGGTTATACCTACTTTTATATAAGTACTTAGACTACTTAGCGCCATATAAAGTGACAATAGGAAACCAAGTGGCAGCCTAGGTTTTAGTTTTTTTTATTTGCTGCGAGTTCAGTAGCCAACTTAGACAGCAAAATTTTATCTGAGGTAGCCAAGTTTTAATCTCTCCTTCTAATTTAGGTACTTAGGTATTTACTTACCTTTATGTATACTTTAGGTACCTACATTAAAAGGAGAAGATAAAACATATCTACTGAACACGCACCAAAAAAAATTGTTAACGTCTAGGTTTTGATAGTTAACAGTAAGAACAGCATAAAGTATTATAATCACAGATTTTTATTTAATGAAATGGTTACGACCTATTATCTACCCCCTACTTAATATACCACTTACGATTTGTTGGATCTACCTATTTATAAATTCCAAGACGAGAACTTGCTATTTAAGCTTAGAAAAAATAAGACGACACTTATTCCAATAAGTTGGTAGACAGTGCTAGTAATAGCAAAGAATACTAACTATTACCACTACTACCATAGGTATATATACCTTACCTAACTTACCTAGATAAAATCAGTTACATTTTTGGTACACTCTTTCGTTTCGAGGATCGCATCATTAGATAGGTAATGATTACCTATAGCACAGAATAAATAATAGTACTGCCTAAGTGCCTATAGTATAATCAAAATAATACCTATTTTTCGTGCCAAATGTCGCGAAGTATGAGCAACAAATAAGTAGGTATGGGTACTTTTGTTTAGACTCATGATTGCACGATAGATACCTACTTCGGCCACAATTTTATAATCCAGGCAGAAAACAGTATTAAAAGAACAACATAATAGGACTGGTTTTTGTATAAAAATATTTCGGTTACGAGGCAAGTAATTAAACCAAGAAGGGTAGGATCACAAATTATAATAGGGTAGGATCTTGTCTTATTATATTTTTGGAAAGTAATATATGGCGTAAACACGTGGCGTGTGTCATAACTTGCAATCAATTATTATTGCAGCTCAGCAAAAAAAGTTAGGTATGGCCATCAAGCTATTTGTACATAATTCAATCGGCATTGTCAATAAAATAATAATTTAAATGTGTAGAACAAAACGTTCTACTAACTACTACAAACTTAGCGTATGACGTTATACAGAATAGTAAATATCTTCTCAATAAATAAATAAATATCAATAATGGATGGTTTTTATGTGCCAAAAATTACTCGTGAAAGTACATGTATAACTTCGAGTGTAATTATTGACGTGACGACGCGACTTTTTTAACGCACTGGAACCACTGGAATACAGTAAACAGACCATCATACGCTGAAGCTGACTGAAGGTTGAATGGAGTTATCATTTAATCCGTTGGCAAAAATACTTATACCCAAAAGTAAAAGTAAAGAAAATTGTCTTTGTTTTACAGTTGAAAATTTATAAATAAGTCAATGTCAACCGTCACTGTCTATTCATTTCCGTCACCGATTTGTCAAAATCAAAAGTTCTATAACCCTAACCCCACCACTAGTGATTGTGACAATTTTAGGGAGGTTACAATAAGAATTCTGATATTATTTGTTATTATTTCCATGTTGTTTGTAATAAATAGTTCGTAGCAGTAGCCCAATATGTCGGAATCTTCATCTTCGAAGTCCAAGTCGTTAAATTTGAATCCTTCGCCTACTTTACAATGCAAAGATCTTCATGAGTATTTGAAGAGTAGGTCTCCACAGTTCTTAGAGACTTTATACAATTACCCTACAATATGTTTAGCGGTATACAGGTAAGAATCCTTCACAAAATCTTACTCATATTACCTATATAATACACCTACGCTTGTTAGGTTATGTTGTTGAAAACAAAAACGTTCCTTATTGTCACAATACCCGCTTATGAGTATGTTTGTTCAAACTGGACACTAGAGAATTTTACTGACAAGGCTTTCTTAAAATTTTCAGAGAGCTGCCGGAGTTGGCTAGGCATTTTGTGATAAGGCTTCTGTTTGTTGAACAGCCAGTGCCACAAGCTGTTGTATCCTCTTGGGTCTCACAACATTATGCCAAGTGAGTACCTGACATATATATATTAATTACCTACTGTGTTTTACATGTAAATTCTAATGGTGATGCTTACTAAAACCTTGTTTGTCTGATTACATTAATTATTTTAAGAAAGTAATGTTCATACTTATCACAGAAGCACTTATGTACTCTTGTACATTTCCAATAAACAGGTAACTTAGTAGTAAAAAAATGCCAGTCGACACTGATCCAACAACTGGCCTCTCAAACCTGTCATGTGTAATTCCAGAGAGCAAGCGAAAGCATGTGAAGCATTATCAGAATTGTCAGTGTGGCAGGAGGCTCCTATACCTGGCGGCATGCCGGGGTGGATGCTGGCACAGTCCTTCAAGAAGAACCTAAAGGTTGCGTTGCTCGGAGGGTTAGTTATTATCTCTTTAATGGGTAAGAGCTGTCATTTCTGGCTAAAATATAAAAATTATAAGGATAAATACATAACAAAAAAGCTGTTTTAGTGTTTGCCAAAATCAAAATCACATACGTTTGCACCACTACCAATATTTGTCAGTTTCGTATTAGTATGCCCAAATCAAAATATTTGTCCTGTGTCTAAAATCTGCCACTGACACACAAAGCTTTATGATAGCCTGGTAGGTTATGGCCCAATCTTTCATACTCCAACAGTGGTAAATTATCAGTGATAATTTCTGATTTGTATATGAATTGTATATAAATGTTATAAATAAATAAATAACGCCCAACTATCACATACATAGATCCTGACCCCTAACTAGGATTCGCTGTATCTAGGGAACCAGGAACTATGAGGACCATGGTCCCACAACACCCTGTTGTTACCACTGTTGTTTATTATTTAAATAATTTATGGTTTATTTTTAATATAACATATATCATGTTATCCATTTTGTTTCCCTTTTAGTTTTTAACTTTTTGATGCACTCTTCATATCTCTCTTTACCGTCACTGGATTACTGGTAGAAAATACTTTAGGATTAAGTTCTCCTTTTGTATATTACTTGTAATAGTGCAATAAAGAATTAAATTAATAATATAAATATAATAAAATAATATAATAATTAATAAATAAATAAATTTGTCATAATTGAGGTACACTGCTCAGTCAAAAAGGTGATAAAAATACAAGCTTAAATTTCACAGAGGTCGTCCTTGGAGCATGTCATCATCACTGGAACCAGATGGCAAAGCTCGAGATGTGGCATTCCTCGACGCATATGCACTGGAGCGGTGGGAGTGCGTGTTACACTACATGGTGGGCAGTGCACAGACGGAGGGCATCAGCGCTGACGCTGTCAGGATTCTACTACATGCTGGCCTGATGACCAGGTATTAATTTTGCTACTAGCTGTGCCCCTCGGTATCACCTATAAGGAAAATGTTCCAGGATAAATTCCTATTTTCTGGGATAGAAAGTATGTTGGATTCCAGGATCTGAACTGAAGTACCTTCAATTTTGCCAAAATTCGTTCAATAGGTTTTGCGTCATTTATCAAACCCGTCCATCCTCACAGACTTTTGCATTTTTAGTAAGACAAACTGTAGCCTTAACAAACACTAATTTACTTAACCTTTTGTGCGCCACGCTAATCGGTGCCCCGCACACAATTTTTCATATGTTTTAATCATCTCGAGCTGACCTCTGCATAGAGAGTACATTTCGTATGTTAAGTAGATAGATAAACACTATTATTCACCTTAAAAATAGAGATAAAGTACAAGTTAAATGTTTACAATGGTGTAACAATGGGCGGTCTTATCGCTTCAAGCGACTTCCAGACAACCCTTGGATGGAGCGAAACATACACAGACGGTGGTGATAGAAATTATAATAGACATACTAAGGGTTTACATATGATATATATATACAATATATAATATAATTACTTATATGTATATGACTATATAAATAAACTTATATACCTAATTAATATACATACATACATCTCTACATACATACAACATATAATTATAAGTAACATACATATTATACAATTCAAAAGAAAAATAATAGAATAGCCGGCCTTGTCGGTTAAAGGGTTAAGGTATGGTACACATGCAAAATGCGGGATTCGACCGCGTATCATCTATCATATTGGTCAATGCACCTGTTTTTTATACATTATTGGCTTGCGTTTGACCACTATCTCACCTGGTAGCAAGCGACGATGCGGTCGACGATTTAGCATGCTTGCCAAGATAGTACCTGTTCAATTGACCTGCCGGTTATAGATGGGTTCAAATCTTGTCTAATCATAAAAGACTTGACACAATAAGTATCTGTTGCAGTAATAATGTATTGTAAATGGCAGAGATGCAGAAGACGGGTCAGCAGTCATAACCCGCGCCGGTTTCCAGTTCCTACTTCTCAGCACCGCTAAACAGGTACAAAACTTTAAAAACTACTTATATTTGTAACAAACCGGAATCGAAAACTTTATATTCTTCCTTTCTTCACAATTAAGACCTACATGATAAATTAATGCACATGAATGCAATTAATTAATTAATGAATGAAAAATGGTGCGAAAGCATTAATAATACACATGATACAAATAATTAAAAAACGTTAATAATTGTAACTTAAACTGTCATGACTTTGGAAAATAAAGGTAAGCCTACCAATTTCTTTCCCATTCTCGAATTGAAGACCGAGTCCAGAAAAAAATAGCGAAAATTACCTACCAGTGCTTCGGAGATACGCCCGCTAGAGAAGGTAGCACCAAGAAACTCTGCGGGGATGTATATTTTTTAAATCTTTTAAAATGTCTAAAATTATGAAACACAGCCTCTGTAGTGCAGTGTTTGGGCAGGTTGGCTAAAATCTCACACACCACTGAGGTTGCGGGTTCGATTTCCGCGACGGGACAAATGTTCGTGAACAGCAAAAAAACCGCAAACATTTGTTTCGTGGCTAGTTCGGGGCGAGGAGATCCTCGATCCTCTAACGTCTCATGTATAGATATATATGAGACGTTGGGCGTTATTGTATTTAATAACCAAATAAATATATAATTATAAACAATGAGGTATAATATTGCGCAGGTGTGGCTGTTCCTCCAGCACTACCTGCACACGGCGGAGAAGCGCAGCCTGAGCGCCGCCGAGTGCCTCGCTTTCCTGTACCAGCTCAGTTTCAGCACGCTCGGAAAGGTCAGTAAGAGTAAAAGTATCAAGAATAATTAATTTTTAGAAAAAATAAAAACCGACTTCAATGTATCTTCGAAGTCCAAGGTCAAATATCGAAGAAATGTATATGGGACCACTTCGTAGCTATACTGAAACCAACGCAAAAAGAATTTTTCAAATCGGTTCATAAATTACGGAGTTCTGAGAAAACAAATATAAAAAAATAAAAAACTAAAAAAAAATACAATCAAACAAAAAACCTCCTCCTTTTTTAAGTTGGTTAAAAAAGTCCCTTTTCACTTGTCCTTTTACAAAATATAATTAATTTGCAACTACTCACCACAAATAGGGGCACAAGTGAAATGTAATTGCGCGCTGTAATGGCGCTTTTTTTTCTGCGGTGTTGTGGTTGGGCAGGTTGGCTCAAATCGCATACACTACTGAGGATGTAGGTTCAATTTCCGCGACGGGCAAATGTTTGTACAGAGAAAAAAAATCGTAAGCATTTGCTTCGTGTCTGGGTGTTGTGGGACCATGGTCCTCATAGTACCTGGTTCCCTAGATACAGGCAGTCCTAGTTAGGGGCCAGGATCTATGTATGTGATCGTTGGGCGTTATTAATTTATTTATTTATGCTGAGTTGGGTCTATTGTAAGTACACCCAACTTTGTTTGTGTACAAGATGGTTATTAATAAATGCATTAGCTTTCTTTTTCATGCTTGTAAACTGCGTCATTTAATATATATGAAAAGTGCCACTTTAGTCTACTTGTGTGTAGATACAAGTGGACTAAATAGTACCCATTTAGCCTTATTTAGCTCCAGGGTTTAAATTGCGTTTGTTTTTCTAGTCTCAAAGTTATATTTCTTATGTACCAGTTGGTTACTCTGCAGAAGTGGAATGTTCCAAGCATCTTTGTCTTCTATGTAATTACGAACAGTGTTGTATGCTTTTGTCATTAGAACATTCTTAACGCGTAATTTGAATTTACTTTCTGTGAGCTCCGTTATACATTTTGGATTTTATTATAAACTAGCGACCCGCCCCGGCTTCGCACGGTTATTATACATATAAACCTTCCTCTTCAATCACTCTATTAAAAAAACCGCATCAAAACCCGTTGCGTAGTGTTAAAGATTTAAGCATACATAGGGATATAGGGACAGAGAAAGTGACTTTGTTTTATACTATGTAGTGATAGTGAAACGTATGCAGTTGTCCATAAAAGACTTATTCGTTTCAGTCAGTCTAAACCTAGGTACAACAATAGATAATATAGTCTTTTTGTTTCAGGATTACAGCACAGAGGGAATGAGCAACAACATGCTGGTGTTTCTACAGCATCTGCGAGAGTTCGGTCTCGTCTATCAGAGAAAGGTTCGTGGTAGGTCGCGTATGTGGGGGGCCGTCTTTGCCAGTTATTCTGCAGCCAAGCAGTAGTGCGCGAGCATTATTCGTATTTAGTATATCAGCCAAAAGGTTAATATGGGTATACAATTAGTTTTTTAACAGCCAATCTTTGCAATTACAAATCAAATCGCAATTACAATCGCAATAAAAGCTTTTCTCTTATAACCTACGACCAAACGTGTCTCATCATCATCAGCCCATCACGTTCCCACTGCTGGGACACGGGCCTTCTCTCATAGAGAGAGTAAGGGCCATAATCCACCACGCTGGCCCAGTGCGGGTTGGTGGATGTCACATGTCCTTGAATTTTTGTGATAAATTCTTGGACATGCCGGTTTCCTCACGATGTTTTCCTTCACCGTTTTTAGAGCGAGTGTTAAATCCGCACATAACTTAAGAAAGTCAGTGGTGCGGGGCCAGCGGGATTCGAACTCGGGTGCGTTGGAACGAAAGTCGCACGTTCTCCCACTGAGCCACACTCGCTCTCGCAAACGCGTCTAGTCTCTACAAAATGTTGCGTTTGACTGACGACCATTCAGCATCTAGAGAGTCTAATGTCGTTAAAATTCCATCAATCATCATCATCGTGCGAAAGCCTATCCACATATCATATATCTATGGAAATCGCATACTGTCCGATTCCCCAGATCTTTCTTGCCGCACACCTGCAAGATATGGAATGAGTTACCGCCCGAGGTTTTCCCGCGGAGCTATAACATGGGGCACTTTAAAAGAACCCTTCTTTTAAAGTGCCAGGGGCGGGCGGGGCGGGCGACGCCGCGCGCGGGTACATCGTGGTGGAGACCAACTACCGCGTGTACGCGTACACGTGCACCAACCTGCAGGTCGCGCTGCTCGGCCTCTTCACTGAACTCATGTACAGGTGGAGAACGTTCTTGATTGCTGCATTCGTTTTCCCCGTTTTCTGGTAAAAGTTCGAGGTGTTTCCAAATGGCTTGCAGTAAGTTAAAGTCATGTACAATTACTATAATTATTTTTTAGAGAAAAACAAATACCTACTTCAATGTATCTTCGAAGTCCAAGGTCAAATATCGATGAAATTATGTGGGACCACTTCATATATACTGAACCCAACGCAAAAAGAATTTTCCAAATCGGTTCATAAATGACGGAGTTCTGAGGAAGCAAACAAAAAAAAAGAAATACAATCGAACAGAGAACCTTCTCCTTTTTTGAAGTCGATTAAAAAGTATTTTACAATAAGCGCAGTTATCTTACTGTACGGTAAGTACGTAGTAACTGTCACAATTAGTAAAAGTAACTAGCTAGCAATTAGTAATTAAAAAGTAGTAATAATGAGTAAAAGTTCAGGGGAGGTTTTGAAGTGATAAGTTACGGCCACGGAACACCCAAAATCTTACTTGGATTTTGATGAATTTGATATTAAGGCCCTGGGATACTTTTAGCCCGGAAACCAGCGAGAAGCGACCAGTCTATACTCATAATCTATACTTAATATTATAAAGAGGTAAAATTGTAGGTATGTTCGTAAAAAGTAATGCGTGGAACTACAGACCCGATTCTTAAAATTATTGCACTGATAGAAAGCTACACTATCCCTGAGTGACATAGGCCGTCTATTCCCAGTTGCCACCACCAGCTGCGGCATCACTGATGGCAATCGAGAAAAAAATCCCAGTCGCCACCAGTGGTGGCAATTGGGAATAGACGACATAGGCTATATTTTATTGAAACGATGTGAACGAAGTTGCGAGCGGTTGCTTGTAACTAAATAAGTCTAAATAATGCGTCATTTGTTCCCCAGGTTCCCTAATCTGGTAGTGGGCGTGCTGACGCGCGAGTCGGTGCGGCAGGCGCTGCGGGGCGGGATCACGGCCGAGCAGATCATACACTACCTCGACCAACACGCGCACCCACAGGTCACAACTCGTTTCACTTGTAGTCGCCTTCCTCATGGCAAAGAATACTTTTACTACCTAAAGAGGTGCCACTCACACCCCACCGTCAATTTATTGTCGCCCGCAAGCTACACCGCCGTGCTGAAGTCACTCGGTTGTCACCGCTCGCTGCGACGTGTGATTCACATGTTCCTTATTTTATTTTTACTCACTGATTTTATCGTCTATTCCCAGTTGCCACCAACAGCAGCGCCACCAATGGTGACAATCAAGAAAAAAAAACCCATTTGCCACTACCACTGGTGGCTTTTATTACTGATGCTGATGTTACATCACTGTTTTTAACTGAACAAGTCTAGGCAAAACACCTTAGATGTTTTTGATTATTTGTTAGATTTCCTATATAAACTTTATTTTTCTCAGAAAGACATCCCATTAACATTACAATCTAGCCTACTAAGACCAATAAGTAACTTTACTTTCACTTAAATTGCTAAGTATAGTATAACTAAAAATGTGTCCATTAACACTTTTCTTACTGTCTCTATTAAGGCGAAGACACTTTGTTTTTCCATATAAACTGATAATAAAATGGTAATTGCAGATGCTGAAGTCGGAAACCGGCGGCATCCGCGCGACGTCGATGTTGCCGCCCACTGTCGTCGACCAGGTGAAGCTCTGGCAGAGCGAGAGGAACCGCTTCACTTACACGGAGGGAGTCGTCTACAATCAGTTCTTGTCGCAGGTATGTTTTGCTACAACCAGGCCTACCGCACTCCGCACTGTAGGTACGGAGCTACAAGTACAAGCCGGACACCGACGGCGGGTCGCGCGTCGTTACACGTGCCGCGTCAGAAGAGATAAGAGCGGCGCGATAGAAAGAGACGCGCTCTGTAGGTTAATATGACTTGTACCTACCATCTACAAATGCCGTTTAAGCCGGAACACAGTAATGCTTGCGCACTACCGCTTGGCGGCTGAATAACTGGCAAAGCGGTGAAACCCACCCAGACGGCCTCTTGCATACGAGAAACCTACCACCAGTAAAAATTCAATTTGAGGATAGGAAAGAAATGGGTAGATGTTTACCTTTTCTTTTTCAAAGTCATGATATTTTAAGTTACAATTTTTAACGTATTTTAATTGATTTGTATGTGAATATGACGTTTAAAAGTGAATTTTTTGTGCCTATTTAATAAATGATATTTTACTTTGAGTTATGTTTTGTCCATATTTAGGCGGATTTCGTGGTCCTCCGAGACTACGCCAAGCAGCAGGGCGTGCTGACGTGGCAGAACGAGCGCTCGCGCACCATGGTGGTGACGCGCGCCGGACATGATGACGTCAAGAAGTTCTGGAAGAGATACTCCAAGAGTTAAGGACCGGCTCGTTGGACATCGTCTCATCTGCCCACGTTCCCACTGCTGGGACACGAGTATTCACCAACATTTTCCTATTTTTGGGTACGGTCAACAACAAAAGTTGCTGAACATGTGAATATTTGATTGACTACACATTCAATATTTGTCTTATGTCTAGGTCTGTTAAAACCCTGTGCGAATAGGGAAATTGATAATGGAATGAAAATACTCTTAAGTGAAAATTCTCGAGAGTAAGGGCTGTCCTCGGGTAATTTTTTTATAGACATTCGGCCAGTTTCCCTGTTCGTATATATAACAATTGCAGTGTCACCTAATACCATGCTAAGTCCTGCGTAGCACTGCATTGCGTTTGTTACCCCGAGACATCAGGTATTAAGTCTCATATGCCCCGTATTTTCACTGGCTACAATGTCCTAATGATTTTCGTGTTAGAACTGATACCCTAATGAATTAACCGTTGTTATTGGTGAAAATAAATGTTTTCATGTTGATGATTCAGGTGTCTATTTTTGAAGAGACCATCGGGACATCTAACTTTAGTATTCATGAACAACACTTGCATCGAAACACTTCGCTAAACATGACAACCAATAAGAACACCACATTTACGCGCATACGTTTAAAGTGGAGTCCTAATTAATTGCTTTGCCTTAGACAATGTTTCGACCAGTGTACTTCAAGAATACGAGTGTAGGGGCACACTCATAGACCTTTCGCAATTTTAATTAAAAATATCTGGTAAAAGCATCGTATTTTCAAGTGCTTTTTGTAAAGATAAATAAAATTGTCGATAGGTGTCTTGTCCCTTATAAATTATAATGTAGTTTAATAAATAATTTCTTATGTATTAAGGAATATCTGTTTACCAGCGCTGTGCGTTGACATGTAATAAATAAGCTTGTAAATATATTTTATAATAAAAGTTCCTTTCTTGATAATTTTATTTTTATTTAGATCCTTATTAATGTGAAGTTTGAATCAAGAATTATATTTTGTCCTAAAATCCACTAATTAGAGACTGGCGGGTTAGGATTCGAACTCCAGTGAGATAATCGAAAGTAGGCCCCACAACCACTCGGCCATTCACTGAAGAGCAGTTGTAGTTATGAAAATACTCAATAACATTTCACAATTATTTTTATTTAATATCTTACACAATTTCATTAATCTACGGCATACATATTCATACATATCACATATATCTTTGAGCACAACAGAATAAACCCACGATAACACTATGGAGCACTGCTACAAATATTTTGACAAGACCAACAGGGGATCGGACAACTTTTCAGAAAGTGTTTTATATTAACTACAATTAATATATATAGCCATGAAATATACTATTTTAATTAAATAACGCTCTAAAATTACCTAAAACTATGTTTAAATATTATGTTTTAAATATTGCCGCGCAAAAGGTCACCTCAAAACTTGTGACGTCATATGTAGGTAGAAAACGACAAACACTTCGAAATAAAACTTGCAAAGATATTTAAATACGTTTTGTGAAGTTTGGGGACTATATTGTAGTAATGGAACGAAAAAATTAGCAAAAATACATAAAAAAAAAGCAAAAACGTAAAATAGGCACAAGCTTGATTCACTGCATTTGCCTACAAATGACGTCATGCATTGTGTTTTGTTTCGGAACAGATTAAAAATGTCAGAATTATTAGATTTTATTTATTGATTGAAAAATATAAATCATTATTATTTCACAAAAATATTGATTGAATGATCTTTCTGGTTCGACGAACTTTCGTTCTAACTACATTTTAGATTTTTTCTCGATTACTGTCCGATCCCCTTTTGTACCCATATCTCCAATGAATAAAAAAAAAAATCTCGAAACCAGAATATAAAAAATCATCTCTTCGTGCTCAAAAACACCATTCATTCGTCACAAGAAGTTCTTATAACATATCACTGCCTACTCAGTCACATGTAAGCTCGTAGTATACATTTTTTTCTGTTCCACTGCCCTTTCAGTTTTCAGGAGTAGTTGGGATTTGTGTAAATAGAAGATGGAAGAGAAGACACGGCAGCGTTCAGACGGTCGCCCATCCAAGCGGCGACCGCAGCAATGTTGCTTAACCCCCCAGATGTTACGAACTAAGTGAGCTGCGCAGAAGTAGGGATTTATGTGAACCAAAGAAGAGAAGATACGGTTGCATTCAGACGGTCACCCATCCAAGTGGCGCCTGCAGCGATGTTGCTCAACCCCGCAGATGTTAATAATTTTGCGAGCCGCTCTACCAGTGCTACTGGCAAACTCTAGGGGGCTACGTGTAGTGGAGGGGGCGGCGGGGCTTCGGGGTGCTCCGGTCAGGCGCAGGGCTGCGGCGGCGGCTTGACAGGCGCCAGCGCCGCGTACAGTTTGGAGATAGCGGAGTGCACGGTGCGCTCCAGGGCTTCGTCCTCCGGGCAGATCACCTCCTGGGAACCACGCGTAATGATTACGAATTATTTCCTACTAGTGTAATGGCGTGGTATCTTGTCTGTTCCGTTTAGTTGATCCATCTTTGCTGGTGAACTTCTATAATTAGAATACAATAGTAACTTTTAGGGCGGTTTCAGACCAGGAATTTTCCAAATCGGTTAATAAATGACAGAGTTCTGAGGTAACAAACAAAAAAAACTCTTTTCGAAGTTTGATAAAAATTATACAGTATAGTTAACGACTCCAGGCATAAATAATTTAATATTATTGCAGAAGTGTCAAACATTTTCAACGACACTACTGGTAGTGCGGTTGATAGTGTTAGTACCTAAGTTGATTTATAAAAATCTAAAACCTAAATAAACCTAGGTTTCAAGCAAAAATTGTATAGTTGTTGTTCGTATACATAACACTAGGTATATATGACCGGCGCGTTCAACATGACCGGCGCGTGCAACATGACCGGCGCGTTCAACATGACCGGCGCGTGCAACATGACCGACGCGTTCAACATGACCGGCGCGTGCAACATGACCGGCGCGTGCAACATGACCGGCGCGTGTAACATGACCGGCGCGTGCAACATGACCGGCGCGTTCAACATGACCGGCGCGTGCAACATGACCGGCGCGTTCAACATGACCGGCGCGTGCAACATGACCGGCGCGTGCAACATGACCGGCGCGTTCAACATGACCGGCGCGTGCAACATGACCGGCGCGTTCAACATGACCGGCGCGTGCAACATGACCGGCGCGTGCAACATGACCAGCGCGTGCAACATGACCGGCGCGTGCAACATGACCGGCGCGTTCAACATGACCGGCGCGTGCAACATGACCGGCGCGTTCAACATGACCGGCGCGTGCAACATGACCGGCGCGTGCAACATGACCGGCGCGTGCAACATGACCGGCGCGTGCAACATGACCGGCGCGTGCAACATGACCGGCGCGTGCAACATGACCGGCGCGTTCAACATGACCGGCGCGTGCAACATGACCGGCGCGTGCAACATGACCGGCGCGTGCAACATGACCGGCGCGTGCAACATGACCGGCGCGTTCAACATGACCGGCGCGTGCAACATGACCGGCGCGTGCAACATGACCGGCGCGTGCAACATGACCGGCGCGTACAACATGACCGGCGCGTGCAGACTTACCATATTGAGTAGATCTATGTCTGCACGTTTGTTGTCCACGGTGACGTACAGTTTCTCTCCCTTGAACATCTTCGGCACCGAGTCTTCGCCGAACATTTCTTGAAGCATTTCTATCACACATTCCTGAAATATAACAAAGAGTAGATAAATATGTTAGTGGGTGCATAGGGTGCATCTATAACTAACAAAATGAAAATAAACATTGTGGTCCCAGCTGTAGGTGAAGGTAGATTGTGATTATAATATTATTATTGATAGGGAGGGTAAACTGAAATAAAGTCAGTCTTTGCATGGCACTTGGTGTTCTCATTTCGTGTCCCTTATCCTTTAATCTTTACATGGCGCAGCCGGTGTTATTTATAGAAAAATCGTATTTAATGTAACATAATAAGTGGAGGAAAACTGTCGTACTGTTTGGATTTTGCCGTGAACGAGTTATTTATTGGAATAAAATGGAATCAATGTTGCAACCGCCCCCGCCATTTTGCTTCGAGAAGGATTTAGTAAATATAACATCTGGTAATTTAAGTAACCAGTGGTCAAAATGGAAAAAGTCGTTTTTATTATATTTTAAGGCCTGCCAGTTACATACTAAGGACAAAGAAGTGCAAGTGAGTATTCTACTGCATATAATTGGAGATCAATGTCGTGACGTGTACGAGACGTTTACAGCGGAAAGCAGTGCTACAGTTGAAAGTGTACTCAAGAAATTTGATGGATTTTTTACGCCTAAGAAAAACCTAACAGTTGAACGACACAAATTTTTCATACGCAACCAACAAGAACATGAATCAGTGGAGCAGTATGCATTTGAATTAAACAAGTGCGCGTCAACGTGCGAGTTCGGAAATTTGAAGGACGATCTTGTCAAGGATAGACTGATTTGTGGTCTCGTGGAGGATGCTTTAAGGGAGCGACTGTTGAGAGAATACGATTTAACGCTTAAAAAAGCGTTGGACATTTGTAATGTTGCTGAAATGTCGCGGATGCAGGCTGGTACAATAAAGACAGAGCAGGACAGAAGATGCATCGACGAGGTGAGGGAGCGAGACAAGGACACCGATTTAGCCATGCATTGGGTGCAGCGACAACGGAATGGCGCGTGCAGCGCTTGTCAAAGCCGCGCGCGTGCACCTAGTGGACAGCGAGCCGCCATGAACGAGCGGAGCTCGCAATCACGGAACGAGCAGCACGCCGCCCAGCGCCCCGGCGGTGGCGCGGGTTTTGGTTTCGGTGGTGGCGATGGGCCGAGCGCGCGTCCGTCAGCAGCGCCGCAACCCTATAGTGCGGTGCAGCGACAGCGTGTCTCTCCAGTGATGACGTCGGTATCGAGGGGATCACGTCTACACGGCGACGGGAAATGTGATTATTGTGGAAATGTACATGAAAAGTTTAAGTGCCCGGCATACGGTCAAAGATGTGCAAAGTGCAAGCGTATGAATCATTTCGCGAGAGTGTGCCGCGTATATGCCGTCCAGGAGAACTCCATAGATCAGGTACGTGGGTTAAGTTATTCGGGCGCGAACGATGACTGGTGTGTAGATTTGCAAATAAACAATAATAGTATTCGATTCAAGTTAGACACTGGAGCTGACGTAAATGTTTTGCCGTATAGGTTTTTATCGCAGGCAGGTATAAAAGAGAACGATCTGATACCGTCAAGTGTGAAATTGGTCAGCTATTCGGGGGGAGACATTAAAGTTTTAGGAAAATGTAGGCTGAAGTGTTTATGTAAAGACAGGGCATATATAGTTAAGTTTATCATAGCGGATGTAACTTCCCCACCCGTGTTAGGAAAGAGATCTTGTGATGAGATGAATTTGGTGAAGCGAGTGTTGGCAGTGAATAGCAAGATCCGGTCTGAGTGTTTACTTGATGAATATCCGGAAGTGTTTGATGGTGTGGGATGTTTGCCAAGCGAGTACAGGATAAGGCTCGCCGCAGACGCGCGACCTGTCGTGCACGCGCCTCGTAAGTTGCCCATAGCATTAAGAGATGATGTCAAGAAGAAGTTGGATGAAATGCTCGAGCAACGAGTGATTGCGAAAGTGGAAGGCCCTACTGATTGGGTGAACAGTATGACTGTAGTGCGAAAGCCGAATGGAGATATTCGTATTTGTTTAGATCCGCGGGATTTGAATAAATGTATTAAGCGGGAACATTTTAAATTACCAACCTTAGATGAAATAACAGCGAAATTGTCAGGTGCAAAATTCTTTAGTACGCTAGATTGTAAACACTCATTTTGGCAATTAAAACTACACGAAGAGTCAACGGACCTCTGTACTTTTAATACGGCATTTGGCAGATATAAATTTTTGCGAATGCCTTTTGGAATATCATCGGCTTCAGAAGTTTTTCACAAAAGACTTTATGAATACTTTGATGACATTGAGGGCGTAATACTATTTGTCGATGATTTATTATGTTATGCCGATACAAAAGAATTGCATGACATGCGTTTGCGGCAGGTATTAGAGAGATGTAAGCAGATAAATGTGAAACTCAATAAAGAGAAATGTAAGATAGGGTTAACGGAAATAAAATATTTAGGCCATATAATAACACAAAATGGTATACGCCCCGATGATTCGCATACGATGCCGATAAGAAATATGCCCAAGCCAGAAAATGTCAAGGACTTAGAGCGTTTTTTAGGCCTAGTTACATATGTAGGTAACTTTATTCCGAACTTGTCGGAAAGAACACATAAACTGAGGGAGCTTCTGAAAAAGGATATTGAGTGGCATTGGAATGAAGTGCACGACAAGTGTTTTCATGATCTTCAACGTTGTATCACGAATCCGCCAGTATTACGATTCTATAGCTTAGATAAGCCAGTAACTATTTCGGTAGACGCGAGTAAAAACGGGTTGGGAGCTTGTTTGATGCAGGATGGCATGCCAGTTTGTTTTGCATCAAGGTCACTCACAAAAACTGAACAAAACTATGCACAGATTGAGAAAGAGTTATTCGCTTGTGTGTTTGCCTGTGAGAAATTTTATATGTACATTTATGGCAGAAGTGATGTAACAATTGAAACTGACCATAAGCCATTAATAAGTATAATAAACAAACCTATTGCGGGAGCACCGGCGAGGCTACAGCGCATGCTGATAAGGTTACAGCCGTACACTTTTAAATTAGTGTATAAACCAGGCAGATTTTTGTTCATAGCAGACACACTCTCACGGGCGGTGGCACCAAGTGCTGATAAGGACAATGACCCGCGAGATTACCTGGAGGTAAAAGCACAGGTATGTGCAATTGCGGCTAGTAATAGCCTAACAGATACACATTTTATTGAGTTACAAAAATATACAGCGGAAGATGAGGAGATGCAAGAGATTAAAAGAATAATAAAAGAAGGATGGCCGGAGCATAAATGTAATATTAAAGATATTATTACGCCTTATTGGGACTATAGGGATGAGTTGACTGTGGCATATGATTTAGTGTGGAAAGGTACTAGGATTGTGATTCCGAAGTGTATGAGGAAGGATATGTTAAAGAATTTACATATAGGGCATTTAGGTGTAGCGAAGACCAAACTAAGGGCGCGTGAGATTATGTTTTGGCCTAATATGAACGCACAGATACAAGATATGATTTCACATTGTCAGGCGTGTTTAACTTACAGAAAGGAAAATTGTAAACAACCGCTTATCTCGCACGAGATACCTACTAGGGCGTGGGCAAAGGTCGGAGCAGATATATTTCACTGTAACGGCAAGAGCTACCTATTAGTGATAGATTATTTTAGCAAGTTTATTGAAGTAGAAGAGGTATTTAACCTGACTTCACAGTGCGTCATAGGTAGGCTAAAAAATATTTTTAGTCGTCAAGGTATTCCCGAGTTATAATTTTCAGATAATGGGCCAGAATTCTCATCAAAAATATTCAAGGAATTTTGCAAAGAATGGAAGTTTGTTCATGAAACGTCTTCTCCTAGATATCCGCAGTCGAACGGCCAGGTAGAAAGGGCGATCCAAACAATTAAGTCAATGCTACGGAAGACACGATATGATAGATGTGACTTTAGGCTGGCATTGTTGGAATTTTTAAATACTCCAATAAGTGAAACTTTGCCATCTCCATCTGAATTGTTAAATAACAAAAAAATACGAAGTATACTTCCGTGCTCCCCGAAATTGTTAGAACCTAAAGTACACGATACTGATCGAGTACATAGTGAATTACGGCAACGACAGGTTATTCAGAAAAAATACTTTGATAAAGGCAGTAAGAATCTTAAACCCTTAGCTGTAGGTAATAAGGTTAAAGTTCGCATGGGCAGGAACTGGGTGAACGCTCAGGTGGCAGATATAGCTGGGCCAAGGTCATATTTGATAAAGCTAAATACCGGTACAATGATTCGTCGCAACCGTAAACAGATTGTTTTCGACAGCTGTTTGCGCCCCGATAAATATAATGATCTGCATCTATATAATTATGATGACGTAATGGTAAACTCGGGTACAAGTGTATCGGCGCGCAGCTCCAGTGCGCTATACAATAACTCTGGACAACTTGGAGAACCCATAACTAATGCCTATGTTACTCATTATGGCAGGACAGTGAGAGCTCCTGATCGCTGGGGATACTCCTGACGGCCTTCGGTGACGTAGTAGTGATATGACTGTGTACGAAAATACGGACATACGGTTATATCTTGCATGTTATGTTAAGAAATCTACTTAATTATAATAATGTACCTAGGAAAAAATTGTTATAATAAATATATACCCATTTCAATGATTTCATAATTATAATATGTAATATTGTGCATATCATTATGTAAGTAAAACCTACCTAATGCTATTGATGTATAATACGTTAATATTCGTGAATTATAAGTTTATTCTGATCGATTAAATTGATTGTGATATTACTACACCTACTTAAATTTATAAACGTGATCATTATAGAATTGTTAAAAAAATATTTATATACAGCAATTATAATTATGTATCTAATTCAAAATTTAATTATTATATTAATGTAATAGCAGCATGTGATTTTTTTTTATCTAGGTAATTTAGTTAGTAATTTTATGTAATTTAGCATGATGGCTCTTGTTTTGTTTTGATTGTTATAAATCGACATTGTTATATTAATTGTTATTTGGAATGTAATTTAGCATGCATCTTTTTTTTTTTTTTTTTTTACAATTTTTTTTTTATAAAGGAAGGGCAATAGCATATATTAATTGTTTGATTGATGTATAATTTCAAGTAGTACTATCTGGTAGATAGGACATAACTTTGAAATGTAAACTAATGTTCTAATGGTCGTAGTCGTGAATTATATAATTTTTTATGTAATAGCAGTGTGAGCCTATTTAAAGAAGGGGGTTGTAGGTGAAGGTAGATTGTGATTATAATATTATTATTGATAGGGAGGGTAAACTGAAATAAAGTCAGTCTTTGCATGGCACTTGGTGTTCTCATTTCGTGTCCCTTATCCTTTAATCTTTACACCAGCGGAGACGTTTGCAGCCGTCTTCTGAATCGCCGAAACTCGACACCAATCGGCCAGAATTTTACGCTAAGTAGGTCGACAGATGTTCAATGGGAACTCGCACCACGAATGAATTATGAAGTATGGCAACATACCTTGTAGTGCATGCGGTCCAGTTTGTGCGCGAGCGGCAGGTGTCTCGGCGCGGGCAGCGCGGACGTACCTTGTAGTGCATGCGGTCCAGTTTGTGCGCGAGCGGCAGGTGTCTCGGCGCGGGCAGCGCGGACGTACCTTGTAGTGCATGCGGTCCAGTTTGTGCGCGAGCGGCAGGTGTCTCGGCGCGGGCAGCGCGGACGTACCTTGTAGTGCATGCGGTCCAGTTTGTGCGCGAGCGGCAGGTGTCTCGGCGCGGGCAGCGCGGACGTACCTTGTAGTGCATGCGGTCCAGTTTGTGCGCGAGCGGCAGGTGTCTCGGCGCGGGCAGCGCGGACGTACCTTGTAGTGCATGCGGTCCAGTTTGTGCGCGAGCGGCAGGTGTCTCGGCGCGGGCAGCGCGGACGTACCTTGTAGTGCATGCGGTCCAGTTTGTGCGCGAGCGGCAGGTGTCTCGGCGCGGGCAGCGCGGACGTACCTTGTAGTGCATGCGGTCCAGTTTGTGCGCGAGCGGCAGGTGTCTCGGCGCGGGCAGCGCGGACGTACCTTGTAGTGCATGCGGTCCAGTTTGTGCGCGAGCGGCAGGTGTCTCGGCGCGGGCAGCGCGGACGTACCTTGTAGTGCATGCGGTCCAGTTTGTGCGCGAGCGGCAGGTGTCTCGGCGCGGGCAGCGCGGACGTACCTTGTAGTGCATGCGGTCCAGTTTGTGCGCGAGCGGCAGGTGTCTCGGCGCGGGCAGCGCGGACGTACCTTGTAGTGCATGCGGTCCAGTTTGTGCGCGAGCGGCAGGTGTCTCGGCGCGGGCAGCGCGGACGTACCTTGTAGTGCATGCGGTCCAGTTTGTGCGCGAGCGGCAGGTGTCTCGGCGCGGGCAGCGCGGACGTACCTTGTAGTGCATGCGGTCCAGTTTGTGCGCGAGCGGCAGGTGTCTCGGCGCGGGCAGCGCGGACGTACCTTGTAGTGCATGCGGTCCAGTTTGTGCGCGAGCGGCAGGTGTCTCGGCGCGGGCAGCGCGGACGTACCTTGTAGTGCATGCGGTCCAGTTTGTGCGCGAGCGGCAGGTGTCTCGGCGCGGGCAGCGCGGACGTACCTTGTAGTGCATGCGGTCCAGTTTGTGCGCGAGCGGCAGGTGTCTCGGCGCGGGCAGCGCGGACGTACCTTGTAGTGCATGCGGTCCAGTTTGTGCGCGAGCGGCAGGTGTCTCGGCGCGGGCAGCGCGGAGGCGGCGAGCACGCCGGCCACGATGGCGTCCGCGAACATGTCCGTCACCGGTTGCGCCGTCCACTGCGCACACACACATATACACACATTATGCTTTAATACTTATGACGATATTCAAAACTACGACCGCTCCGAATACAAGCCTGGTCCGATCTCGCGCACACTATGCGTGTGCGTACAGACGTAGTAGTAGATGTAGACAGACATCTTAATAAACAACAAGGCGAGATTTATTTTTTAACTTAAGATATTTTTAAAAATTAGTAATGTCCTTTTACCTATTTAGCTGAGAGATCGATCGATACACTCTACACCTAACCTAAACTATTTAATCTTGCCTAGACAATGAATTTTAACAGCTTACCTCGAGAGTGATACAGTTAGTCTCACTTTGAGAGTGATACAGTTGAGGTCACCTCTCAAGTGATACAGTTGAGGTCACCTCTTAAGTGATACAGTTAAGGTCACCTCTCAAGTGATACAGTTCAGGTCACCTCTCAAGTGATACAGTTGAGGTCACCTCTCAAGTGATACAGTTCAGGTCACCTCTCAAGTGATACAGTTCAGGTCACCTCTCAAGTGATACAGTTGAGGTCACCTCTCAAGTGATACAGTTCAGGTCACCTCTCAAGTGACACAGTTCAGGTCACCTCTCAAGTGACACAGTTCAGGTCACCTCTCAAGTGATACATTTGAGGTCACCTCTCAAGTGATACAGTTCAGGTCACCTCTCAAGTGATACAGTTCAGGTCACCTCTCAAGTGATAGAGTGGAGGTCACATCTCAAGTGATACAGTTCAGGTCACCTCTCAAGTGATACTGTTAAGCTCACTTTTCGAGTGATACAGTTGCGCTCACCTGGAACGCAACAGTTACCTCGAGAGTGATGCAGTTGTTCTCGACGGCGAGGTCGATGCACCCGTAGAGCCGCCAGCGCGTCTCGGCCAGGAAGTCGATGGTCCCGCAGAGCTGCGTGACGACGTGCCGCAGCAGTGCCACGCTGCCGCCGTAGTGGATCGACTGCCGCTGCGTCACCTCCGACTGCGTCAGCTCCGTGTACGCTGCGGGACGCGACACACGTGTCAACGAGGGCCTCACGATTTAACAAAGATAACTATTGCATCCATTGAACTCCAAGCCATACGCGTTGTTGGGAATTCGAAACGCGAAGCCGAAAAGAAGCTTAGGGGGTCGTCCATTAATCACGTGATGCTTTTTATGTATGCTGGATTAAGCACCGTGATGAGCCCAGACAGACGTTAAAGGTTGCAGTTTGTTTAACGAAAAAATAAATACACGTGATAACTCACTACAAACCCTCCTCCCTCCTTGTGACATTTCGTTATTTATACGAAGCCACTCCCCCCCCCACCCCCTTCGAGCCTCAAATGGTTGATGGACGATTTCTTATTTATATATTTAGTTTATATTAGGTAATTATTGAGCATATAGGTTGTATATATTATAGGTTTATAATATTTTTTAATCGGTAGATACAGTATCAATAGGTCCTCGAAAAGGTCATAGGATGCTTTTGATCCGAGAAATTGCGAGTAGAAACTAGTTGCGTATCGCATTAAAAATGAGGAACAATAATTTGAAGAGCTTACTGTTGAGATCGGAAGGGGCCAGTATGTGGTAGTTGAAGTTCCTCTTCACCAGAATGCCCTGCAGGTGCATCCCGGCGGCCGGCGGCTCCATTGCCAGCGAGCCCATCACCTGCACGCGTAGCATCATCATAAAGTATCATATGACTATGTGTTTAGTGTAAAATCGTTCGTAGTTCAAAAAACGTAACTAGATGGCGCTGGCAAGCCTTAAAACACGCACACGATATATTCGTGTGCGCGCGGGAGCTTAGGCTAAGTTTCAAAATTAAAGACTCATTTTTTTACACCTGATCTCGAGTTTGATTTCGGGGGATTTTTGGGACTTTTGTACATGGTCCATCTGAGCCGAATCTAATATTGATAATTGGCATTCATGATAAGGACTGGCAGGCGCACATGTACAGGTCCACCTACCTATCTAATGTAGGGTGGCGATTGCCACAGAAAGCGCCGTAGTTAATGCGGATTAAAAACCGCATTGACGTCATCGGACTTTGTGAAGCAATCCATCTTCGGTGACTGCGAAGTGTCACAGATTATGCAGTAGCTAGTACCGAAAGGCGGCACTAGCATCATCGGTCACAGAAGAAATAGTAGTTAGTGCGGAAAGGCCGCACTAGCATCATCGGGACCTGAGCAGCTGAGCCAAGCTGTGAGTGCAGCCAATTACGTGGATGTCTGGGTGAAGCAGTGGGCGGAGCATCCCCCCTTACCTTGGATTTGGATGACGTTGAAGTTACTTGTGTGAGTGAGTTACGGATTGAACTGTGAGTACATTTTGAACTATTTGTGAAGAAATTTGAACCTTATTTACTTGAAGATCGAAACTTAGTAAAATTAGTAGTATATTAATGCATGCGAAAATATTACAAGTGTCTAGTTAGGACTTAGAATAATTTAAGAAAAAGCGAAGATACGGGGAATCCATGCCCGATTTCGGAGCGAAGTGATTTAACTCAAACACTTAGAAAAATTTGAAGTAAAATATTTTGGACTTAGAATAATTTCGAATAAAAATTCTTCAACTTGTAAAATTTTTGCGCATAACTTTGGACATAGTTTTTAAATCTGCCTTGTAATAACAGAGTATTTTATCTCGACTGTTTAATAGTTGATACAATTGAATTAATTATTGTTGTAGATTTAAACTTTCAAAATATTGTTGTGTTATGGTTTCAAAAATGGATCGTTTAGTTAAGTATCAGGAAGATCTTAAAAGCAGGATATTAAAAAATAAAGTAAATTTTGGTAAACAGTCGAAGGATAAAATCACCTTATCATATGTTGAGACCCGTTTTGATAATTTAGAAGAATGTTGGTCATCATTCAAAAGTACACATCAAAAGATTATTTTTGATTTTGAACGTAAGGAGCTCGAAGCTTCGGAGTACTATAAGACTGATTTGTTTGAACAAGTAGAGGAGGTATACCTAGAATTCAAATCTAAATTAAAGGAATCTTTGTTGAACTTGAAGGCGGCTAGTAAAACCACTCAATCTTTAAGTAGCGAAGCTAAGCCTACTAGTGTCAGATTGCCCAAAATTGAAATACCTACTTTTTCAGGCAAATACGTTGAATGGACTAGTTTCAGAGATTTATTTGTGTCACTTGTGCACAATAACAAAGGTTTGGATGATGTGCAAAGACTTCATTATTTAAAGAGTCATTTGCAAGGAGAAGCAGAACAACTATTGAGGCATATACCTATTACTGCTGATAATTATAAAACTTGTTGGACACAATTAGAGGAGAGATACAATAATAAAAAGTTTCTTGCAAATTGTATTTTGAAACGGTTCATGAACCAAAAGAACGTAACTATTGAATCTTCAAGTGCAGTTAAAGAATTGTTAGATGTAACAAACGAATGTTTGCATGCACTTGAAAATTTAGGGATTAACGTTAGTTCGTGGGATATACTTGTAATTTATATTATCAGTCAGAAACTAGATTCAGAGTCCAGGAAGTTATGGGAAACGAAAATCAATGATTCTTCAAATGAATTGCCGAAAATAAGTCAATTTAGACAATTTTTGGAAAATAGGTTCAGAGCATTGGAATGTATAGGTTCACAGAACGTTAATAAACAAGGTAACGTTAAGAATAAGAATGCAATGGCATTGCATGTAACCACTCCCAATATGTGCTGTGTCCTTTGTTCTGACAAAAGCCACAAATTGTGTAACTGTAAAAAGTTCGCTCAAGATGATGTAGAAAAACGTCGTAAGTTTGCCCAAACCAGTAAGATATGTTTTAATTGTTTAAACCCAGGTCATTCGGTGTACACGTGTCGCCAGTCAACTAGGTGCCATTTATGCAAAAGAAAGCACCACACACTTCTTCATCCTAAGAATACTTCGAAATCTGATGATGAAAGTAAACCGGATCAGTCTGATGGTAAGGATGATGTAGCTACGTCAGTGGCATCATCCTCAAAAAGTGAGTCCACTAAAGCCATGACATGTTTCGCGAAAGCCAGTACTCAAGTACTTTTGGCCACGGCTTTAGTCGATGTTGAATCAAGAACTGGGACTTCTGTTTGTTTAAGATCCTTGTTAGACCAAGGTTCCCAGGCTTCGTTTATTACGGAGTCCGCAGTCCAGTTGTTGAGATTAAAGAAAAATCCTATCAAAACTTTTGTATCAGGTCTAGGCGGTGATCCACAAGCATCATTAGCTTGTAAGTCGATGGTTTCCATCAAAATTCAATCCCGTCACGACCCCAGCTTTGTCATTCCTGTCAAGGCTTATGTTATGAACAAACTGACAACCCTCCTCCCTGAAAGAAAGGTTGTCGTTCAAATGTTGCCCTCGTTGCCGTCTGTAGAATTGGCTGATCCATTGTTTGACACACCCAATAAAATTGATTTATTGTTAGGAGCAGAAGTCTACAGTCAAATATTGTTGCAAGGTTTGATTAGGGGTCCACCAGGTTCCCCTATTGCTCAAAAAACTACGCTTGGTTGGATCTTGTCAGGCGAAGTAGGCGAGGTTAGCAACCATTTAGAGACGTGTCATAATGTGATTGTTAGCATGCACTCAGCTCATTCAAATGAGAATGAGCTTTTAAAGAAATTTTGGGAGTTGGAGTCAGAGCATTATGATAATGAGAAGACGCATTTAACGGAAGAAGAAGAGCTGTGCGAGAGATTGTTTTCGGAAACGACGCAGAGAGACGAATCTGGTCGTTACGTGGTTAGTTTGCCCTTTCGCACAGAAGACCCTGAATGCATATATGGAGACTCACAGCTAATTGCCCGAAAGAGATTTCTTATTTTAGAAAAAAAGTTGTTAAGGAATCCCAAGATGAAGGAACAGTATGCTAACGTTATTAATGAATACTTGAGTCTCGGCCATATGGAGAAGGTCGAAGATAAAGAAAAGGCCGATGCTGTGTACTTGCCACATCACGCGGTAGTCCGAAATGACAAGACTACCACGAAGGTAAGAGTTGTGTTTGACGCGTCTTGCGTGGGAACAAACGGAGTATCGTTGAACCACGACCTCTTGGTAGGTCCAACTCTGCAACCCGAGTTGCGACATATTTTAATGCGTTGGCGATGCTTTCCGATATGCCTTGTCGCGGACATAATCAAAATGTACAGACAGGTAAAGGTGTCTGAAAACGATGTCGATTTTCAACGGTTGTTGTGGCGAGAGAATCCAGACGCTGAACTGCAGCATCTTCGCCTCTCACGAGTCACCTTCGGAACATCAGCAGCGCCATATTTGGCAGTTAAATGTTTGCAGCAAGTTGCTCATGATGATGGAGCAGAATTTCCTTTAGCATCGAATCGTGTGTTGAAGGAGTTTTACATGGACGACTTGATGACCGGGTGTCAAACTGTAGCAGAAGGAGCTCAAGTCTATCACCAGATGAAAGAGCTGCTTGGTCGCGGAGGTTTCCAGTTGCAGAAGTGGTCCACAAATAACAATGAGTTGCTGGAACACATACAGGAAGACAGACGAGTACTCGAAGAAAACCTGGAACTAAAAACAGATACGGTTACTAAAATATTAGGACTTACCTGGAATAGAAGATCCGATGAGTTTGAATACACTGTCCAACTTCCTCCCCTGGAAGCACCTGTAACCAAACGCAGAGTTATTTCTGACATCGCAAGGTTGTTCGATCCCCTCGGCCTAATATCTCCTGCAATTATAACAGCAAAGGTGTTCATCCAAAAAATATGGCTGTCAGGCATCGAATGGGATCAGGAATTGCCATCGTCGTTGCTGAAAGACTGGCTTAAATTTAGAGAGGATTTAAGTCAACTTACCAATTTTCGTCTTCCTCGGTGGATAAACTCGTCCATAGATGATCACTGCATTGAACTGCATGGATTCGCGGATGCATCTAATGATGCATATGCTGCGGTGGTATATGCTCGTGTTGTTGACAAGAACGGTTCCGTCCACGTCGCATTGATAACGTCCAAAACTAAGGTGGCTCCTGTAAAGCAAGTGTCTATTCCCAGACTAGAATTATGCGGAGCAGTATTGCTCGCGAAACTTCTTAAGGAAGTTTCGAATGTTCTGGAAATACCAAAGCAAAATTTACACGCCTGGACTGACTCGTTAGTTGTGTTAGCCTGGCTAAGGAGCCATCCTAGTCGATGGAAAACCTTTATAGCAAATAGAGTAGCGGAGGTACTGACCGTAATGGACGGGAACCAATGGTCGCACGTACCATCGAAGCAGAATCCGGCAGACTGCGCATCCAGAGGCGTGAATCCATCAGAATGCACCGATATCCAGCTGTGGAAGCAGGGTCCGAAGTGGCTGAAACAGAAAAAGATAGATTATAAAATGGAAGAAATGGATACGACAATGGAAGAAAGAAAATTGAAATGTCATGCTGCTACAAGTAAAGAAGCAGAAAATATTATTATGACGAAATATTCAGCATTAAGACGGCTTACCAGAGTCATAGCCTTCTGCAGAAGATTTTTGATTCCCAGAGCAACGGGTGCTTTAACGGCAGAAGAATTGAGACAGGCTTTAACCACCTGCATAAAAATGTGTCAAAAGCATTATTTTCATGAAGAGATTGACAGTTTGAAAAAGACGGGTAAAGTAAATAAAAGAAGTAGACTTACCTCATTGAATCCTTTCCTGGACGCAGACGATATCTTGAGGGTTGGTGGTCGACTGCAAAAGGCTCAACTTGAGGATAGCATGAAGCATCCCATATTGCTACCGCAAGGCTCACACTTCACAACGTTATTGATTGCCGATGCGCATAAGAGAACTTTGCATGGAGGTCCTCAATTAATGATAAATTATTTGAGAACCAAATTTTGGATCATACATGCAAAGAGTCTCGTTCGGCAATGTGTTAGGAAGTGTGTAGTCTGTGTTCGTCACTCAGCCAAAACTAGACAACAAATGATGGGCGAGTTACCAGAAGCGAGAGTAACTGCTAGCCGACCTTTTCTGCGAAGCGGAGTGGACTACGCTGGTCCCATTAATATCCGCCCTACTAAAGGTCGTGGCTATCACTCCACAAAGGGCTACATCTGCCTGTTTGTCTGCATGGCTACAAAGGCTGTTCATCTTGAAGTAGTAAGCGATATGACGGCTCAAAGCTTCATAGCCGCGTTTAAACGGTTTGTAGCCAGGCGAGGACATGTAGCAGAGATATGGAGTGATAACGGAACCACATTTGTCGGAAGCGCGAAGGAGTTAAAGGCGTTGTTCGACGTGGAAAGGTCTGGTCTAGCAGGCGAAATTGCTGACTGGTTCGCTGTAAATGGTACGAGTTGGCACTTTATACCTCCGCATTCTCCAAATTTTGGAGGATTGTGGGAGGCAGGAGTAAAGTCCACCAAACACCATCTTAAAAGGATAGTAGGCAACAGTACCCTGACTTTTGAAGAGATGACAACTTTGTTGTCTCAGATTGAAGCGTGCCTTAATTCAAGGCCGATTTCCCAACTACCGACTTATCCAGACGACCCGTTTCCTCTCACGCCTGGTCACTTTTTAGTAGGTGAACCATTGGTTCTAGTACCAGATAGGAATTATGAAGACTCCACTATTTCTTCTTTAAGTAGATGGCACCTGGCGCAGCGAATGCTCCAAGATTTCTGGCGAAAGTGGTCCCAGGAGTATCTCACTCAATTACAACATCGATACAAATGGGCAGATCAAGTCTCTGAGCCTAAAATAGGTGATGTTGTTCTTGTCAAAGAAGATGATCTTCCTCCAGCCAAATGGCTGTTCGGTATTATCACGGAAAAGCATACTGGTTCAGACAAGCTTACGCGCGTGGTGAGCGTAAAATGTAAAACTAATGTTATAAAGCGACCTGTGTCAAAATTAATTATATTACCTGTAACTTAAATTTATTATACAGTCCACATTAAAAAAAAAATACTTTTGTAAAATTTTTAAGTTGTGTTTCGTAAGAAAGTTGTTTTCGTTAGGTACCTACGTATGTTTTGATTTATGTAGTTAGTATTGTATTTTGTTTGTGCCGCGTTCACGCATGGTGGGCGGTTTCTTATATAAGATCAACTTTAAGAAATTTTGTTGTACTCCTTTTAGTTATGTAAATGGACATTCTGTCCATGGTGGGCGGAATGTTTAGTGTAAAATCGTTCGTAGTTCAAAAAACGTAACTAGATGGCGCTGGCAAGCCTTAAAACACGCACACGATATATTCGTGTGCGCGCGGGAGCTTAGGCTAAGTTTCAAAATTAAAGACTCATTTTTTTACACCTGATCTCGAGTTTGATTTCGGGGGATTTTTGGGACTTTTGTACACTATGGGACTTCCCACTGGCACTTCTAGTTTGACATTTTGTTAATTATAATTTATATGTTTATGTTCATTGTTATATTTTAAGAAAGTTGAAAAAAGAGAGATCTATAGCGGGTGTGTTACCGAGGCACTGGTAGAGTCAGTTTTCGCATTTATTTTCTGGGCCCGAACTTCAATTTATAGGAAGAAATGTGTAGACATGATTACCTTTCTTTTCATCAAGTCATGATAACTTAAGTTACAATTATTAACATATTTTTGATTCGATTTTTATATGTGTTTGATTGTGCATTTATATGCTTATTTAATAAATATTTTTTGACTTTGACATAAAGTTAGTTCAACTTGTATGGGAGGCACGTCAAGTTTAGGTGGTAGGTCTCTCGTATGCGACCTCTCGACCGTCTTAGTTGGTACTAAATTACTAATGCTTTATCACCTGTTTTGTAAGTAAGCAGTAGTACGCAACCGTTACTGTTTTTCGGTTTGAAGGGCATGGTAGCTAGCAAAATTACTGGGCATATCTGATCACTCGGGGCTCGCAATGCAGTGCTACGCAGTACATTTCATGATATATCGAAAGTTCTGGGTGGCACTGCAATAGGGAATATGCATGAATTTATTTTAATGCATGAATCGATTCATTATTGAATACTGTTAATAAAAAATATATTTAAAAATTTTACGGCATCATTCGTCAAAAAAATAATTAAATGAAAATTTTAATCTATTTAAATCAACATAAACTCGCCATTTGCGTGTGACGTCAAAATGTGGAGACCTAGGATCTCCTCATTGGTCCGTCTATGCTACATGTGTGTGTGTGTCAATAATTTACCAATAGGGCGGGCTCTATGTCAAAAATTGACCAATAAGCAGCGACGCGCGTGACGTCAAAACGTGGTTTCACGTACTCAAGCGTTTTGCGATTACGTTCCGTTTCTCCAAAAATAAGAAAACGAAAAAGAAACATTGAAATACAAAAAAAAACTTAATTATATCACTACTAAATATTTACAGGAGTAATCTATAGTAAAAAGTAATTTCCAGATTTTTCGACAACACATGCATATTCCCTATTGTCATAGGCAGGCGTGGCGCACATCAGGCGAACGACTTGCTCGTGTCGTTGGTCAGTTCCACAAGGGCCTTACCTTGGCGGTCTTGTCCCCTCGGAAGGTAAGCGCCAGTTGCTGTGTGTTGCGTGGAGTATGTATGGCGAGCTTCCCGCGATGTTCGCGCTGCAGCGCTGCCTTCAGGCGGGACATCTCGTTCTGCTCCCCGTGGACTAACACCTGCGAGAGAGAGAGAGAGAGAGGTACTGGCACAGAATACACAATAGTAGTACGTAAGGAATGTCTATTCACCCCCTCCCGCCGGCCCCGCCCGTATTTCAGTGTACGTTTTTACAATAAAATTCCAAAATGTATAACGGACCTCAGAGAAAATAGATTCAAATTGCGTATGAAAAATATTCCAATGAAAAAAGCATACATAGTTATTATATAGAAGACAAAGATGCATGGAATATTCCGCTTCTGCCAAGTAGCTAACTGGCACATAAGAAAAATAATATTGTCAGAAACAAACATAAAATACGGTAACAAAAGCTCTAAAAAAAAAAGAATTTTCCAAATCGGTCCATAAATGACTAAGTTCTGAGGTAACAAACATAAAAAAAAAAAAAAAAAAAAAAATACAACCGAATAGAGAACCTCCTCCTTTTTTGAAGTCGGTTAAAAAAGGCCCTCAGTTTCTGGTTTGACCCTCAGGTTTTTTTCCGATACAGTGGTAGAGTCATTGTAATAATTGACGTTCATAAGGGAATAAAGAACTTTTGAACCTGAGACACTTCATTTCCTGTAGCGGAGGAACATACCTCCGAGCGTCTGTCCGTTTGACCGCCAACGAAAAGAAAGCGCGAAAGCATGCCGTCACGCTTTGTGAGAAGTAAAGTTAAATGGTGCTAGAGCATTTCTAATTCACTCACACATACAAAGGCACCGTTCACGTACACAAACCTATGCGTGTGGGCGTAGGAGATCAAGACGCGTTTGTTTCATACATTTTTTATTTATATACCATATTATCAATTATAATGAGTAAATTGCATTGATATGGTTTTCGATTTATACAAAATCTAATTTTGTAATATGGTTTTCATTCTTGTTATAACCAGTTTCAACAACATGTTAGACTGTAAACTACAAATACAAATTCTACATGTGAAAACAATTTCAGGCAAACTTCTTTTCAAAATTTATTTTAGCTATGATACTGTATATATATAAGCTGCTTGTTTTCCTAGAATAAATAAATAAATAAATGTTATCGAGAGTGGTCGGGGTATGGCAATAAGGTGCCAGACGGTAGGATGGCCGGAAAACTTCCTATCGTTCTCTTTAAATAAATTAATAATGTAGGTGACTTTATGTGTTGTATTTACATCAGAGCGCTACGTTCTTCGGAGAGTACGTTAAGCCGTCGGTCCCGGTTGTTGTCTTAGGGCAACAGTCGTTAAGCCATGTCGGAGGCATTTTAAGTTTATTGTTTTTTGACAAGACATTTGAAGACTTCAAATAATGCGTCTTGATATTAAGGACCTCCGTGCCTCTGAGTGAAGGGAACGTGACAAACTCACCACATGCGGCGGCTTCAGGATATTAATAAACTCGCTGGTCTGCTGGTAGTCCGTGTGCGCAGAGAACGATATGTAGTCCACGGACATCTTGAGGGGCAGCTTCTGTCCAGACATGGAGGTGATCTCCTCGGGCTCCGAGAGGATCGTTTTGGCGAGCGTGCCTTCAACGCAGTACCCTGGAACAGGAGACTATTTTATAAAAAGCGAATTTCAGAAAACTAAAAATTAAAATACCCCAGATGGTTGTCTGGAAGAGATCGCTTTACCGATAAGACCGCCAATTGTTACACTTCTGTTAAGTATTTTTTTATATTATTAATTATTTAAAAAAAAAACCCCTGACACAAAAAACCTATAAAAAGTAAAAAAAGCTGAACCAATTTTTAACCGACTTCAAAAGGAGAAGGTTCTCTGTTCTATTGTATTTTAATTGTTTTTATGTTCGTTACCTCAGAGCTCCACCATTCATAAACCGATTTGGAAAATTCTTTTTGCGTTGGGTTCAGTATAGCTACGAAGTGGTCTCACATAAATTTCATCGATATTTGACCTTGGACTTCAAAGATACATTAAAGTCGGATTTTGTTCTTTTTGTACGAATTAATTATGATAAAACTTGTCTAAAAACCACCGCTAAAAACCTGATTGTTAAAATTAAAAAAAAAGCGCATAAATCGGTTCTACCGTTTAAGAACTACTGGTTAAAAAGCCTATAACCTGGTGGACAGACTAGTGAAAAATGCAAACTTATTTAAAAAATGCGTACTTTACCTGCAATGATGACCCCGTTCTTGGGATCCGTGCACCACGACTCGAACAGCTCCCGGGAGAGCCCCGACTGCATCATGCCGGGGGACGCCATGATCACGCACGGACCTATGTCTTCGAAGTGGTCTATACCCTGGAACGAAATCAAAAGAAACGCCAGATTTAGCTCACGAAACTAACATCGTCCGATTTTGATGAAATTCGGTATGTAGGACATAGGCTACTTTTTATCCCGGGAAACCGCGGGTGGAACCGAGGGGCGCAGCTAGTACTCAATAATTATTGCAATCATATATGTTAAACATTTGGAAGAGTCTATTGAAAGCATTAGTAAACATAATATATTATATGACCCTGACAGAGTATGGCAATAGAAGCTATGCCAGCGGACCAATTCATTAAATAAACAAACATATTATTGGTCATATCATCATCATCATCAGCCCACTACGTTCCCACTGCTGGGACTCGGGCCTTCCCTCGTAGAGAGAGTATGATACTTTATTGAGTATTCAATGTTTATCTCATTGAACACGTGCGGTGCATAGCAACTGTATAAGCGTAACAAGTTCTTAAATCACAACTATATATCACAACGATACAGTTGAAAATACACTGGCACCATTAATTGAGTTGTTACCAATACTAGTAAGTAGTAAGTACATTTTACAATCAGAGGACTTTATTTCTATAGCGCTAAAGTTCAAAATCGGTCATTTTCGAAACCTAAATTCTAGAGTCAATGATATCATTTGGTCCATGCAAGGTTATATCCAAACACATTATTGTGTTTACCAGTGGGAACTCTTTTAGGTTATAAACATCAAAACAGATATTAGGAGAAGCTAAGTTGCTATGGTGTCTGTGAATCAAATGCTATGAGATTATGTTCGTGTAGTGATTGTCTAGTAACTAGTAGAAGCCGGTTTATAGATTGAGTACGTCGAGAGGTAGGCCGCAGGTATATGTAATGGCAGGCCTAGCGCACTCCGCACTGTAGGTACGAAGCTACAAGTACATAGCCGGACACCGACGGCGGGTCGCGCGTCGTGACACGTGCCGCGTCAGAAGAGATAAGAGCTATGCGATAGAAAAAGAGGCGCTCTGTAGGTGAATATGACTGGTAGGTATGCAGCGCTACGCGAGCTGAATTGAATTTTGTTGCGTCATAGCAAGAGTCGCTATTTGTTTAAATTTCTTTGCGGAGTGATGCTTCTGTCCCTTAGTAATTGTAACAATGTGACTGAAATAAATATGTTAAAAGATGCTCGATATTTTATTATTATATCATAGTAGATACATATTATTATGTTAAAGAACTAGTTAGAAGAGTGTTATGGTCTCCTTTTCATCCCTCGATGATAGTTTTGAATAAACTCTTATATACAGATTTTATATAATGTTTACTGCAATTTCAGTCAGTTAATTGACCGTAATGTAACTTTCCTAATTTTTTTTGCTGTATCTCTTGAAAAAGAACCACTATGATTATTTTTCCGATACAATGGTAGTCATTGTGATAAACCGATTACAGAGCTTTTAAATTTTGAATTTAGTGATAATTTTGATAAGACATTTCTTGTCAGCCATGATACCAGCTTCCGTACAAGACGGCATCATAACCTGGCTGGAAGAGCACCGGTCCCTCGTGGTGGCGGTCTTCTGCCTTCCAGCCAGCTTTGTCTTCACCGTGCTGCTGAGGATACGCGCCTGGTGGAGGAGGAGGCACCCTCAGCCTCATGAGGAAGCCGTGAGGGAGATACAGGCCAGGGTAAGCATCAGATGAAAGTTTTATTGAAGGAAGTTGCAGAAATGCATGATTTCATTAGTAAATTGATTGGTTTAATTCATTTTAAGACAATTTTTATCAATGGTTCGTTGTATAATTTTTTACACCCTTTTTACTATTTTTTGTTTTGCTGAAACAAGGGGAAATCTCACGGACACCCGGGAAGGGCCAGACTTGGCCTAAGCCACCTACTGGCTAAAACACCCGTCTGCTCTGCCTGGCCACAGACCAGATGTCCGTGACGTTTTCGTCACTTCTTATTTTTTCTAGGCGTACATCAGCTATGCACTTTTTTCTGTAATTATTCCATATTTACTTTCTTTAACAATCATTAGCTTTTGAATAGCTTGTAAAATTTACTTTTGAATGGCCGTAAGGTAAATTTTTGTAAATGTTTAGTCCTTTAGATATAAATTAAGAAAGCAACCTCAAAACTGATTCTGTTTGCCACATCTCCTTAAAATCGTTTTAACGTTTTGATTTTTAAATGGGCCCGCCTCGGGGCGTTGTTTACATTGTGGGATCCAGCTCTGATCATCCCGCTGCGGGACAATTTGCCCCAAACCAATTTTTGTTTGAGATCTTGATTTCACCGAATCTTAACGAAACACTTTTGCAAAGGACCTTATCACCAAATAACACTAAATGGCATTATTCCAGGTGCAACAATGGAACAAGCTGCCTGCCCAAGACCGCCGGCTCCTCTGCACCTCACGCCCAAACTGGCTGAGTCTTTCCACCACCTTCTTCCAGAAGCACCTCCATCACCAGGTCCCGATCCCCCTGTACGATATCCTGGAGCTGAATGATGAACAGATGACTATTCGGTGCCAGCCGATGGTGACTATTGGAGATATAACGGAGTATCTGATTCCAAAAGGGTACTCGCTTGCTGTTTGCATTGAGCTGACTGACGCCACTTTAGGAGGTCAGTGCTGTAGGTATAGCCTAGATGGTGTATGAAAGGGTTGTGGCGGGTCTTTGTTTAAAAATTGCCGTCCTTCTCTTTTGTTGTTGGACGAATCAGTCTAACTTTTATTGACCTTGATGTTTGTATGTTTGTTCTGGTCAAATCTTGAAAGCTGAATCAGAACCACTTTTTCTTTTCGTAATGAATTGAATTTCATACTTATCAAAGTCCTATGACAATGCAATAATATGGTGACAGTCAGCTGATCTGATGATAGAGACGGAAGGTTGGCCATGGAACTCCTTGAAGGATAATCATAAAATACAAGTGTTTGGGCTCATTTTAACCTGATCGCGGTTCTGATTAAAAAAATTGTCTTAAAAAATTATTTTTTAACAAAAATCTTATTAACTATCAGTTCCCACTGTTAGTAAAAAGCTCGCGAGTTAAAACAATGTGATGTTTTAACTCAACATCCACATAATCTCCCTACTCGTCTAGAGACTAGCCTAATCTCTTTGACTTCTTATCTCTATTTAACTGTACATTTCCAGGTCTTGCATTCGGCACAGGGATGTCAACTCACTCGCACAAGGCCGGCCTCTACCAAGAAACGATCACGAGCTACGAAGTCATCCTCAGCGACGGATCCTTGGTCACTGCCACCGCTCACAACGAACACGCGGATTTGTTTAAAACCCTACCCTGGTGTCACGGAAGCCTTGGGTTCCTCGTCGCTTTGACCTTGAAAATCGTTAAAGTCAAACCTTACATAAAAATGAGATACATCCCAGTCCAAGGGCAAAAGAACTACTGTCATATGATTAGAGAATTATCAGGAACTTACGAAGCGTCAAAGGATTTCCCGAACTATATCGAAGGCACCATTTTTAGCAAAGACGAGGCCGTTATCATGGCTGGAGATTATTCTGATTATGACCCGAAAATCACTGTGAATCATTGCTCAAGATGGTATAAGCCCTGGTTTTATAAACACGTGGAAACTTTCCTTAATAAAGGAGAATCGTTGGAGCTGATACCTTTAAGAGACTATCTGCTGAGACATAACCGAGCCATTTTTTGGGTAGTAGAGGATATGTTAACCTTCGGCAACGATATCATGTTTAGATATTTCTTCGGATGGTTACTGCCGCCCAAGCCGGCATTTTTAAAGTTTTCAACTACGCCCGGAGTCAGAGCATATACCTTCACAAAACAAGTGTTTCAAGACATCGTCTTATTGATTCAAGAACTAGAGAAACAGGTAGAAATAGCCAGCGAATTGTTCGAGAAATTCCCTTTACTAGTGTACCCGTGTAAAATCATTGATCACGGTCCATCGTCGGGTCAGTTGAAGCGGCCACAAGCCAAATACCTAGTGCCTGGTACTGACTACGCAATGTATAACGACTTAGGCGTCTACGGCGTCCCAGGTCGAGTGAAAGAGAAGAAAAGCTACAACCCAGTCACTGCTATGAGGAAGATGGAAGAATTTACGAGAGACGTCGGTGGTTACTCATTTTTATACGCGGATATTTTCATGACGCGTCAAGAGTTTGAGGTTATGTTCGATTTGTCGTTGTACGAAGTTGTGAGGAAGAAGTATAGGGCAGAAGGGGCATTCCCGCATTTGTATGACAAGGTTAAGCCTGAACTTGATGTTTTTGCTATTGGGGAGCAGAATTCGATAGAATAATATTTTATTTCATAGCTATATGTAAATAACAATGTTTTCGTTACGGTTTTTGCTGTTTTATTTTGATAACTTAATTTTTTGACGAAGAAGCAAAGATATTTATGATGTGCTTGGTTTAGAAACCAGCAACAGATGGCGCTAATTTTAGTTAAAAATCGTGTCTGTTCGATATGACCAAAATTAAGTTGTAAAACCAAAATCTGCGAGAATGTGGATGTAATTTGGGTGAACGTGCCACCGACACCATTGATGTTAGTAATATGGGGTTAGTTCGCCTTTCACTGCTATCTACTACTAGTCAGTACTTTCATACACAGTGTAAGAGCCTAACCAAACGAATAAATTTTTCGTACAGAAGGTAATGTTTTTAATTTAGCGAGATTAAGGGCACGTACGAAGGTTTCACTTGACACCATTATTTCACTCAGAACTTCAGAAAGGTAAGCGGAAACGCGGAGGCCAATTTCTGAGGTATAAGGATGTGCTTAAGAGACACATGAAAAGGTGTGAAATCGTGTCTAGCAAGTTGGAAGCCCAAGCAGAAAATCGTTTGGAATGGAGGCGGTCAGTGCAGCAAAATGTATACACATTTGAAAACAAGCGAAGGAGAGACCTTGATGCGAAACGAGACCACCTCAAAAGTAAACTTCCTTCAAAAACAGTTTATAATTACGTGAACGGTGTCCTCACATGTAGCACATGTAATCGTACGTTTACAGCTAAAATTGGATACGTCAGTCATGTGAGGATGCACCAAACACGTACAGTAACTTAACTTAAGTCAGTCGCCGTAGCCGAAATCGGCTAGGAATGCATCATCATCATCATCACACAGTGTTGACCTAGAGATGGCCCTAGCAATGTTCTTATTCTTGCCTTACATTAAGTACACAGTTTCGACCAAGAGATAGCGCTAGCAGTACGTTCCTAAATTCAATTAGTACACAGTTTTGACCAAGAGATGGCGTTAGCAGTACGTTCTTACCTTCAAGTTGGATATGTGCCGGAACACGAAAGGGTTGTTGATGGCGATCTGCCGCCGGATGCGGTCGTTCATTGCGTTCACGTACGTCTGGTACACCGCCATACACTTCTTGGCGAGCGACGACGCGTAGTAGATAGGAATGTCTTGGAGCTCTGGGTGGAGGGACCAATACTCGTCTGCGGAATAACAAAACGTGTTTTGATTTGGATTTTGATATCGCATTTAATATAAACTTTGTGAGCCTCTGTGGTGTAGTGGTTGTGCAAATTGGCTCAAATCTCATACACCAATGAGGTTGCGGGTTCGATTCCCGCGATGGGACAAATGTATGTGCATAGGAAAAAGCGCCACCGCTGGTGGCAACTAGGAAGAAATTTGTCCCAATTGCCACCACTGGTGGCGAGTAGGATTTTTTTCTTGATTGCCGCCACTGGTGATGCAGCTGATAGAGGCAAATGGGAACAGACAAAAACATGCCGCCGCGACGCATAGTATCGCTCGCTAATTTGTATATTGTAACAAAAGTTCTAAAAAAAATGCCCCTCAGTTTCTTGCCGTATCTTCTGAGTAGTTCTTTTTCCAATGCAGTGGTAGAGTCATTGTAATAATTGACGTTCATAAATGCGTCTGTGATGCCAAACATTAATAAAGAACTTTTGATTGATTGAATTTTTTGAACCGAGATTCCCGTGTTCTCTTCTTGTGCTTGCGTCCCCTTTTGAGAAACGTAACGTAACTTACCCAGTATAAGCAACAGTTCCTGAGCCCGTCCGAGCGCGAACACCGGTATGAGACAGCGTCCCCCGCGCTGCACTATCTCACTCACTAGTCCCGTGAACCGGGATTCCCGTTCCTCGCGCTTCTCGTGGATGTGTGTGCCGTACGTTGATTCCTAGACAAATAACATGAACGAGAGTTTTTTAAACTGATTCACTTCCCGTTCCTGTCCTCTTCATCTCCACTGTTATCTATACATATCTGGAACGTATTACTCTTTATTGTATACCAATTTAAAGAAATAGAAAATAACAGTCCTTAACTATGGTAGTACAATGGGCGTTCTTATCGCTTGCAGCTATCTCTTCCAGACAACCTTTGGATGGACAGCATCGGAAGGAGAAATAAACGGCGGTTTACAACAAAATTTATTAATTACAACTAAATATTCCTTTATCATGCGAACTGCTAAGGAGTGGAACGCTCTGCCAGCGGCTTAGTTCCCAAACGGATACAACTTGTGTCTCTTTAAGTCTAGAGTGAATAGGCATCGCGTGCCGCATCTTCGCTTTCCATCAGGCGAGATGTCGTCAAACGTATGACTAATTAAAAATTAAAAAAAAACAGCCTACATAATCATACATATGTACATGCTAATATTTACATTCAATATAATACTTATTTACATAAAAATAACAATAGCAGTGTTAGTGGTACGAAGATAGATGGTGAGCCTTGACCATACAGTTCTAGTTGCTCAATGCGGTTCACCCGTAGCTTTTCTTTAAAACCCGTTCAGTAGTTTTTGCGAGTAACAGACATCCATCCTCCATCCATCCTCACTAAGTTTCGCATTTATACTATAAGTCAGATGTATACTTACTGTTATCAGAACATCAGGATTGACGGTAGGTATTTCAGCTGCCATTAAATGCCTGTCCTCTTGTCTGGAGAAGTCGCCCGTGTACAAAACCTGGGGGAAATATAATTATTTGAGTATTAAAAGTGTTAATATATAATGTAACATCGTGGTTTGAACTCGTCACATGTTTTTGATTTTCTTAAATATTTTGTTAGAAGTCTCGACCGTAATTCTCGCTTGTAGTACTTATCGGTTGGAGATGATCCTGACAGTTGAATTAGTTTTGACGTTTTTGACATTTTGTACAACTGTCAGAGGTTTCGCTCGTATTTTTTACTTTACGACGAACTTTTTGGAAGGATGGAAGGAAGAAATTTAATCCTTGTGCATCTAATAGTTTAGACGATGCAGTCTTTTTATAAAGTAATGATAAGCTGCACGATTTAAGACGGGCTATGTGTTCCCGCAATCAGTTCTGGGATATATTCAGGATTTCCTGGTGAGTTTTTCATGGATGATGGAATGGCGTGCCTTTCATTTCGCCCTTTTCGTTTTTTTCATAGATTTCATCCAAATCTATCTTATTTCAGAACTTCCGTTGCTGAAACGAATTGACAAAATGATCTGTTGGTTAGTTTGTTGTGAAAAAGGGGATTTGGTAAGTATTTTTGAGTATTTGTCACCAAGCCTCGTGGCATCCTTATTTTGCCGGTTCCAAAAATTAATAAAGCCTTTTTGTATTGTTGCAGCCTATCGGCGTTCCCTTTTTCTTTTTCTTTTTATTGTATTGATGTTTTCATAACTTTTTGCTAAGGCAACTTTTGAATAGCAATTAGAGGTTTTCCTTTTGAAGAGCATAATTTACATTATCTGAATTTTGATATTTGGCCCTTCTGGCACCTACATTTATTAACTCAATTTCCCCTGGAAACCTTCTGACCTGCGTCGAAGATCAAGGACAGAAGCCCCGGATTGGTTACATTGTAGTTTGGTTAGACTGCCCATTGAGGTACATTCTTTAAATTATTAAAATGATGCAGTAATGATGAATTAGTTTGGGATATACCACATTTGGTTGTAGAGTTTGTATCGCATCCTCTGGAAAAATAAATAAAAGATTGTAACGCAGAATTGTCTTTTATATCTCCCGCCTTGAGATTAATAGTTCAATGGACCCTATCCGAGGAATTGGTTTGTTATATAGGTAAGCATCCACGGCGCCCGAAACCCTTTTTCATTAGTTTGTTAACGGAGCTTACTCTTAGTCCCATCTGGACATTTTGTTATATATAATTATTTTGCCTTAAACTTGTATTATTACAAAATTGGCGCACACCTCTCAGGGACTGAAATTGGATGTGTTTGTTATTAAATTGTTCATTTTTTATCATTACTGCATCTTGTAGCTAGCAATATGTTGCATTTGTTAACTTGGTTATGTTTAAAATATGTTTTTGTTGAAAAAATGGTTTACTACATGCTATTGACCTTTGTCAATATGTATTTTGTTTGTACAAGTTCTTATTAACTTGTTATTGTTTGTTACTTTAGCAAAACAAATCTACATACAGGTATCTATTGTGATGTTTGTCTCTTAAGACATAAAGAAGTGCTTAGTGTTGAAATTAAATATACAAAGTGTTAACCTTTACAAAGTAAACTTGTAACTTATAAAAATAACTTCATAGCATATATTAGTATAAAAGTAAAAGTATTATAGTGATAAACTAAGTTATTGTGAATCGTTATTGCATCTAATAATACAATTTGAAACTCAATGCTTTCAATTAAACTTAATCTTGACTTGAACTTGTTAAGTATAGTGAAACTTACTTTTTGGGAAATTAGCTGTTGTCTTTAAACTTAGCTTTTGTTTTGAAATTTCAATTGCATTTTTGAAACTTGAAAATTGGATTCTAGTTGGATTTTAAGTGCATGTCTTGTTGCTCTTGGTATATACTCATTGGTTATATTCTATTATTCATCATGGATAAAGGAATACAAGTTCCTCCTTCTCCTGATGGGGAGAACAATCATGTTTCTGTTGGTACATCTACTCATGAACAACCAAAGCCGCAAATAGGTGTTCATGAGATGGTTAATTTGACTGAAGTGAACGATCCATTCTTACAGAATGATGGAATTGCCTGTGGTTCTTCAACTGTTTTACCTTCATTTAATACAGTGAATGTTATGTTAAATGATCATATTAAGAAAAATTTACCTTCTACTACTAAACTACCTGACTTGAAACGGAGTAGGATTGTTTTTGATGGAAAGACTTGTGTGAGGGAATTTATAACTCAGGTTGAGGAGTATTTTTTGTTCAAAAATTTTGATGAAAATGTTTTGGTTGGATCTTTTTCGGATTTACTTTCTGGTACAGCTACCAAATGGTTTCGTAGTGTTCGTATACGAATTGCATCTTGGCAACAATTGAAGATTGCATTGCTGAAACGTTTTGATGGGATCGAATATGATTTTTTTTTGGAACATGACCTTCGTACTCGAAAACAAAAACTTTCTGAATCTCTTCCAGATTTTATTACTGATATTATGGATATGGCCTCTCGCTTATGCATACCTATTTTGGATTCTATTGTTATCAATATTATAAAACACAATATGTTACCTATTTACACACCTTATGTGTTTGGAAAAAACATAACCTCAATTGATCAATTTCTTAATCTTGGTAAGGAACTTGAAGTCTTTGTTAGTAGAAAACCTTTGAAAGATAATAAACCTATTAAAGTTGAAAAACCTTTAGTTCGATTTAACGCGGTCAAAACCGATAGTTTGATTTGTTTGAAGTGTAAGTCTCCGGGACACACTTATAAAGATTGCTCCACAGTACCCGGTGTAATTTGTTTTAGATGTCACAAAGTTGGTGTCATCACACGGAATTGCGATGTTTGCAACTCGGACAAGAAAAATTCTACCGAGTCAAAAAACGGATTAGGCCCCATCGAGCACTAGTTTCTGAGAAAACTGAAAGTGCCTCGATGTTAAAGAAAACTAGCGCACCTGATGACGTCACGAATAGAAAAGAATTTAATGAATGGTTAGATTATTTGGAAGTATTCTTTAAAATTTACAAATCAGCACCTATTTTGTTTGTTAAAAATAATGATACTAGACCCTTCTTGAAATTTAAGGTAAGTAACCTTACTTTTTCTGGTTTGTTGGACAGCGGCTCAAATAGTTCTGTGTTAGGTTCTAATAGTCACTTACAATTTCTGCATTTAGGTTATAAAATCAAACCTATTGCTAGTTCTGCTTATACTGCTGATGGTACTTCACAGAAAGTGGTGGGAACCATTGAATTACCAGTCACTTGTGATAGTTTAACTAAAAATATTCAATTTTTGATAATTCCTTCTTTTGAACCTTCAGTTATTTTGGGATTTGACTTTTGGTTGAAATTTGGCCTTGCTAAAGAATTATGGAAAGATATTACCCTTGTTCCAAATAATAAAACTCAATGTTCTGCGGTTATGTCTGCAACTCAACTTTCTCCTTCTGAGAAACGACAATTGAATGAAACTATTTCTCTTTTTGAAAACATTTCTTATGAAAAGAAAGGTTTAGGTCTTACTCACTTAGTTCAACATAAAATAAATGTTACTGGTGAACCGTTTAAACAAAGATATTGGCCACTTAGTCCTGCAAAACAAAAAGAACTTTACGATGAAGTGGAAGTTCTATTAAAGGAAAATATTATACAACCTTCCAGATCTCCTTGGTGTTCTCCAGTGTTAGCTGTTGAGAAACGGGATGGTGGTACTAGATTATGTTTAGATTCAAGACGTTTGAATTCTGTTACTGTTAAAGATTCTTATCCTTTGCCTTATCCTTCTAGGATATTAGATAACCTTCGGGGAGCTAAATTTATAACGACTATAGATCTTTCTAAAGCTTTTCTTCAGATAGCTCTACATGAATCTTCTCGAGAGAAGACTGCTTTTGTTGTACCTGGAAAAGGACTATATGAATTTGTTCGTATGCCGTTTGGACTTACAAATGCTCCAGCTGAGCTACAAAGACTTGTTGATAAACTCTTTGGACCTGAATTTGACAGCGTAGCACTGTTTTGTTATTTAGATGATTTAATTTTGGTTAATTCCGATTTTAAAACTCATATAGAATATCTACATAAAATCTATAATATTCTTAAAACTGCTGGGTTGACTGTTAACTTAAAAAAGTGTGAATTTTGTAAAGATAAACTTCGATATCTTGGTTATATTGTGGATAGTAATGGCTTACATACTGATCCTGAAAAATTAGAATCAATTGAAAACTTTCCACTACCGGAAACAGTAAAACAACTTAGAAGTTTCCTTGGTTTGTGCTCTTATTATCGTAGATTCATTTGTAAATTTGCTGATATAGCTTCTCCTTTGACTAAATTAACAGCGGGCAGTAAAAACTCTAAAAAATCTCTTGCATGGAATGATGAAACTAAACTTGCGTTTGGAAGTTTAAAACAAGCTTTAACTTCTGCACCTGTGTTGCATTGCCCAGATTTTGAAAGACCCTTCTTTTTACATTGTGATGCTAGTTCTGTCGGAATTGGTAGTGTTCTAAGCCAAGAAGATAAGGATGGGGAACAACATCCAGTTGCTTATTACTCTAGATCTCTTAATAAATGCGAACGAAATTATAGTACTACAGAACGCGAATTGTTATCAATTTTAGATTCCATTGAACATTTTAGACCTTATGTCGAAGGAATGAAATTTACTGTTATTACAGATCATGCTAGTTTAAAATGGTTATTAAAACTTAGTAATCCTAGTGGACGTTTAGCACGTTGGGCTGCTAGAATATCTCAATTCACTTTTGATATTGTTTATAGAAAAGGCTCTTTACACTTAGTACCAGATTTTTTGTCTCGGATTGATGTTGCTGCCATTGATGTCATAATTCAACCCGATGAAGAAATTGAAGACCCTTGGTATAGAAAAATATTTGTTGGTTGTCAGAAGTATCCTAGTAAACATAAAAACTTCAAAGTTGAACGTAATACCCTTTATAAGTTTTGTAAAAATAAATTTGACCCTATTAGTCGTTTGAACTGGAAAATTGTTATACCTAAAGAACATATTATAGATACAATTCGTTCAAATCATGATGATATAAACTCAGGACATTTAGGCATTCATAAAACTGTAAATAAATTAAAACAACATTACTTTTGGAAAGGCATGTTTAATGATGTTCGAAAATACATTTTATCTTGTGAAACTTGTAAAGCTTATAAGTCTTCTACGTCAGCTCCTCATGGTATTATGGTTAATCCTAAAAAAGTTGATCGACCTATGCTAATGCTTTCTATTGATATAATAGGAATTCTTCCTAAAACTTATTCTGGACATAAATACATACTTTCAGTTGTAGATGTTTTTACTAAATATTGCTGGTTATTTCCTATGATAAATGCTACCACTAAAGTGATTTGTAAATTACTTGAAAGAGAAATATTTCTTAGATATGGTACTCCTAGTATATTTGTGTGTGACAATGGATCTCAATTTACAGCAAAACAATTTGTGGATTTTCTCAAAAGCTTTAATATAACTAAAATATTTTACAACACATTGTACACTCCTCAGAATAACCCTGTCGAGAGATATAACAAAACTGCTGAAACTTGTTTATCGTGTTTTGTTAAAGATGATCAAAGAACTTGGTCGAAATTTTTGCCTCACGTTCAATTAGCTTTGAATAGCAGTGTAAATCTAGCCACAGATTTCACTCCTAATTACTTGATGTTTGGTAGAGAACTCATCTTTGATGCTTCTTTACATCGCTTCAGTACTTCTTTAGATGACTTGAATCAACTTGATGTTGGTAAAAGAAACTCGTATGCTTTTTCTCTTAAATCACTTAGTGATATTTTTGTTAAAGTGCAAACTTATTTGTTGAAAGCTTATAAACGAAACGCCCGTTATTATAACGTTGGTCGTAAAGTCATTTCTTTGGATGTTGGTGATGTTGTGTGGAGAAGAAGTTTTGTACAATCTAGTGCACCTGCATATTTTTCGGCTAAACTAGCACCTAAGTTTGTTAAATGCGAAATAATTAAAAAGATTTCTCCTAATGTTTATATTTTGAAAGATTTAAATAAAGGTAGTTCTGGTCGTTATCATGTTAAAGATATTATTAAATATTAAATCGTTCGTTTGGAATATCTATCTTTGGTTTTGGATTTTGATGTTTTGTTTGAAGCGTGCTTTTGTTAGATGATGAATGAAGATTTGATGTCTGAACCGATCTTAGCACAATTTGTTTGATGATGTATGTTAGGTAACTTCACATCGATTCATTAATTTTTAATACTTAAAGTCTAAAGGTAACTTAGGTAAATTTGGGTTATTTTTCTATTTTTTTCACATAAACTTTTTCATCATCGAAAGATCTTATGTATATTGTTGGTTGGTTCAATAGGATATAAATATTCTCCTATTTTGTATATTTTGTACATTTGTTAATGATGGGATTTCCTCCTGTTTTGTACATTTTATTTGTTTATAAACATTATCTGAATTTGCTGAAGTTCAGAATAACTGTTTTATTTTTATTTAACTTTAATGTTTGGTTTGATAGATTTAAAGGTGACAACACACGTTGTGTTCAACACATTTAAACTTAAGTTTCTCGGATATGACAACTGGATTTGACGCATCTTGAGTACTCATAAAAACCCTTTGATTTTGTATGGAGTAATGCTACCACACCTTGTGTAGTCATTCTCAACCTTTTGTTTGACCTTTTGTTTGGAGTAATTTACCGCCTTGTGTAAAATTCTCAACCACATATAACGAATCTTGGACTTCTCCTTGGTTTTGTTATCTTGTATGCTTTTGCGCCCGGAAAGTTGGTGGGGATGAGCCGATCGCAATTGTCATATTTTGTTTGATGTTATTGTGCCCTTCCGCCAATAATTATCGTTTTATGCTGTTGTGCCCAGAAAGTCGGTGGAGTTATGCTGATCACAATAGTCATAATTTTGTTTAGTGTTATTGTGCCCAGTAAGTCAGTGTTGGTGAGCTGATCACAATATTCATTCCTTAGTTGAAAATGTTGTTTGTGCTCGGAAAGTCGGTGGAGTTGTACCGATCACAACACATTTACATTTTTACACCGTTTAAAGTGTAAAATTTGAAATCGGCGGCGAAAGCTTAACCGAATTGATTTAGATATTTGTTTGAAAAGTCAGTTTTTAGCCTCTATGCTTTACTGAATTTCTAATAATGGTTTGTTGGATAAAGAGAGTTGGTGTCGAAAGCGGCTAACCACCCTTTAAGTATTTTTTGAGTTGATGATTTATAGAGACAGCGTGGTTTGAGTTGTGCTTAATCTCTGAGATTGATGAATTTTCGATGGAATTTTGTTTTGTTGTATTTAACATTTTTTAAATTGTATTTTTTAAATTACATTTGGTTAAGAAGTTGGTGGCGACTGAGCCTTACCGTACTTTAGTTTTTGATGAAATAGAGTCAGTGGCGAAGGTGCCTAACTGTAGCTATAGAGTTTTTGTAAAGTCTCTTGGTAGAGATTGTTTGATGGATATTTTTAAATCTAATAGAGTTTTTTTTGTAGAGTTCCAAGGTAGAGCTTTATTATTTTGCATGTTACACATTTTTTCGTGTTTAATTGTTTTGGATTTTAAAGTGTAGAGCTTTTCTCTCATTTAAATCTTTTTGTTTGAAGAATTTGATATCCTTTGATTTTGTCTTAGTCAGGAATGACTTAATTTTGTTTTGAGTTTAATTAGTCCAGCTTTGGCTAAATAAGTTTTTTGCTGCGCAATTTTTGTGCATAAAAGAAAGTACCTTTCTTTTATTTATTTTGGAGGGGATGTAATGTAACATCGTGGTTTGAACTCGTCACATGTTTTTGATTTTCTTAAATATTTTGTTAGAAGTCTCGACCGTAATTCTCGCTTGTAGTACTTATCGGTTGGAGATGATCCTGACAGTTGAATTAGTTTTGACGTTTTTGACATTTTGTACAACTGTCAGAGGTTTCGCTCGTATTTTTTACTTTACGACGAACTTTTTGGAAGGATGGAAGGAAGAAATTTAATCCTTGTGCATCTAATAGTTTAGACGATGCAGTCTTTTTATAAAGTAATGATAAGCTGCACGATTTAAGACGGGCTATGTGTTCCCGCAATCAGTTCTGGGATATATTCAGGATTTCCTGGTGAGTTTTTCATGGATGATGGAATGGCGTGCCTTTCATTTCGCCCTTTTCGTTTTTTTCATAGATTTCATCCAAATCTATCTTATTTCAGAACTTCCGTTGCTGAAACGAATTGACAAAATGATCTGTTGGTTAGTTTGTTGTGAAAAAGGGGATTTGGTAAGTATTTTTGAGTATTTGTCACCAAGCCTCGTGGCATCCTTATTTTGCCGGTTCCAAAAATTAATAAAGCCTTTTTGTATTGTTGCAGCCTATCGGCGTTCCCTTTTTCTTTTTCTTTTTATTGTATTGATGTTTTCATAACTTTTTGCTAAGGCAACTTTTGAATAGCAATTAGAGGTTTTCCTTTTGAAGAGCATAATTTACATTATCTGAATTTTGATATTTGGCCCTTCTGGCACCTACATTTATTAACTCAATTTCCCCTGGAAACCTTCTGACCTGCGTCGAAGATCAAGGACAGAAGCCCCGGATTGGTTACATTGTAGTTTGGTTAGACTGCCCATTGAGGTACATTCTTTAAATTATTAAAATGATGCAGTAATGATGAATTAGTTTGGGATATACCACATTTGGTTGTAGAGTTTGTATCGCATCCTCTGGAAAAATAAATAAAAGATTGTAACGCAGAATTGTCTTTTATATCTCCCGCCTTGAGATTAATAGTTCAATGGACCCTATCCGAGGAATTGGTTTGTTATATAGGTAAGCATCCACGGCGCCCGAAACCCTTTTTCATTAGTTTGTTAACGGAGCTTACTCTTAGTCCCATCTGGACATTTTGTTATATATAATTATTTTGCCTTAAACTTGTATTATTACAATAATATACTGAACCAATTGGAAATATCGAGAAAAATGGCCACTCATTCTACTCATATTTATTAATAGACTAACTGCGGTTCACCCACGGTTCCCCGGCACAAAAGTAGCGTCCTCCAGGACCTGAAGTACTTACATACACAATTTCATCACAATCCGTTTATTGGTTTTTGCTTGAATGAGTAACAAACATTCATCCTCACAAACTTTTCGCATTTAGGATTAGTAGGAAAGAGAGAAAGAAAGAAAGAAAGAAAAAATTTATTCTTGCAAAACTGCACACAACAACACACAAATACACGGGTCCATTAACAAAAAACAATGTCTACAATAATTATAATGCGTCCGTGTACGTAGATAGCTGCCGTGCACAGTGTTGCCAGAAAAGGTTTGAGCTCAGCTTAATGTTGTGAATGTATCGCAACGCTAGTTTTCAGCTCCGACCTATGGTGAGGCACGGACAAACTCGTAATAATTTAACTATATACAGTATAAAATATACAAAAGACATATATAAAAGTTTAACCGAAAATAATATGGTATATTTTAAAAATAATATAATATAATAAATACATAGGATAGGATAGGATAATAAATGTACTAGTGTGTACCTTAACTCCTGCGATCTCGATCATAAACATGGCAGCTCCGAGCACGTGCCCTGCGTTGTAAGCCCAGAAGCGAACACCTCGCACGTCCTTCTCCTCATGGAAGTTTATGGTCTCGATCCGGTCCATGGACCCCTCTAGGTCGGATTCGGTGTAGAGCATCTGTTCCGTTGAAATGTTACTGTGGATTAATAATTAGGGATTCTTGAGATTTTTGTTTACGTAACAATTGTTTATAAAAGCCACTAAAAAACTTTTTTTTTATATTGAATGCATAAGCACATGCTAGGATTTTTGATTATATAAATATATAATAGGTATCATATAATACAAATCCTCGTCTTACACATTGATACCCGCGCCATATGCATTATCGTTAGGAATTCGCACTTGTAATGCCGATTGGTTGATTACTTTCTATCATAAAATATCCCTCACCTGACTTTGATGTAATCAGAGACGAGCCACCTGTAGATAGCCTTGGTTGCGTGTGTCATGAACACCCTCCCTTTAAACGATGTCTTTGTGAGGAACCAGGGCAAGGCTCCACTGTGGTCTAAGTGAAAACTGTCGACAAAATGAAGTTTTAATTTTCATTCAATTAGTAACATAATTCATCATCTTCATCATCGCCAGCCATCTGATAAGTTAATACAAAATTATACACTTTAGTATCATGTCACAATAATTATTACAATAACAAATAATTTGAAAAATTGTCAATGTCTTTAGATACAATACCAATGGATTTATTAGGCAGTAAGATTGTTTTGGGGGCCAGATAATATATCTAATGAAATACTGATTGCCACAAAAACTTCATTGACACCTACTTTGACACAATTATTCAATGACATTATCCAAACAGAGACAATTCCGGCTCAGTGGACAGAATCTACTATAATATTACTATACAAGAAGGGAGACAAATATGATATTGCGAATTATAGGCCTATAAGTTTAATGTCCAACATTTATAAGGTATTCTCGAAAATTATCCTGAACCGCTTAACAAAAACACTCGATGAGAACCAACCTATCGAACAGGCTGGCTTCAGAAGTGGGTACTCAGTCCTGGACCATATACACACAGTAAGACAAATTATAGAAAAGAGCAAGGAATATAACCAACCCTTATACTGCTCCTTTGTTGATTATAGCAAAGCTTTTGACTCCTTGGAACATGAAATGATATGGAAAGCCCTTAAAGAACAAGGAGTGGAGGACAAATACATAAGATTAATAAAAAACGTTTACAATAGAAGCACTGCTAATATTCGATTGGAGCGGAAAGGCGATACTTTTACTATTCAAAGAGGTGTAAGGCAGGGGGACCCTATGTCTCCAAAGCTCTTCACAGCAGTACTAGAAAGAATCTTTAGGAATCTAGACTGGCCCCTATATGGTATAAACATAAATGGTTCCCTTATTTCTCACCTACGCTTTGCTGATGACTTGGTGCTTTTCTCAAACTCTCAAAGCGACTTACAACATATGCTGACAGAGCTAGCGGAAGAAAGCAAAAAAGTAGGTTTGACCATGAACATAGAAAAAACCAAGGTAATGACGTTGGGTGAGAAAAAAGAAATCCGAATCAATGGAGGTGTCATAGATTATGTTGATGAATATACCTATCTAGGTCAGGTTATCTCTCCAACAGACCAGATGGACAAGGAAGTTCAAAGAAGGATTACCAATGCATGGAAAAAATACTGGAGCCTAAAGGAAGTTATGAAAGATAAACACTTGCACATCAAAGTCAAATCAAAAATATTTGAGTCTTGTATCTTACCTATATTGACTTATGGATGCCAGACATGGGCACTCACAAAAATACAATTAGGAAAATTTATGACATGTCAACACTCAATGGAAAGAAGTATGCTGGGCATAAAGAGAAAAGATAAAATTAGAAACACATACATCAGGAACACTACCCATGTCACTGAAATATCAAATAAAATAAAAAAACTAAAATGGAGTTGGACCGGTCACATGATAAGAGGCCCAGATAAGTGGTGTAAAATGGTTACTACATGGCATCCTAGAGGCGCAAAGAGAAAGAGGGGCAGACAGCACAAACGATGGGATGACGAAATTGTTGAGATGGCGGGTAAACACTGGACGAGACAGGCACTGGACAGGCAGGAATGGAAGAGGATGGGGGAGGCCTTTGCCAAATGGCAAACAGACAATGATGTTGTCAAAAATGAAAACACACACTTAGTTAAAAAATTAGTATAAGCTTTAATAATAAGTATAAAAATTGTAAATCTATAATGTCTGAATAAATGGCTATATTATTATTATTATTATTATTAAGATTGTTTTAAAGCTGTATAATTGTACCTACCTTCCTTCTATGTATTTATTTACTGTAGTAAATAAAAAATATATATTTTATTATTGCCTGATATAAATAAATAAAACTTAAAAAACCTTTAATCGTTTAATTGTATGCGAGAGGCCGTCTGGGTGGGTACCACCGCTTTGCCAGTTATTCAGCCGCCAAGCAGTAGTGCGCAAGCATTACCGTGTTCCGGTTGATGGGCATTGTAGCCAGCGAAGTTACTGGGCATTATGAGACTCGACAGCCAATTGTCTCATGGTGACGAGCACAGTGCAACGCCACACAGGATATTGCAAAACAAAGTTCTGGATGGTGCTGTTATTGTTATGGGTTGGTGTATTGCTTACCATCAGGCAAACGACCAGCTCGTCTCGTCATCCAGTTACATAAAACAAACATAAATCTATCCATTGCTGGACATAGGCCTCTTCCTGTGTGTGCAACCGATATGAAGAATTGACCACTGTAAGGATTATATAAAATATAGAAGTGAAATGGAAAACTGCAGTATGCATAAACTCTGTGCTCAGGGATTAAACCTCCTTTATATAACCAGCAATTATTTCACAATAAAATTTGATTTAAGGTATGTACCTTAAATAGTGCCCTGTTCTGTACCTTAATAGGGCCCTGTTAATAGTGCCCAGTAAGTGTTGCATTTATTTGAATAATTAATTCATTAAATTATAACTATTATAAAATTCCTACATTTTTTATGATTTAACAAAGCAGAATGACACTCACTGTGAAATCAGCAGCAGATCTACTTCATCTGCTTCTATCAGGTCCACAAATGGTAAAGCATCCATTCCGGACAACCCTGGATGTATCCCACAGTCCAACTGAAATATAAAAAATTCAAGGCAATAGTGATAAGTGATATGTAGATGACACACAAACTTTATATAAATAGAAATAATATTTCAAAAAGTTATATGGTTTTTGGTGTTTACATTTTGAACAATGCCATATATTTTAGCTTACATTTAAAATATAAATGTACAATGCAGAATTAGGATGCATTAAAATAAAATAACATTTAGATATTATAGCTAGTGGTTTATAATTATATAGGTAAACTCACCATGATCTTTTTTCCTTTGAACTCGAGCATGATGCATGATCGACCTACTTCCTGACCCGCTCCTCTGAAAACAAAATGTTGAAAATAATTCATTATAATACTAATGTATTCTAGGTACGAAAACAAAATGGTCATCCTATTACAATTATTCTACGTATTGTTTTCCCACCATCGACATTTTTACCATACTTCTCGGCTCTATGTAAAAGTGATGTTAGCTAGAGGTTTATTGAGTGGGTTGGTTTGTGTTTATCGAATGCTAGTAACAAAATATTTACAAACTTACAGAGGTCTTATCGTGAGTTGATCACTCTCCTCTAAAGGAACCGGATCAGTTCCTTTTCTAGGGTTAGTTGTCATGTTGGCTTGATTTTAGGGCATTGATTTGAAATAATTCAGATTCAGATACAGCTGAAAGCGTTAAAATTGAAATGAAAACAATTTATAATCGACGCAACGCAACCGGTTCATGAATTAGGTTAGAATAATGCTGCCAGTTATAATGAAGAAATTAATACAGTTAATACCACAATGGGCTCAAGGGCGAGGCCCAAAGTAAGATAGAAGGTTAAGGTAGGTAGGTTTAAGGTCTATAATTCTATATGGAAATATAGATACCGTTAAGTGACCATTACCAAAATATATGAAAACCTGCCTTCCTTGTGCTAAGAAATGTTTACGAAAATGTTATCTAATATTCAAAGCTTTTAACTAGTATAGTAGTTTATTTATAAAGTTGCAACATTTAAACGCTCCATTGTACGTCAATATTACATTTCTTAAGTATTCGAATCATGCAAGTACTTTTATTATGTAGCAGGGCTAGTCGCAGCGGTGTAACAATAAAATAATCATATTCAATAATATATTACGACTTTTATTTTCACGTCTCAGAATCAACAATCAAACGGTCGTCTTGGTAACATACTCTATGACACTCCCCCTCAAGAGGACCTTAGGGATGGAGTGACTCCTATACAGTTTAATAGCTTTATCATCGTCACCTGTGGTAGAGCTTTAGTTAGGAGGTCAGCTTCCATATTCTCCGTTTCTTTATACTTGATGGCTACAAGCTTCTGTAGAACACAGTCTCTAATAAAGTGTTCCTTTATGCTGATATGTTTAGACCTCTTTCCAGTCATCACATTGTTAGCCATTTTCTGAGCTGCCAAGTTATCATTGTAGATAGTAATAGTTTGTTGTGGTACTCCAATATCTTCCAGCAATTGTTTCAAATGCAAAGCCTCCTTCGCTGCTTCAGTCATTGACATATATTCGGCTTCTGCTGTTGACAGTGCCACAACTCTCTGTTTTTTCGTTTCATAGCTGATTAGGCCACCACCGTACTTGAAGATGTAACCGGTGTACGATCGACGATCAACAGTACAGGCTGCCCAATCTGCATCAGCCATACCTACCAGCTCTGTTCCAGATCTCTTATATCTCATATAAGCATCTTTTGTTCCTTTCAGGTAGCGTATGACTCGTTTAGCCGCTTGCCAGTGCTCTTTTCCATAACAGTTATTGTACTGGCTCAAGTAGCTAACAGTAAACATTATATCGGGTCTAGTTGCTACTGCTAAATACATTAGTGAACCGATGAGCTTCTGGTATGGGTAGTTTTTCTCATTCTCGTTCTCATTTTTATCTAACTTAAGAGCTAGCTCCATTGGGGTAGACACAGGCTTGCAGTCTCCCATATTAAATTTGTCAATCAAGTTTTCGACATAAGTTTTTTGTGACAATCTAATCTCTCCCCCTACATGGGTGAATCGGATGCCCAAGCAGTGATGTAGAGCACCCATGTCCCTTAAGTCGAATGCTTCTTGCAATTTAGACTTAACATCATTTAGGAGCTTTTCAGAACGATATGCCAATATCAAATCATCGACATAAATGTTGATCAGCAGCTTTTCTCCCCCTTTCTCTAGTATGTATAAGCAAGGGTCTGCTGTTGCGTTAGTGAAACCAATTTTCAACAATTTTTCATGAAGTTTCAGGTACCATTGTCTGCCCGCTTGCTTCAAGCCATATATTGCTTTATTCAGCTTACAAATTCCATCATTTTTATGTCTGTTTAAGTCTTTTAACATCTCTCTTGCCTTTGTAATCAATTCTTTGTCTTTCCCATCTGTCACAATCAGTTTTAAATACTTTTCTAATTCTTTTGGCTTTTTCATATAAATTTTCTCATCTATGTCTCCGTTTAAAAATGCTGTACACACGTCCAGTTGACAAAGTTTCATGTTATTTTCTATGGCATGTGCAACCAGCAGTCTGATTGTACTCATTTTAGCTACTGGAGCAAACGTTTCGCTGTAATCGATCCCTTCTTTTTGATTAAAACCGCGAGCTACAAGTCTTGCCTTTCGTCTATCTATTTCTCCATCTGCATTGTATTTATATTTTAGGATCATTTTGCTGTCTATTAAATTCTTACTTTCGTTTCTGTGTACAACTCTCCACGTGTTATTTTTCAGATGCGATTCAATTTCACTTTTTATAGCGTTTTCCCATTCATCGCTATTCTCATCTATTTCACAGAGGAGTATTTGTTCAGTATCCATTACATAGTCTTTATGCCATACTGGTGTTGTCCTTTGTCTCTTTTCATTACTAGAAATAGTCGCTTCAACATCCGTTTCTGTTTCTACAGACGAATCATTATCCATATTTTCAAACACTTCAATGTTTGTTTGTTCTGAATCAGTTGTTGCATCTACGAAAATTTCTGGTTCGGACTCTTCATGTACATTCCAGTCTTCATGGTTTTCATTTTCATTAAATAGTACTTCTATTTCTTTATTCTCGACTTTATCATCTTTTATAATATTTCTTATTTCGCCCTTATAAAACATTTTATCTAGGAATCTGACATCTCTACTGATGATTACACTTTCTGTTTTTGGGTTGTAAACACGGTAGGCCTTGTGATTTTCTGAATATCCCACGAATATTCCAGCTGTCGATCTGGCTTCGAACTTTCCGTTCCTTTTTCCTTTGTTGAGGACAAATGCTTTACATCCAAAGATGTGAAAATGCCTGATCTTGGGAAATCTTTTTACCCACTTTTCGAATGGAGTCGCATTATCAATGCTGCTGCAGGGACTGCGATTTGCCAAGTAATTGGCAGTATAAACGGCCTCCGCCCAAAATTTTTCTGGCATGTTAGCGTCAATCAGCATACATCTGGCTTTATCTAGTAGAGTTCTATTTTTCCTTTCTGCTAAGCCATTCTGCTCTGGCGTATAAGGTGCTGAAAGCCTTCTCTTGATACCATTTTCTTTGAGGTATTTATCAAAGTCGTTGTTTATGTACTCTGTCCCATTATCGCTTTGTAGATGTAGAATCTTACGCCTAGTATATTTTTCTGCCTCATTTTTATATTCCTTGAATTTTGATAAAGCTTCACTCTTAGCTTTCATCGTGTATATTCTTCCATATCTAGTGAAGTCATCCGTGAAAGTTATAAAATATTTTGAACCCGCCACTGAGGGCTGTCTCATAGGACCACATACGTCAGTATGAATTATTTCTAGTGGTTCGCTCGTTCTTTCCTTGTTTTTCGGTTCGTTAAACGGCAGTTTTGTACATTTTCCTTTAATACAAACTTCACAGTCTTTTACTGTATCTCTTCTGTTGAACTCTAAACCTTCAATGTTTTTCTTCTCTAGTGCAATTTTCATTTGAGTTTCATTCAAATGACCAAGTTTCCGATGCCATGATTCCATTTTATTACTTTCGCAAATATTTGCCTTATCGTTCTTCTCCTGAACGTAGTATAAACCATCATCGCTTCTTATAGCTTTCATCAGTATAACACCGTTGAGCATGACTGTCGCTTGTTCCTTTTTGAAAAGTATCGTGGCCCCTTTATCAGTCATTTTTCCAACTGACATAAGATTTGTAGTCAAGGATGGCACATATAAGGCTTCAGTCAGTAGGAGGTCTTTGATGTTCAATTTTATAGGACCACGGCCTTCAACTGATGCTGTACAATTTTCTGATGCTAATTTTAGAGGTTTGCAATTTTCATGTTCTAAGTTTCGGAATCTTTCCTTCTCAAATGACATGTGCGACGTACAGCCGCTGTCTAGGCACCAGGTATTTACGTTTTTTATCTTTGCATCATTTGCATTCAGACAGGTTTCATTTGAGCAACATAGGTTTGCGTTATTTCTCTTGGTTTCGTTGACTTTTGATCTACATTCATTTGCTTTATGCCCTTTCTTTTTGCATTTGTAGCATTCTCCAATGAATTTTTTGCTGCGCTGTTTACTGTATAGCGCCTCTTGTTGAGAACCATCTTCGCTTGTGCAAGCTATATTTCTCCTTGCTTCTGCTTCTTCTATAATTTTAATTTTTAAGGTGTCAGGGTCAGGTAAATCATCTCTAGATTCAATAGCAATCCGGAAGTTTTCAAAGGATTGGGGTAGGCTGTAAAGTAGCATGATACTAAGTAGATCCTTGTTAATAATAATGCCCATATCTGCTAATTTATCGACAATATCCATAAACTTGTTCAGGTGATCTACTGTGTTATCGCTGTCTTTCATTTTCCTTAGGATTAATTCCTTCAAAAGGGTTGCCTTACGCGCAGGTCCTTTGCTATTATATATACCTTCAAGGGTATCCCAGACATCTTTACTCGTTTTGCAACTTTTTACTTGCTTTAATTCACTCGGAGCGATAATCAAAAGTAACTCGGACAGGGCTAAACTATCTTTCTCTAGATATTTATTTAAGTCGTCACCTGCCGATGTCGGCTTTTTTATTTCCTGCGAGACGTAATTCCAAAGTCCACATTTTGTCAATAGTGCTCTGGCTTGGATCCTCCATGTATCATAATTTTCTCTTCTGAGGGGTTCGATGTGTACATGACTCATTTTTAATTATTTGTATATTCGTTACTCACGCCAAGGGTCCATAACCTTTTATTATGTAGCAGGGCTAGTCGCAGCGGTGTAACAATAAAATAATCATATTCAATAATATATTACGACTTTTATTTTCACGTCTCAGAATCAACAATCAAACGGTCGTCTTGGTAACATACTCTATGACAAGTACCAACTTTGCGTAAATTGGATTGTAACACTAATTTGACATTGACATTGACAGTAATTAAAATTTGTCATTAGTTCAAGATGGAATAGGGATGTAATGTAATGTGGTTTTGGATAGTAACGGATCCGTTTAAACGCAGTGGTTGTATCCTATTCGGATCCAATTTCCAAATAAGAGATCAAACCAAAGTAACTAATAAAAACAGATAAAAGGCAAATATTATTATCATATTCAACCCAATTTTTTTTTTTTTACACCTTATATATCTATGTTTGGCTACTATCTCGCCTGATGTGAAGCGATGATGTGGCCTAAGATGGAGCACATAGATCTAGAGAGAGACGGCAGTTGAGCGGCTGCTCAGACCCGTCTCCCCAATGGTTTACCGAACAACAATATTCCTATCAAACCCTGGTATTTCAGAACTAAACTGAGCAAAAGAGCTACATCTGTACTTATACGAATGAAATTGGGGCTCATGTGTAGTCCTGCGCATCTTGCTTGGCTTCGCATAATTGACTCAGACCTTTGCGAATGCGGGAAGGATATAGGTGATACCAACCATATTCTTCTTAACTGCCCACGATATGATTATACTCAAATATACCAAGATCTTATGGAACTTAAAGTTCCCTTGCCAACCAATATTATATGTTTACTTCTTTCTAATTCTATACCTATTTACAAAGTCATAGCTTCATTTATTGAAACTAATGACATAAAATTATAAAAAAAAACTTAACCAATGTTTAATTTGTTCATTTTTCCTATTTTTATACCATTTCCTTCCAAATTACTCCTCTGACCCTATCCTTATATCCGTTCGATTCGATTTTTACCAATTTATCCTGTTTCCCCGTTTTATAAAATATTAAAAAAAAAACTACATCCTAAAAAGAAGACAAATTTAATCCTAAAGACAGAAAAAAATTAGAAAATCAACGAAAAAAATAAAAACAAGACGCTGGCAAATGCACAAAGTGCGATGCCAAACTCCTCAGAAAGAGGAGAAAAAAAAACGAATAAAAAAGTGTTGTATGAAATGAAGTAAATAACAACACAAAAATACATTGTAATTGTAATTAGTAGAGATAAGATAAGAGTGGGGCGCACGTCTTCGTCATGAAATATAAATAACAAATCACTAAAGCACGATCCGCTAGCAGATAGCATTACATTGCTTTTGCCGGTTTTGTGACAATGACGACTCAAAGAGGGAGGTTAAATCCTTTTTGCAGCGCGGCACGGCGCATCCCTAGATGTCAATATGTCAAAACAAAAACAGCAGTACATGTGGAAATTTCTTTTTGGTTATTTTTATTAAAAACTAAATGATATAATCACTTTAAATATGCCTAAACAGAAACTGTTCGATGAAGAGTCTGAAGAGGAAGTGGAAATCAAAACTGAAAATGCATATGCTAAGAAGTACGACACGTGGCGGGAGAAAGAAGAAATACACAAACGTAAGTTCATATTGCGCCTAAATGGATCCAAAAATCACCAAAAAAGCTCCTACTTCAATAGAATATATCTTCACTGATATCTTAAAACCCTTCTAAAGCTATCCAAGCGTTCGACAATACTGAATATTTAATTTTTTCAGTGGAACAGAAATACGGTCCAAAAGCTCTGAACTCTGACGCCTCATTATCATCAGACAGCGAAGACGAGAGTGATGAGCCTCTAGAAATCTCGGAGGAAGTTGAGGAGCAGTTCTTGAAGACCTTGTCACTGCTAAAGACAAAAGATCCTAGGATTTATGATCCAAATTACAAGTTCTTCGAGGAGAAGCAGAAAGAAGAAGGTAATTACTACTATGACTTCAAAAAGCGCTATTTTTTATACTACATATTGTGTCATATTCTAGGACAGTGAAACTCAAGTTTAGGTATCTAGACTATGTCACTATAGACAAGTAAAATAACATGATTTGACCTTTTAGTAAAAGAGGAAAAGAAGAAAACCCTGACATTTGCTGACAGTGATGAAGATGATGATGATGGTGAAGATGGCAACATATTCAGCATTGAGAAGAAAGCTGAGATTATTGATGATAAAGAGACACAAGCCAAGGAGAAATCACACACCAGTAAAATTGGAAAGGTTGGTCTTAATACAAAAACTGTTTCTATCATACATTTTTTATATGCCAACTAACCTATAGAAGTCTCATCAATATCAATTCTAACAAACTGAGGGTGTTGCATTATACATAATAGCTTTATCTATATTGTGAATTATTTGTATAACAGGATGGCAAAATCAAAGACTTTCTCATCGGCAAGGTTGAGCATATAGATGACCCAGTTGAAAAAGATCTGGCGCCACTGAAGGCCCTGTGGTCAGACCCTAAACTGAATGAGAATGAAGCCTTCTTGAGGGACTATATTTTGAATAACAGGTAACAATTTTAACCTATTTTTTTCATTTCCCACTGCTGGGACACATCCCCTGTAAAAGAGCATTTTGTATGACATTCATAATAATGAAAAGATTGGTGAATGAGAAAGTTCTTGGGTTAGCTACATAAGGCTTAAAACGTAGATTCGAAAATACCTCTTTCTGAGCTGACGGTACATTCACACGCTCTATGGTCTCCAGATATCTGGAGGAAGGAGATGTAGGTGAAGCGGAGGACCGGCTGCGAGATGACGATGACCTCGAGGCTGATGAGAAGATGGTGGAGGAGCAGGGCAAGTTCGAGAGGGCATACAACTTCCGGTTCGAGGAGCCCGACCAGGAATATGTGAGTATTGCGTTTTAATTGTAGTTTGAATTGATTTGTTGTTATGTCAAAAAAAAAGAAAAAACAAATTGGACAACTGGCTACAAACTAAACAGCAATCTCTACTATAAATGTACATAGCAGTGATGTTTGCTAGCCGATGATTATGGGAAAGTGACTTTCGACACTGTTGATATAGACATACCAGCGCCCGTGCTTCTCGTCTATTAACAAATAAATAAATAAATTACAAATATCATGTGTCATGATGTAGCTGAAGGGAGTATAGACCGGCAGTTGAGTGACTGCTCAGATCTGTCTCCCTGATGGTTCCAGAACAGGTTTTCCTTTAACGTTATAAAATGCGAGAGTGAACAATCTATCCTTAATTCATCACTGGTACAAGGCCGAGTCG